>CM049794.1:685474-700523 GCA_027422405.1 Ptychobarbus kaznakovi
GGTAGAAGAGTAACCAGCCACAAAGAATAACTCAAATATGATTTGCAGAAGTGTATTTTAAATTGCATTTCATATGTAACCAATTATATCTAAAAGTGCACAAAGGATTTGATTAAATTGCACAGATGGGATTAAATGTTGTATATAAAATTAAAATTTACAATACACAAAAGATGCAAACACGTATTTTATATATATATATATTGCACGAAAAATGCAAAATAATATTTTAAACTACAAAAACAAAAGCTAAAAAACTGGTTGAAATTGCTAGTCAATTTCACAAATAATTACATAGAAATGGCACATAACACACTGAAGTAAAAATACAGAAATAGAATTTTCTTGTAAAATTGTGTTTCAATGATCTTTGTTTTATTTACAACTTCGAAAAATCATGTTTTACATTGTGCATGTCATACCTAAATGTTTTTATTAAATATTGCACCGAAGATTGTAAAATGTATATTAATATTTATATTTAAAAGTGAACAAAAGATGCAAAAATCTATATATAATATTTACATGTAAGTGCAAAATGTATTTTAAATGTCATGCTATATAAATATTTATATTGAAAGGTGCACAAAAGAACATAAATTGCACAAGTGTATATTATTAAATAGCATGTTATAGAGCATTTTTATCGTGTGTAGATCCTTATATACATGTATGTAGATATTTGAAGTCAAGGCTAAAGATATGTATCTTTAAACTGGTCTTTCAAAGTTTCTCCAAAAAAAAAACAGTTCAGAAAAGGTGCTATTTTGCCTCACAGTTTCTGATGCTGCCAAGTATAACAGTGGGCAACCATCAACATGAGAAGGACGGTGATGCTTACACTCCGCTCACCATCTGCCAGCAGTTCTACCGCAACGGCAGCATCTCACCAGCCAACGAGAGCTTTGACATTGATGCTCAGGTGGATGAAGGTGACGTACGTGTGTCACGATGAGTCCAGGCTTTGCAGTGGCTGCACATCTGATCGTGTTGCTTTCTTTCAGAGTGTTTGCGGATTTACCCAGAACCTCCCTTCTCAACTTTTACAACAAACCCGCTGAACTTTACTCTGCACTTTGAGAGGTGTGTCCTAAATATATGACCCTGGAGCACTAAACCAGATTTATAGATCAACTATTTGCAAATCTGGAATCTGAGGGTGCAAAAAAATCTAAATTATCTTTAAAGTTGTTCAAATGAAGTTCTTAGCAATGCATATTACTAATCAAAAATTAAGTTTTGATATATTTGCAGTTGGAAATATAATAAAAAATATCTTCATGGAACATGATCTTTACTTAATGTCCTAATGATTTTTGGCATAAATGAAAAATTAATACAATGTATTTTTGGCTATTGCTACAAATATACCCCAGCAACTTAAGACTGGTTTTGTTGTCCAGGGTCACATATTATAGATATTGTATGACACAAATAATAACCAAGCTATGTAAATATTACACGTAACATCGTAGAGAGACCTTTTCTGTATTTAGTTGAATCCGTTTGTGTTCTTCAGGTTATTGACGGTGACTGTACATTTCACTCTGAAAGCCATTAACCTGGAGACGGTTGAGTATCACGAGCTTCCGGACTGTTACGTCTTCGACATTATGGTATGTCACATGACCTTTCAGAGCATTATGGGTCATCTATGACATTGGTTTCCGTTTCCTCTTATAGTTTTAAACCTAGATGAAAAGGGAAGGATTCTCAGCTGGGAAAGATATCAGTTTTTCCCTGATCATCACCCTCTTGTGACTCGAGCGGTCAGATGTTTGGAATCATTACAGTTTTATCTCTTCTGCTCACAAAAGCTGCATTTATTTGATCAAAAATATTGTAAAAGTTGAGAACTATTATTAAAATATATAATAGCTGTTTTCTATGTGAATATGTGTTAAACTGTAATTGACTTCTGTGTGTTTTCAGCATAATTTCTCCAGTCTTCAGTGTCACATGATCTTCAGAAATCATAATAATATACTGATTTACTGCATTTCTGATTATTATCAATGTTGAAAACAGTCGTGCTGCACAATATTTTTGTGGAAACCGTGATATATTTTATTTTTCAGGATTCACAGATGAATAGAAAGTTCAAAAGAACAGCATTTGTTTTAAATATAAATATTTTGTAACATTATAAATGTCTTTACTGCCACTTTCAATCAATTTAATGCATTTTTGATAAAAAAAAAAAGTTTTTAATTATTGAGCAGTATATTATTATGACTTCTGAAGATCATGTGACACTGAAGACTGGAGTAATGATGCTGAAAATACACAGAAATAAATTACAGTTTAATATAAATTCACACAGAAAACGACTATTTTAACTTGTAATAATATTACTGTATTCTTTATAAAACAAAAGCAGCAGAAGAGACGTCTTTTAGAAACATTACAGACCCAAGCTTCTGACTGGCAGTGTAGATGAAGCTATAAATGACATATTTGTAATGTTATTTCCACGAGCAGATCACGTTTGACAACAAGGCCCACAGCGGTAGAATCCCGATCGAGCTGGACAACGACGTGCACATCTATGAATGCAGAGTCTGGAGCGTGACCGGTGCATGTGAGCATTTCCCATGAGTCTGTGCGGTTTACAAATCCCTCAGAGTCATTTCTGTTGTGCAAAACCCTTGATCTTTTACCTTTGAATAGATGAGTATCATGCTGTTCTATAGCAGACTTGCAGAAATGTGCTTTGGTCAAGATGCTTCTGCTTTAATAATCATGACCTGATTTACTCAATGACAAGAAAATGAACCGGATGGAAAGAGTTAAAGAGCTTGTGTTTCAATGTGACAATGAACTTTCGCTCCATCTGAACAAGTGTAATGTAAAATGTATTTGATTGTGATCAAACTCTGACTAACAGCATTGTGATCATAAGACAAGACCGAACAGCTGACTAGTGTAAAACAATTAACAAATAAATATCATGTACTTCTCCAGCTGATTGATTACTTTAAGAATTGCAAAAAAAAAGTATATTACAAGTTTTCTGACATGCTTAAATAAATGTGCAAATGAGGCATTGTCTAATTAAATTTACGCTAAATTACATAAACGTCCAGAAGATAAATCTGAACATCGATTAAAGGTTCCAGGTTCAAAATTCTTGTCATATTAGAGTTAAAGGTTTTTACAGAAAGGATTTTGGATTTCTCTTTTTATCACTCAATATATAAGAAAATACTGTCAACAGCCAGAAAAATATATTTTCACAATGTCCTTAGAGTAAAATATTATATAAATCAATGTGAATTATACGTGAACAAAATATAGATATGAATAAAACTGCTTTGTTAGGTGTTGCTGAAGCGGAGAAACAAACTTTTAAAGATATTATTGTAATTCAAGTGTACAAATGCAGATAGATAAAGTGCAATAAAATAAACACTTCAATGTATATTTATGTTTTCATTCATTTAGATGCTTCCACTAGTGTAAATGAAGAATAGCCCAGCATGTCCAACTGTGACCAGTGCATGAAAACCATCTTTTCCTCTGAAGGTTCGATTCTCTGAAGCGTTCATGACTGTTGTGTGTCTCTGTCTGTAGCCTCGAGGAACATGCACATACTGGTTCTGTGTAGTCTGCTGTGTTAAAAGGATTCTCTGAAGCGTTCATGACTGTTGTGTGTCTCTGTCTGTACCTCGAGGAATATGCACACACTGGTTCTGTGTAGTCTGCTGTGTTAAAAGGATTCTCTGAAGCGTTCATGACTGTTGTGTGTCTCTGTCTGTAGCCTCGAGGAACATGCACATACTGGTTCTGTGTAGTCTGCTGTGTTAAAAGGATTCTCTGAAGCGTTCATGACTGTTGTGTGTCTCTGTCTGTAGCCTCGAGGAACATGCACATACTGGTTCTGTGTAGTCTGCTGTGTTAAAAGGATTCTCTGAAGCTTGACATGACTTGTTTTGTCTCTGTCTGTAGCCTCGAGGAACATGCACATACTGGTTCTGTGTAGTCTGCTTGTTAAAAGGATTCTCTGAAGCTTGACATACTTGTTTTGTCTCTGTCTGTAGCCTCGAGGAACATGCACATACTGGTTCTGTGTAGTCTGCTGTGTGTTAAAAGGATTCTCTGAAGCTTGACATGACTGTTGTGTGTCTCTGTCTGTAGCCTCGAGGAACATGCAGACACTGGTTCGTGTAGTCTGCTGTGTTAAAAGGATTCTCTGAAGCGTTCATGACTGTTGTGTGTCTCTGTCTGTAGCCTCGAGGAACATGCACATACTGGTTCTGTGTAGTCTGCTGTGTTAAAAGAATTCTCTGAAGCGTTCGTTCATGACTGTTGTGTTTCTCTGTCTGTAGCCTCGAGGAACATGCACATACTGGTTCTGTGTAGTCTGCTGTGTTAAAAGGATTCTCTGAAGCGTTCATGACTGTTGTTGTGTCTCTGTCTGTAGCCTCGAGGAACATGCAGACACTGGTTCTGTGTAGTCTGCTGTGTTAAAAGGATTCTCTGAAGCGTTCATGACTGTTGTGTGTCTCTGTATGTAGCCTCGAGGAACATGCACATACTGGTTCTGTGTAGTCTGCTGTGTTAAAAGGATCTCTGAAGCATTCATGACTGTTGTGTGTCTCTGCCTGTAGCCTCGAGGAACATGCACACACTGGTTCTGTGTAGTCTGCTGTGTTAAAAGGATTCTCTGAAGCTTGACATGACTTGTTTTGTCTCTGTCTGTAGCCTCGAGGAACATGCACATACTGGTTCTGTGTAGTCTGCTGTGTTAAAAGGATTCTCTGAAGCTTGACATGACTTGTTTTGTCTCTGTCTGTAGCCTCGAGGAACATGCACACACTGGTTCTGTGTAGTCTGCTGTGTTAAAAGGATTCTCTGAAGCTTGACATGACTTGTTTTGTCTCTGTCTGTAGCCTCGAGGAACATGCACATACTGGTTCTGTGTAGTCTGCTGTGTTAAAAGGATTCTCTGAAGCTTGACATGACTTGTTTTGTCTCTGTCTGTAGCCTCGAGGAACATGCACATACTGGTTCTGTGTAGTCTGCTGTGTTAAAAGGATTCTCTGAAGCGTTCATGACTGTTGTGTGTCTCTGTCTGTAGCCTCGAGGAACATGCACATACTGGTTCTGTGTAGTCTGCTGTGTTAAAAGGATTCTCTGAAGCGTTCATGACTGTTGTGTGTCTCTGTCTGTAGCCTCGAGGAACATGCACTTACTGGTTCTGTGTAGTCTGCTGTGTTAAAAGGATTCTCTGAAGTGTTCATGACTGTTGTGTGCTCTGTCTGTAGCTCGAGGAACATGCACATACTGTTTTGTGTAGTCTGCTGTGTTAAAAGGATTCTCTGAAGCATTCATGACTGTTGTGTGTCTCTGTCTGTAGCCTCGAGGAACATGCACATACTGGTTCTGTGTAGTCTGCTGTGTTAAAAGGATTCTCTGAAGCGTTCATGACTGTTGTGTGTCTCTGTCTGTAGCCTCGAGGAACATGCACATACTGGTTCTGTGTAGTCTGCTGTGTTAAAAGGATTCTCTGAAGCGTTCATGACTGTTGTGTGTCTCTGTCTGTAGCCTCGAGGAACATGCACATACTGGTTCTGTGTAGTCTGCTGTGTTAAAAGGATTCTCTGAAGCGTTCATGACTGTTGTGTGTCTCTGTCTGTAGCCTCGAGGAACATGCACATACTGGTTCTGTGTAGTCTGCTGTGTTAAAAGGATTCTCTGAAGCGTTCATGACTGTTGTGTGTCTCTGTCTGTAGCCTCGAGGAACATGCACATACTGGTTCTGTGTAGTCTGCTGTGTTAAAAGGATTCTCTGAAGCGTTCATGACTGTTGTGTTCTCTGTCTGTAGCCTCGAGGAACATGTACATACTGGTTTCTGTGTAGTCTGCTGTGTTAAAAGGATTCTCTGAAGCGTTCATGACTGTTGTGTGTCTCTGTCTGTAGCCTCGAGGAACATGCACATACTGGTTCTGTGTAGTCTGCTGTGTTAAAAGGATTCTCTGAAGCGTTCATGACTGTTGTGTGTCTCTGTCTGTAGCCTCGAGGAACATGTACATACTGGTTCTGTGTGACGTGCTGGTGATTCTGATTCTCGTGCTGTCGCTGCTGCTCTGCACGCGCTCGGTCAAAGCTGGAGTTCATCTGCAGTCTGTGAGTGAGTTCATGTGTGCTGTGCTGTGCTCCTTCATTCAGTGGGTTTGTGCAATTATATATTTACATGGGAAAAACATGTTTCACACAAAAAACTTTCACACTGCTGTTTTCAGTACAATGAAAGTGGAAGGGGATTTATATGGCAAGTTCCAAAATAAGCCATAAAAGTATCATACGTTTCTATTCCCAGTATTGTAGTGCATTATAAAACAGTACGCAATAATAATAACAACGTATTGAGTGTAAATTATCGTTTTAATTCAAATTATTAAATGGATGTCACCTTACTGGGACAATAAAGCACCTTATCCCCATACTTTATTTTCAACTTTTTGATTATTTGCTTAATTTTATTGAAAATAAACGCCTTTCCGATGCGATATCAGATTTGAAAATGGAGTAAAAAAGTTTGGCAAAAGGCGTGATTGAACTCGGGTCGATCTTCTCCACTGAAACTGATGTTAAAGAGCGTGTTTTTGTAGTGTTGACTAAACCAATCACACGTGGTGGGCGGAGTTAGTGTAAATCGCCTCAGCCAATAAGGCGGGCTATTTGTACTTA
This sequence comes from Ptychobarbus kaznakovi, assembly GCA_027422405.1. Lineage (NCBI taxonomy): Eukaryota > Metazoa > Chordata > Actinopteri > Cypriniformes > Cyprinidae > Ptychobarbus > Ptychobarbus kaznakovi. The sequence continues at coordinate 692,169 of CM049794.1, forward strand.
GTGTAAATAGACACTCTGAAAAATATTTCGGCCTGAAGTTAAGGTTGAGGCTATGTATTATATCATCACTAAATCCAATGTTTAAATCTTTTTGAGTAATTGAATACACAACTAGTCATATTTTAACATTGTTCATACTTAATTAAATAAATATGAATATTGTGATTAAATAACAGATTTATGTAGATTCTAAGCAATTTGAATAAATGCATTTAGAAAATCTGATTATTAAAATAAATTGATGAAAATAGTTCAAAATAAACAATGCTGTTTAAGATAAAAAAGTTTGTGAACAAACTTTGAAGTTGGCTTGAGAAAGTCTGACGTATTATAGACTTAGTTTTAAAAGCTAGCAGTTTGAAGTACGAAGTTTACATAAAAAGATAGATAGATAGATAGATAGATAGAACGAGTCAGTAGATAGATAGATAGAAAGAGTCAGTAGATAGATAGCTAGATAGATAGGTAGATAGTGACTAGCATGTTTCTACCATGTTTGTAGCATGATTAGCATTTTGCTAGCATGTTTCTAGCATGATTAGCATGTTTTGCTAGCATGATTAGCATGTTGCTAGCATGATTAGCATGTTTCTAGCATGTTGCTAGCATGATTAGCATGTTGCTAACATAATTATTATGTTGCTAGCATGTTGCTAACATGATTAGCATGTGACTAGCATGTTGCTAGCATGATTAGCATGTTGCTAGCATTATTAGCATGTTGCTAGCATGATTAGCATGTTGCTAGCATGTTGCTAGCATGTTGCTAGCATGATTACCATTTTGCTAGCATGTTGTTAGCATGATTAGCATGTTGCTAGCATGATTTGCATGTTGCTAGCATGTTACTAGCATGTTGCTAGCATGATTAGCATGTTGCTAGCATGTTGCTAGCATGATTAGCAATGCTGTTTTTGTTTAGTTAAATCTGACCGGTTTGATGTATGACTAACAAATATGCATCACATTAAGTTTATTCGTTTTTTGTGTTATGTATAATCCAAATGAATGAAAATGTTATAAGCAATCTTAAATGTTATTTTGTTTATGAGTTGTATGGAAACGCCGACAGTAATAACATGTCTCTCTGTTCTGCAGGAATACACCGAATTCTTCTCCGTTCATTATGGCAAACGCGTGTCCTTCTCTGACCGTATGGAGTTCATTAACGGCTGGTACTTCCTCATCATCGTTAGTGACGTTCTGACCATCACAGGCTCTCTGCTGAAGATCATCATCCAGCTGAAGGTGAGTCAAATCAGTACTGTAATATGTGAATTATAGTCATGATTGAGCACATACCGTTTTCTTATTAAATACACGTGTCTAAAGCTGTACATGTCAGTTAGTGGGGATTTATCTGTGTATGTACACAACCGGTCAACTGTTTGGAGTCCTTCTGTCTCTTCTGCTCACCAGGGCTGGATTTATGTGATCAAAAATGCTGTAAAATTGTGAAATATTATTTAATATAAAAAAAAACTGTTTTCTATGTGAATATGTGTTAAAGTGTCATTTATTTCTGTGATTTTCAGCATCATTACTCCAGTCTTCAGTGTCACATGATCTTCAGAAATCATAATAATATACTGATTTGCTGCTCGGGAAACATTTCTGATTATTATCAATGTTGAAAACAGTCGTGCTGCACAATATTTTTGTGGAAACTGATATTTTATTTTATTTCTCAGGATTCACAGATGAATAGAAAGTTTGAAAGAGCAGCATTTGTTTGAAATAGAAATCTACTGTGACCGTATAAATGTCTTTCTTGTCACTTTTGATCAGTTTAATGTGTTCTTGCTAAATAAAAACATATTTTTCACAAGTAATCTTACTGACCCCAAATTTGACTGTATTTTTGATCACATAAGTGCAGAAGAGACTTCTTTCAAAAACATTAAAAGATCTTATAGACTTTGAACGGTAGTGTCTCCATACAATATTAATGTCATATGGCATATTTATCAAAAGAGTTTTCTTGTAATTGTTCAAATGTAATAGACGAGATTTGAATGTAATACACGAGCGGTCAGCAGATTTGCTAACGCATCAGTCCTGACGGTTGATGGTAGCTCAGTGAAAAGGCTCTTTTACAGTGTTTGTGTGGTAATGAGCGTTGTCTCTGTGCTCTCTCTCTCTCAGGCCGTGGCGAGTTACGATCTGTGCAGTATCCTGCTGGGCACCGGCACCATGCTCGTCTGGATCGGTGCCTTACGCTACATGAGCTACTTCAAAAAATACAACGTACGACGACGCTCTAATCAATAATCACATCTGACTGAGCTGAGTCCAGCAGGAGAGAGCGTGTTACACATGCTGTGTTTCTGACCTCATCATTTGAGTATTATATTATTAAGAAATGTGAATATCTGCTGAGTTATGGTGTTCACATCACATCTGAATTACTAGAATAGTTTGTTTTAGTACTAAAAATGTGTAGTCTTTTGTCAAACTGCTAATAACGTTGTAAGTTAGTTTTTTTACTACTTTACAAAAAACTAAATGGAGTACATTTACATTTATGCATTTAGCAGACGCTTTTATCCAAAGCGACTTACAGTGCATTCAGGCTATACATGTTTTGTCAGTACATGTGTTTCCTGGGAATCGAACCCACAACCTTTGCGCTGCTAACGCAATGCTCTACCACTGAGCCACAGGAACACTAAGGAGTAGTTAATTAGTTAGTAGTTAAATCTACACAAATCACCCTTGTATATGTATGTTGTTTTATTTGAGCTAGTAAGAGCTTATAGAGGTTAATCGTTTAGATTTTTGCTTTCATTTATTGTTTGCATTGTATTTTGGTTTGATGTAATTTTGATATAAAAATGAAATTATTATTCCTATTAGTTGAATTGTATATGGTTTACATATTAATATGTAGTTTTAAACATAGGAATGAATTATTTCTGTACATTTCTCAACACTGCCGTGGACTCCTGCATTTGTATCTTAAGGTTTCTGTAGTTTAAATCGGAGCAGAACGTCTTAAATCGCCATAGTTGTGGCATTAATGATACCCATGCTGCGTTTCGCTCTTGTTTTCCAAAATAATATCCTTAAATCAAGATGCACTTACTTGAGATGAAAAATGAATATAGATCAATTACTGTTTTCAGAGAAAATAAAGTTAGTTTATGCTTCAAATGAGCAAATATTTGTCAAAAGTTGTTCTTCCCTTTGAATGAAGTTGATTTTTCTGAACCCCATTGGCAGAGATTTGCTCTTATTTTGAATGAAAAACTGTGCATTTTGATCAGTTGCACAGAAAATATGACTCTTCATTGTGTTTCTCAAGTAAATGTATGTTTCACTGGAAAACAAGACCTACTGTAAATACTGAGACAGACCAGCGGTTTGGTTTGGGATGCGTGTGACGTGCTTGTTTGAGCGTTTGCTCTCTCTGATGACTGTAACGAGTAACTGGCTGTTTTATTTCCTCGTTCAGATTCTCATCATCACTCTGCGAGCGGCGCTACCGAACGTCATCCGCTTCACCTGCTGTGCTGCCATGATTTACCTCGGCTACTGTTTCTGTGGATGGGTCGTGCTGGGACCTTACCACACCAAGGCACGTCACCACACCGCACTACACCATTATAGTAGTCACGCTACTAATTAATGAATTAACACAAATAAATACATATCTATTTAATTTCTTTGTTTGCTTATTTATGTGATTTGTATTTATTTACTTGCACCTTAAAATGTGCACACTGAAAATAATTGTTTAAATTGTGAAAAAAATTTTTTTTCTTGTATTTAATTTTGCGATTGAAAATTAATATCTCACAAATCTGAGGAAGAAAAATTTGTTAAAAGATATAAACTTAAAAATGCGAGAAATAAAGTTGTAAATCAGAGGGGAAAAAAAGTCTGAATTGCTAGATATAAATGTAGATTTGTGAGTAAAAATGAAATTATTTATATTTTTATCCCACGACAGAAAAGGCCTTCTATAAAAATGGCATTAGCAAATAATTTGGGAAAGAAAGAAGTTATAAAAAAAAATATTAAATTGTTATATATATTATATAAAAAGTGGCCAAATTACTAAAACGTTATATGACCAAAAAATAGAACCTGTAAAAATGAAAGATAATCCAAAATATTTCTAAGTATTATAATACTATATAATATGGAGTCCTTTAGCATTCATTACTGTATAGTATATTATTATATAATGATGAATGCTAACATGACACTGACCCATCTTCTTTCCTTTGTGATGTAGAGAGTTAATCAGCCAGCAGGTGTGTATGTATTACATCGATTACTGTGTGACATGCATGACTTCCTCAGCTCTATGTTTGTGTTCTCCATCAGTTCCGGACGCTGAACGTTGTTTCCGAGAGTCTGTTTTCTCTCATCAACGGCGACGACATGTTCGCCACCTTCAAGAACATGCAGCAGAAGAGTGACGTGGTGTGGCTCTTCAGCCGCCTGTATCTCTACACGTTTGTGTCTCTGTTCATCTACATGGTGCTCAGTCTGTTCATCACGCTCATCACCGACACGTACGACACCATCAAGGTGAGCGAGGAGAGAAACACACACGTCACACTCGCTCGTGTGCTGGAAGGACTGGGTTTTACTGTAACCGGTTTATGAGATACGAGCAAAGTTTACTGGGAAAGATTTTTGAACCTGTAAATGAAAGTATGTACGTCTTTCAGCGTCAAAATGTCATGTTTAATGCAATGTGTTGCTGCTTGTTTTTAATGAATAGTGACATTTACAAGTGTGAGTTGTTTTAAACAGGGTTTCTGCATGTTTGGTGAAGACGAATATCACTAGTCAACATTTGAAGAGGATCAAAAGCTTTGTCCTAAAACCAAAATGTGTTCTTGTCTTAGAAAAACTGAACTTTTCTGATGATCCACTTCAAAAGTTGACTACTGTAATATGTTTTAGAGACATTTATTAAACTGAAGGGAACACAATACATCAGTATATACTCTAAATGTAAATATGTAAGAAACACAATGAGTCGTATAGCAACACTTCAAAGTTTAAGAGTCCAACCTCCAAGAAATTTCCATTAATTTGTTATAAAATTGACAGATTTATGGCATTTTAATAGATTTTCCAGTGTGATATACTTGTCATTTATCTTTGTATAAATGTTTGAAATGTAAAAAAACAATGCTATTGAAAGGTCAAATAATTATTTTATTCCCCATTGACAGATGTTTTTAGCACAAACCGGATAAATGTATTAATTGTTGCCAAGACATTTTGCATTCGTATCTGATGTAAGGATGTTTAAATATGTATATTTGATATAACATATACAGAGGAAGATGCATTTGCAATGCATGCCGTTTAGAATGCCACGAGCGACTGTAAAGAGTAAAATGATGCGTGAGGATTGAGTGATTGTGTGTCTGTGTGTCTCAGCATCAGCAGCGTGATGGGGAGCCCGTGTCAGATCTACAGGCGTTCATCATGCAGTGTAAAGATCCTCCAGAATCAGGCCGCTTCAGTGTGGATGTGTGATGCGCTGCTGCTCACGCAGGTCAGCAAACCAGACGTAAATACACACTTCATCAATGCAGTCGTTATATGCACGTGTTTTTCATGAATGATCAGTGTGTGAATGTTATTTGTAGCTGTAGATTTGTCTTCAGGTGTGTTGATTTGGGGATAGGAAGTTCAAAATTAGCCATTTACTTCCAGAAACTATGCACTTTTAGTTTGTTTGTTTTTGTGTCTGATAATTACAAATATGAATGTTGTTAAAAAATGTAGCTCTTAGGTGTTTAAGTAAAAATAAAAAAAAGATATCTAATGATGTATGTATTTATTTATTTATTGCTATATTAATAAACTCTTCCTTCAGTTCTATATTGCATAGCTGTTGTAATTCTTTAGTTTTTATGTTTTAATGTCACGTTGGGGTGTTTGTGCTGCAGGACACACGGCTCTGATGAGTTGGTGATTGTGATGAGTGGCATGTATGAAAGTTTGGACTAAAAGTGAGAATATCTCTATGTTTGAAGTGTGTATAAATAAACAAAAGAGAACACAGCAGAGTAGATTATATGCAGTGATGGGCAGTAGTGACACTACTAGTTTAACTATATTTTTCAGTAGCGTGGTGGTAGCGTCGCTGCTTTCTGAATCAAATAGTCACTCTTGAGAGTCCAAAAGCCTTCACTGCGCGATGAAGCCCATTAGAAAACCCTTATAATTCCAGCAATTAAACACGTAAGTTTTTACGTTTATATATACATTGCTCAAGCAATGTACTTTTCTGTATATCAGCACATGTGCGCGAGGCCGCGGACACAAATGTGCTGTTAGTTTTATTCTAGGGGTGAAATGATTCATCGATATGGATCGATGCAACCGATGCCGCACGTAAACTATCGATATCTGTAGTATAAAAAGGCACCTTTATTTTGGCACTGTCCACATAATATCCTTCAATGCATTACCGCCAATGCGTGCATTGCATTCTCGTTCAATCTCACGTGTCAGGACTCGATACAAGGACTGCCCGAAGGCACAAGGCGAGCATATAAGATGCTCGGGATTGATGTAGTAACAGTCGAGCGCTGCGTGAGAAGTTTCCCGCGCACACATCTGAAGCGCACGCACACACACACACACATCTGAAGCGCACACACACATCTGAAGCGCACGCGCACAGACCGCTGCGTCAACTCTGCACGAATACCGAATTGAGCTCTCCTCCGCTTTTTTTGTACAAAGTACAAGCCAGTAATGCCTGTGAAGTAATATATTAGTGTAGCACACAATCGTATACAGCTAGTCAGCTAACTGTGTTATGTTGCTAAAACTATCTTTTGGATCTGACAAATTATTTCCCATATCCAGGTTCCAGGTTGTAATATGCAAGAGTCTGACCAGTAATCTCTTCATTTTACAGTAAGTAGTGAAACTTACCTAAAATAAAGGCTTAAACATTTAAAAAATGCAACTTTTGGTGAAAGTTTTTAGAGACTGGAGACCCGTTTCTCAGTGTGCAATTTTATGATTGACTTGAAATTATAGGAGGCATATAGTAACAAACTCATGAATTCGTTAAGACATTAAGTAGGATATTATATATTTTTTTTATTTTACCTACCAGTGACATCTAGTGGTCAGCTGCAATTCATTTCAAAAGATTCACACATGTTGTTGATTCCAGTTTCAACACCAAAAGCAATACTTTGTCTCATTGTCCACACATGAAAGTGTTACTATGAAGCAGGGAGGGAACAGCATAATGAATGAAGCCGTGTCAAAGATTCGGATCAGTCACCTCACTTCAGGTGTTTCACTGTAACGTATGAAGCCTCAAATGTCTTCGGTCACGTGATCATTGAGATTTGATACAAGCCTCGACACAGTCTTTCGAACCAGTCTGCTTCAATAGAGTAAAGCCGGCTTATGAGCCTCGGTGTCAAATGTCCTATCTCTACTTTTTATAATCTGAGCTCAAAATGGAAGTGAGCTTAAGTACGTTTACCCAAACGTATTACCCCTAACTTATCATGGTTATTGTAGAGTATCATCATTTAAGTCAACATAAGATGAGATGTAGTATGAAGAAAAGAGTAATACTAATTATAGTAGAGTTTGTTGTTCTGGTTATTATGGCTAAATATTTGCTATGAATATATGGGAAATTTTAATGTTATATGATAAGGCTTTGAGATTTAGAAGAGCTTGTGTTTAGGTGAATTTCTTGATGAAGCGCAGCTTGAGGTAAGCGATGATGAGGAAGATGAGAGTCATGATTCCCAGAGCCAAATGATTCTGCCACAAACCCCAGGTTGAGTAATCGATGCCCTGTTCACTCAGAAAGTCCTCACCTGTGGTGCAGCTGTAATGAGAAATTGATCAAAAGTAGTTATGTACAGGTACATCTCAAAAAATTTGAATATCATGAATAAAGTCAATATTTTTTGTCACTCATTTCAGAAAGTGAAACCCATATATTATATAGATTCATTACACAGAGTGAAATATTTCAAGCCTTTATTTCTTGAAATTTTGATGATTATGTCTTACAGATAATGAAAAGCCTAAATTTAGTCTCTCAGAAAATTCGAATATTACATAAGATCAATAAAAAAGGCTATTTTAAACAGAAATGTCAGTTCATCTCTGTGCACTCAATACTTGGTTAAGCCTCCTTTTGCATGAATTACTGCATCAATGCAGCGTGGCATGAAGACGATCAGACTGTGGCACTGCTCAGTGTAATGAAGCCCAGGTTGCTTTGATAGCGGTCTTCAGGTCATCTGCATTGTTGGGTCTGGTGTCTCTCATCTAGATTCTTTCTGGGCTCAGGTCATCTGCATTGTTGGGTCTGGTGTCTCTCATCTAGATTTC
>CM049794.1:700623-713123 GCA_027422405.1 Ptychobarbus kaznakovi
GAAACACTAACCGCTTCGAATAAACACTCACACACACTCTCATGAGGACATAAGCAAAACCCACTCCTGTGCTTTATTACTTCATGATGAAAAACCAGGCGTCTTACAGACTCAGATAGACATCTCATCATCCTGCGATATGTGTCATGAATAGAGATGGACAGAACTACACAATCAGCCACTAGAGCGACACTGTGGGAGCTCGAGAGATTTAAACAACCCGCCTCAGACCTGTTGAACACTAACCGCTTCGACACACTTCACACGTTCATACAGCAAACACACTACGGGCGTTATTAACATGAAAGCACAGCATCCTCAGACTCAGAGCCATCTCATCATCCTGCGATATGTGTCATGAATAGAGATGGGCAGGTAGCTACACAATCAGCCCACTAGAGTACACTGGGAGCTCCGAGAGCATTAAAACACCCTCAGACCTGTGTGAACACTAACCGCTTCCCGACACACTTCACACTTCACCAGCCAACACACTCCGTGCTTTATTACAGTGAAACACAGCATCTCAGACTCAGAGACATCTCATCATCCTGCGATATGTGTCATGAATAGAGATGGACAGAGCTACACAATCATCCACTAGAGGACACTGTTGGCTCGAGAGCATTAAAACCCTCAGCACCTGTGTGAACACTAACCGCTTCGACACACTTCACACTGACAGCAAACACAGACTCGCAAGCTTATTACAGTGAAACACAGCGTCTCAGACTCAGAGACATCTCATCATCTGCGATATGTGTCATGAATAGAGATGGACAGAGCTACACAATCATCCACTAGAGGACACTGTGTGCTCGAAGCATTAAAACCCCTCAGACCTGTGTGAACACTAACCGCTTCGACACACTCACACTTCTGACAAGCAAACACACTCGTGCTTTATTACAGTGAAACACAGCGTCTCAGAGACTCAGAGACATCTCATCATCCTGCAATATGTGTCATGAATAGAGATGGACAGAACTACACAATCAGCCACTAGAGGACACTGTGAGCTCGAGAGCATTAAAACCCCTCAGAACCTGTGTGAACACTAACCGCTTCGACAACACTTCACACTTCAAACAGCAAACAACACCTCGTGCTTTATTTACATGCCTAAACACAAGCGGTCTATCGAGATCAGCAGAGCATCTCACTCACACACCTGCGTCTATGTGTCAGGAATCTCTAGAGAGCTGACAGGAGCTACACAATCAGCCACTAGAGGACACTGTGAGCTCGAGAAGCAATTAAAACCCCCTCGAACCTGTGTGAACACTAACCGCTTCGACACACTTCACACTGACAGCAAACACACTCGTGCTTTATTACAGTGAAACACAGCGTCTCAGACCAGAGACATCTCATCATCCTGCGATATGTGTCATGAATAGAGATGGACAGAGCTACACAATCAGCCACTAGAGGACACTGTGAGCTCGAGAGCATTAAAACCCCTCAGACCTGTGTGAACACTAACCGCTTCGACACACTTCACACTTCATGACAGCAAACACACTCGTGCTTTATTACAGTGAAACACAGCGTCTCAGACTCAGAGACATCTCAACATCCTGCGATATGTGTCATGAATAGAGATGGACAGAGCTACACAATCAGCCACTAGAGGACACTGTGAGCTCGAGAGCATTAAAACCCCTCAGACCTGTGTGAACACTAACCGCTTCGACACACTTCACACTGACAGCAAACACACTCGTGCTTTATTACAGTGAAACACAGCGTCTCAGACCAGAGACATCTCATCATCCTGCGATATGTGTCATGAATAGAGATGGACAGAGCTACACAATCAGCCACTAGAGGACACTGTGAGCTCGAGAGCATTAAAACCCCTCAGACCTGTGTGAACACTAACCGCTTCGACACACTTCACACTTCATGACAGCAAACACACTCGTGCTTTATTACAGTGAAACACAGCGTCTCAGACCAGAGACATCTCAACATCCTGCGATATGTGTCATGAATAGAGACACCGAACAGAGCTACACAATCAGCCACTAGAGGACACTGTGAGCTCGAGAGCATTAAAACCCCTCAGACCTGTGTGAACACTAACCGCTTCGACACACTTCACACTTCATGACAGCAAACACACTCGTGCTTTTTACACAGTGAAACACAGCGTCTCAGACTCAGAGACATCTCAACATCCTGCGATATGTGTCATGAATAGAGATGGACAGAGCTACACAATCAGCCACTAGAGGACACTGTGAGCTCGAGAGCTTAAAACCCCTCAGACCTGTGTGAACACTAACCGCTTCGACACACTTCACACTGACAGCAAACACACTCGTGCTTTATTACAGTGAAACACAGCGTCTCAGACTCAGACCAGAGACATCTCATCATCCTGCGATATGTGTCATGAATAGAGATGGACAGAGCTACACAATCAGCCACTAGAGGACACTGTGAGCTCGAGAGCATTAAAACCCCTCAGACCTGTGTGAACACTAACCGCTTCGACACACTTCACACTTCATGACAGCAAACACACTCGTGCTTTATTACAGTGAAACACAGCGTCTCAGACTCAGAGACATCTCAACATCCTGCGATATGTGTCATGAATAGAGATGGGAAACACAGGGAGGCTCCAATATACAATTATGCTTCCTTAACTATTATTTGAATCTCCTTTTGATGATCATAAAACAAAATAACAGCAATTATTTAAGAAAAAAATGATTTTTGACAACATATTTTACTATTTTAGTCAGATTGTTTATATACCTAAATATAAAATGAAATAGTGGTATTTATTTAAACAAAAATAATTTTTGTTTCAAATATTGTATTTTTGGCAATATACTATATTTTGATACAATTATTTTAATATTTTAAAATAGTAGTATTTTTTAAATAGTATATTTGACAACACATTTGACTATTTTAATATAATTATTTTAATATTTTTGTTATTTTTTATATTTTATTTAGCATTAAAATAAAACAAAAATACCTATTTAAACAAAAATATATATTATTGGCAACATTTTACAATTTTATTATGATTATTTTAAAACATTTGAGTACTCAAATGAAATAACAGTATTTTTGGCAACATATTTTACTTAATACGATTATTTGAATACTTTTGAGTATTAAAATACAATAATATTATTTATTTAAAACTAAGAGCATTTTTGGTAATTTATTGTACTGTTTTAAACTGATTATTTAATACTTTTGAGAATTAAAATATAATAATATTATTTATTTTAACAACATACTGTATTATTTGAATGCCATTAGTTTGATACTTTTGAGTATTAAAATAAATAATAGTTTTGATTTAAACAAAATATGAGTATTTCTGACCTAGTATTGTTTTTAAATGAAGTATATTATAATATGGAGTGTTTTTAAATGAAGTATATTATAGTATAGCGTGTTTTTAAATGAAGATGTTGTTGGAATGAGACTTACAGGCGCTGCTGCTGCTCCTCTCTTCCCTGGAGCTCCAGCTTTACCCTACAAACAAACACAAACACACATGAAAGACTTCAACTGATCTCAAAACAGATCAGTTGATCTCTGTTTTTCCATATGAAAACGTCCCAAGTGAAGATTTAGTCAGATTCTTACGAGTTACTTACGATGAATCCCGGAGCTCCATTCTTCCCTGGCGATCCCTTTTCACCCTGCAAAACAAAAGCAGTCGAGCTGTTAAGCATCGTGTGTGTCTGTTCATCACCATCACTGAGTAGCTTTGCAATGCAAATCACAATGCAATAGTTTTGGGTTTTGTAGTGGTGAGAAAGGCACCACGAAAGAGCAGAGAAAGACACAGAGACACAGAGAAAGACACATAAATGTCATCACAAAGTTTTCCCAGAAGAACAATATGTTTTAACTTTTCCATGGCTATGTAATTCTCTATGTGTGTATATGTTTTGGGTCTGTAGAGGAGCCTCTGGTACCTTTACGCCCTCAGGGCCCGGCTCTCCTGGAGGGCCGTCAGGTCCCCTCGGGCCCTGACAGAAAATAACACAATAGGTGAACAATAGGTGATATCACCATACTTACCAGTTGATGAATTACATTAAGAATTACAACAGCAAAAAGTGTATCAGAAGTTTTCTGAAGTGTTTAAATGATATATTATCTAATTGAATATGCACTAAATTACATAAAATTACAGAAGATAAATCTGAACATCGCATAAAGCCAGATTCAAAATTCTTGTTTGATTTTATTGACATATTAGAGTTAAAAAAAATTGTATGTAGAGGGGATTTTGCATATCTCTTTTTATCACTCCATAAATCAGAAAAAAACTGTCACCATGTACATAGAAATATTTCACCATGCTTTTAGTAATAAACTGTTGTATAAACCCAGATGAATGATATATGAACAACCCCCTCGGTAAAAAACGTTTGTAAAAAAACTGTAAAACTGTTTGTAAGTGCTGCTGAAGTGGAGAAAAAAACTATTAAAGATATGTATTTTAATTGAAATCTACAGATGCAAATAGATAACACACCATAAAATAAAAACTCTAATGTGTATTTTGGATATTTTCTTTCCACTAGTCTAAAAGAAGATTCTGTGTTCAATAAAACCTATGAAATTCAGCAAAAAAGAATGAAAGTAACAAATAAAAGATAATATAGAAAAAAATCGCCATGTTTTTAGGGATACAATATTGTATAAATCAGTGTGAATGATACAGAATATGAAAATGAAAACCTTCAGAATGGAAATAAAACTGCTTGGTTTGCTGAAGTGGAGAAAAAACTTTTAAAGATATGTGTTGTAATTTAAATTTACAAACGCAAAAATGGATGATGTGCCATAAAACAAACCTAAAAGAGTATTTTGGATGTTTTCTTTCTTCTAGTTTGAAACAACATATTATGAAAAGCCAAACAGTCATAAATCTATGAGATTTATTACATGACATTCTTATAAACAGTCCCGCTGGTTGATCAATGAGACGCCTCACGCCAGACCAAACACACCGAGAATCAAGGACAAGCCAAACAAAACCAAAGAAGAGAGCATCTGTTACAGAAGCCTGTCTACTGTATATATACAGTACGCATAGCCAACATGCAACCTCTTTAGTGAACACACTATATAGACCACTTAAGCTCAGGAGAGATGCAACCTCTTTAGTGAACACACTATATAGACCACTTAATCTCATGAGAGATGCAAACTCTTTAGTGAACACACTATAAAGACCACTTAAGCTCACGAAAGATGCAAACTCTTTAGTGAACACACTATAAAGACCACTTAAGCTCACGAGAAAAATAAAATAAAAAATTAAGCTCAGATGAGCTTTATTTGTCACATACACAATTATACAGAGTATAATGAGGAGTGAAATGTGTTCTCTGCATTTAACCCATCCAAGTGGAGCAGTGGGCAGCCGACATTGCGGCGCCCGGGGAGCAGTTGGGGGTTCGGTGCCTTGCTCAAGGGTCTCCCCTCAGTCGTGGACACTTCATGCCAGAGCTGGGATTCGAACCCGTTACCTCGGGTTTCAAGTCCAACGCTCTATCCATTAGGCCACGACTGCCCCTAGAGATGCAAACTCTTTAGTGAACACACTATAAAGACCACCCAGAGATGCAAACTCTTTAGTGAACACACTATAAAGACCACTTAAGCTCACGAGAGATGCAAACTCTTTAGTGAACACACTATATAGACCACTTAAGCTCACGAGAGATGCAAACTCTTTAGTGAACACACTATAAAGACCACTTAAGCTCACGAGAGATGCAACCTCTTTAGTGAACACACTATATAGACCACTTAAGCTCACGAGAGATGCGAACTCTTTAGTGAACACACTATAAAGACCACTTAAGCTCACGAGAGATGCAAACTCTTTAGTGAACACACTATATAGACCACTTAAGCTCACGAGAGATGCAAACTTTTTAGTGAACACTTAAGCTCACGAGAGATGCAAACTCTTTAGTGAACACACTATATAGACCACATAAGTTCACGAGAGATGCAACCTCTTTAGTGAACACACTATATAGACCACTTAAGCTCACGAGAGATGCAAACTCTTTAGTGAACACACTATAAAGACCACTTAAGCTCACGAGAGATGCAAACTCTTTAGTGAACACACTATATAGACCACTTAAGCTCACGAGAGATGCAAACTCTTTAGTGAACACTTAAGCTCACGAGAGATGCAAACTCTTTAGTGAACACACTATATAGACCACTTAAGCTCACGAGAGATGCAAACTCTTTAGTGACCACTTAAGCTCACGAGAGATGCAAACTCTTTAGTGAACACACTATAAAGACCACTTAAGCTCACGAGAGATGCGAACTCTTTAGTGAACACTTAAGCTCATGAGAGATGCAAACTCTTTAGTGAACACACTATATAGACCACTTAAGCTCACGAGAGATGCAAACTCTTTAGTGACCACTTAAGCTCACGAGAGATGCAAACTCTTTAGTGAACACACTATATAGACCACTTAAGTTCACGAGAGATGCAACCTCTTTAGTGAACACACTATATAGACCACTTAAGCTCACGAGAGATGCAAACTCTTTAGTGAACACACTATATAGACCACTTAAGCTCACGAGAGATGCAAACTCTTTAGTGAACACACTATATAGACCACTTAAGTTCACGAGAGATGCAACCTCTTTAGTGAACACACTATATAGACCACTTAAGCTCATGAGAGATGCGAACTCTTTAGTGAACACACTATAAAGACCACTTAAGCTCACGAGAGATGCAAACTCTTTAGTGAACACACCATATAGACCACTTAAGCTCACGAGAGATGCAAACTCTTTAGTGAAAACTTAAGCTCACGAGAGATACAAACTCTTTAGTGAACACACTATATAGACCACTTAAGCTCACGAGAGATGCAAACTCTTTAGTGACCACTTAAGCTCACGAGAGATGCAAACTCTTTAGTGAACACACACTATAAAGACCACCCAGAGATGCAAACTCTTTAGTGAATCACACTATAAAGAACACTTAAGCTCACGAGAGATGCAAACTCTTTAGTGAACACACTATATAGACCACTTAAGCTCACGAGAGATGCAAACTCTTTAGTGAACACACTATAAAGACCACTTAAGCTCAGGAGAGATGCAACCTCTTTAGTGAACACACTATATAGACCACTTAATCTCATGAGAGATGCAAACTCTTTAGTGAACACACTATAAAGACCACTTAAGCTCACGAAGGATGCAAACTCTTTAGTGAACACACTATAAAGACCACTTAAGCTCACGGAAAAATAAAATAAAAAATTAAAGCCAGATGAGCTTTATTGTCACATACACAATTATACAGAGTATAATGAGGAGTGAAATGTGTTCTCTGCATTTAACCCATCCAAGTGGGCAGTGGCAGCCGACATTGCGGCGCCCGGGGAGCAGTTGGGGTTCAGTGCCTTGCTCAAGGGTCTCCCCTCAGTCGTGGACACTTCATGCCAAGCGGATTCGAACCCGTTACCCCCCGGGTTTCAAGTCCAAGCTCTATCCATTAGCCACGACTGCCCCTAGAGATGCAAACTCTTTAGTGAACACACTATAAAGACCACCCAGAAGATGCAAACTCTTTAGTGAACACACTATAACACCACTTAAGCTCACGAGAGATGCAAAACTCTTTAGTGAACACACTATATAGACCACTTAAGCTCCACGAGAGATGCAAACTCTTTAGTGAACACACTATAAAGACCACTTAAGCTCACGAGAGATGCAACCTCTTGAGTGAACACACTATATAGACCACTTAAGCTCACGAGAGATGCGAACTCTTTAGTGAACACACTATAAGACCACTTAAGCCAGAGAGAGATGCAAACTTTAGTTGAACACACTATATAGACCACTTAGCTCACGAGAGATGCAAACTCTTTAGTGAACACTTAAGCTCACAGAGATGCAAACTCTTTAGTGAACACACTATATAGACCACATAAGTTCACGAGAGATGCAACCTCTTAGTGAACCATATATAGACCACTTAAGCTCACGAGAGATGCGAACTCTTTGTGAACACACTATAAAGACCACTTAAGCACGAGAGATGCAAACTCTTTAGTGTTAAAACACACTATATAGACCACTTAAGCTCACGAGAGATGCAAACTCTTTAGTGACCACTTAGCTCACGAGAGATGCAAACTCTTTAGTGAACACACTTTATAGACCACTTAAGCTCATGAGAGATGCAAACTCTTTAGTGCCACTTAGCTCACGAGAGATGCAAACTCTTTAGTGAACACACTATATAGACCACTTAAGCTCACGAGAGATGCGAACTCTTTGTGAACACTTAAGGCTCTTGAGAGATGCAAACTCTTTAGTGAACACACTATATGACCAACTTAAGCTCACGAGAGATGCAAACTCTTTAGTGACACTAAGCTCACGAGAGATGCAAACTCTTTAGTGACACCACTATATTAGACCACTTAAGCTCACGAGAGATGCAAACTCTTTAGTGAACACACTATATAGACACTTAAGCTCACGAGAGATGCAAACTCTTTGTTGGAAAAACACACTATATAGACCACTTAAGCTCACGAGAGATGCAAAACTCTTTAGTGACAAACTTTATAGACACTTAAGCTCACGAGAGATGCAAACTCTTTAGTGAAAACTTAAGCTCACGAGAGTACAAACTCTTTAGTGAACACATATATAGACCACTTAAGCTCACGAGAGATGCAAACTCTTTAGTGACCACTTAAGCTCACGAGAGATGCAAACTCTTTAGTGAACACACTATATAGACCACCCAGAGATGCAAACTCTTTAGTGAACACACTATAAAGAACAGTAAGCTCACGAGAGATGCAAACTCTTTAGTGAACACACTATATAGACACTTAAGCTCACGAGAGATGCAAACTCTTTAGTGAACACACTATATAGACACTTAAGCTCACGAGAGATGCAACCTCTTTAGTGAACACACTATATAGCCCACTTAAGCTCACGAGAGATGCAAACTCTTTAGTGAACACACTATAAAGACCATTAACTCACGAGAAGATGCAAACTCTTTAGTGAACACACTTTATAGACACTTAAGCTTCACGAGAGATGCAAACTCTTTAGTGAACACACTATATAGACACTTAAGCTCACGAGAGAGCAACCTTTTAGTGAAAACACTATATAGACCACTTAAAGTCACGAGAGATGCAAACTCTTTAGTGAACACACTATAAAGACCACTTAAGCTCACGAGAGATGCAAACTCTTTAGTGAACACACTATAAAGACCACTTAAGCTCACGAGAGATGCGAACTCTTTAGTGAACACTTAAGCTCACGAGAGATGCAAACTCTTTAGTGAACACACTATATAGACCACTTAAGCTCACGAGAGATGCAAACTCTTTGTGACACTTAAGCTCACGAGAGATGCAAACTCTTTAGTGAACACACTATAAGACCACTTAAGCTTACGAGAGATGCAAACTCTTTGTGAACACTTAAGCTCACGAGAGATGCAAACTCTTTAGTGAACCACTATAAAGACCACTTAAGCTCAAGAGAGATGCAAACTCTTTAGTGAAACAATATATAGACACTTAAGTCACGAGAGATGCAAACTCTTTAGTGAACACACTATAAAGACCACTTAAGCTCTCGAGAGATGCAACTCTTTAGTGAACACACTATATAGACCACTTAAGCTCACGAGAGATGCAAACTCTTTAGTGAACACACTATATAGACCACTTAAGCTCACGAGAGATGCAAACTCTTAGGAACACACTAAAAGACCACTTATGCTCACGAGAGATGCAAACTCTTTAGTGAACACACTATATAGACCACTTAAGCTCACGAGAGATGCGAACTCTTTAGTGAACACACTATAAGACCACTTAAGCTCACGAGATAAGAATAGCGAACTCTTTAGTGAACACTTAAGCTCACGAGAGATGCAAACTCTTTAGTGAACACACTATATAGACCACTGAAGCTCGCGCGAGCCAAACTCATTAGTGAACACACTATAAAGACCACTAAGCTCACGAGAGATGCAAACTCTTTAGTGAACACACTATATAGACCACTTAAGCTCACGAGAGATGCAAACTCTTTAGTGAACACTTAAGCTCACGAGAGATGCGACTCATTATTGATTATAATAGGTTGGTGTTAGGGTGTTACTATATGTGATATGTATAAGTTAGCGTTGTTATTGTGAATTAAAACTAAAACTATAAAAAAATTATAATTGACAAAGTAAAATAAATTCAAAATATTATAAAATATGAATTAAACGATAAACTCATATCATCAAAATGTACAGTAACTGTTGCATTGGCAACTAATTTTAGAAAATTACAAAATATATTAGACAACTTAAAGTGTGTTATTAAAAATGTATATCAAAACTTACAGCAACGTAAAAAAACTTTTTAAAAATATTGCATTGGCAACCAAGTAAAATATTGCTAAAATAAAATAAAGCTAAATAGAAATATTTAAAGAAACAATATATAATTACAAAAGCACAAAGCAACATTACTAAACAGCTATAATTGCTGAAATTCAACTTAAAATAAAAATAAATTAAAGCTAAAAATATTGAAAACAACAATACAAATGACTAAAACACATATCTAAAATTACTAAAACATAATGAAAATAAATTAAAGGTAATTATAAATATTAATAACAAAAATATATACAAATGATTACAGTACATAACAAAACTACTACAAATTACACTAAAATGAAAATGCATTATAATCATAATGCCCCCACTGGATACAACAAATGCCTCGTTAATAATGGGTTTTATTATTTTTGCGTCGTCTCGCCGGGACGCGCATCACAAAACGGTGAGGGGCGTAACATTTCCGTCTCACGATTGAGGTATTCGGCCAATCACAAGGCACCGGATAGCTGGCCAATCAGAGCACGCCTCGCTTCTCAGAACGATGAGCTTTGTAAAAATCGACACGTTTCAGAAAGGCGGAGCAAAGAGGAGCAACAGTACTGTACAGCATGGGTAAAATAATGTGTTTTTTGGACCTTAAACTGCATGAACACATTGCATTACACCAAATACACTAAATAATGTTCTTTAATCTACGTCATGTGACCCGTTTAAAAGCTGTAGGTTTGGAGCAGAAGCACAGAGCCAGAGAGTCTCGTCTGTTGACTTTGGGTTCATGAACGGAGACTCTCGACGCTCTGTTCAGGATGTGTAAGCGATCTGTCTGTCCTGTTTTCACAAGGGGGTTTGAAGTGGCCCGTTCTCACATCATTAAAATCCGATCTGGACTGTTTTATATAAACAGAACGGAGGGGAACGTTCTCTTAATTGCAGAGTTTGGCGTGAACCTCAAACCTCTTTTCATCAGCTTTTGTGGCCCCTGACAGACTTCATCCTGTGTCATTAGGACTCACGTCAAACACTCTCTTTGCCATTTATTATTTTAGTCAAGCTTTCCTGCAAGTAATTGAGTTTCCTTAAACATTTACCCTCACGGTGACTGTTATTAATTAAGCCAGCTGTTTCTGCTACTGTACTTTTAAGACAGTTACTTTAAATGTTCAAAAAAGTTATTCTGCCAGCTTTATTAAGAAAAAAGTAAATCAGAATATAAATAATGTAAAAATACAAACAATATAAATATTAATATAAATATTCATTCAGTTTCCCTAAGAAGGCTAGAATTTAACGGGCAAACTTTTTTTTTTATAATCCAGAAATCATTCTGTATATTACCATAATTCTGGTATATTACTATAATCTTACATTTCACTTCTGATTATACCCTGTATAATTTATTATGTGACAAATAAAGAAACTTGAACCTAATTCATTTGTAGCATCATGGTTATTATCATTAACTAAAACATCTTCATTACTGGAAATAAAATAAAACATTTAAAAATACAGGTATATATTATATTTAAACTATTCTTATTTTCATTTAGTTTAAGTTTGAAATAACTAAAAACTAAAGCTTATCAAAAACTACATACACTGAAAAAACTAGTAACACCAAGTAACGCAATGAATTAAATGTGAAATATTGAGGTAGATAAACTGAAATAGTTATTTATTTATTTATACATTTTGTAAAATGTACCCCGATGACCTTTGTTTCATTTACAACATTGAAAAATCATGTTTTTACAGACATAAAAAAAGAAAAAAAAGACAAAAACATAATTACCAAATTTTCAACAAATATTTAAATGCAAAAAAGGAAACTATAATCTAATTCAAAATATCAAGTGTATATCAGTATAAAAAATGCTAAGAAATGAAATATAAACGTATTTATATTTTGGATTCAGATGAATTAGCCTCTCAATAAGCGTGAGATAGTGATTGTGTTATTTTAGTCATATTAGTGTAGACCCCTAGAGGTCCCTGTGCTTTATCTAGAAACACCATTCACTCAAAAACAAACCTTCTAGCCACGCTGAACAGACAGAGA
>CM049794.1:718123-895156 GCA_027422405.1 Ptychobarbus kaznakovi
GGTGACGATGAAGCTACAAGAAATGAAAGCAACTCTGTCTGTAGCACACTTAAAAACAGGCAACAATTACGTCACACAATAGTTTAAATTTACTGCAAAGAAATTGTAGTGTACTTTAATTTTTTACATAAAATTAATATTTTACAAAATATTTTGAAACCTACATTTTCTAGAAAAGTAAAGCCATATGTCTAATTAAATTATTTTTCAAATTTGAAGTTGATATGAATATTTTTTGTTTTTTTTAGGCACTGTAACAAAAATAGCCACCAGTTGACACCCAAACTCTATTGACTTTTTAAATACATATTCCTGTAACAAATATATACATTTCTGTCACAATGTTAGTTCTACTGAAATAAATAACCACCAAATACGGAACCTTGGGGCTTCAGACATTTCTAACTTAGCTGTCAAAATTAGCAAAAGTTAGAAAATTTTGTAATTTGACACTTGACATTTTTTTTGCTCAGGTTTTTAAATGATCATTTCCATGGTAATACAATGTCCAAAAACAAGTGTTTAAGCTTTCAAATGATATCTCATTTAGGATGATTATTAAAATATGTGATGGGGGGAAAAGGCCATTAAAAATACCAAATGTTCTACCAGCGGAAAAACCCAGAGATTAAAATACAGCTCCGAAGAACCAATAATGACTTTCAACTTTTAATCTGCAAGATTTTGTGCTGAAAAGTTACTTAACGAGGTTGAGAACTTCAGCAACTAATCTGCAGATTTCAGCTATTTTCCCCTCTGTCTTGATCTCGTCCTGTTTATTTGGAAAGTGATGTCATACATTCATTAAAGACCTTGTGTTGTCCAGATTGCTGTTCTTGAAGTGGGGCCGTCGGGGCCCCTGCGCAGATTTTCTGCGGCGGTTCTCTAATGCATCACACATGTGAGCTCGTACACTATAGACGAACACAAACCAGAATGCAAATATTACGACTGAGCTCATCACAGAAATACAGCGCATATGTCTGCAGTGTCGTATCTAAAGCAAATCCGCGAGCGCAGTCTCGTCTTCCCATCGGAAGATGGAGAGAAACCGCGGGATAAACGTTTTTCCAAGCGCAATCGCTGTGTGTGTCCTAAATCTCTCTGAAGAAGTTCAAGAGAGGGAGGAAGTTCTCATGAAACGCATTAAAAGACTCTTTTTAAAGCTCTGTTTTCTCACACAGCATTAGATCCGCACAATACGTCTCTGGTTTTAAAGAGCATAAACAAACACACAACAGGAAAACAAACACGTTTGCTCAATGAAACTTCACAACTGTGAAACGGAAAACTGCCAGTAATTCAACAAAAAACATCATAACTTAGAGTTCAATCAGCGTAACAATTTTCTTTCCAAAAACATGAATGGATGGATGGATGGATGGATGGATGGATGGATGTTTGTACTTACAGGGGGCCCGTGTTTTCCAGGATTCCCTGAGTCACCGATTTCTCCCTGGGAACAGAAATAAATGAACATCAAATCTAGATCAACAAAATGAAACACTTTCATCATCAAGAATCTATGACTGCAAACCCTAATATGAATTTATCATCTGTGATAAATCTGACATTTGTACTTGATATACTGGGCAATCATGGAGTGATGTGAACAATCACACAAAAACATTTGGAAATACTGAATATAAGACTGGCGTTGTTTTTTTTGCATATAAGGTGGGATCACTGGCGTTGTTGTTTTTTTGCATGATGTACAGGTGAGGAGACACTTACCTTCAGTCCTTGAGGAGACACTTCCGGGTTCACCGATGAAACCCTTCAGGTCCGGGTTCACCGATTCGTCCCTGAAACCCTTCTGACCTGAACACAGAGACACAGACACAGACACAGACACAGACACAGACACAGACACACACACAACACCACACACACAACACACACACACACACACCACACACAGACATTCGTCCCTGTAGGTGTAATTGTAAATGAACACAGAGACACAGACACAGACACAGACACAGACAGACACAGACACACACAACACACACACACACACACACACACACACACACACCACACAACAGACACAGGCTTCTGTAATTGTATACATTCACAAAAAATGCTTCTAGCAACAAAACTGTATACATGAATATTAAAAAAGAACGTAGCAAAAACAAACATGAATATTAAAAAAGAACGTCTCGTATGTAACCATGTATGTAACCATCCCGTTCCCCAGTGGGGAACGAGACACTGCGTCCCCTAGGGGTCGCTACGGGGAACGCCACTCAGCGTGACTCGGTCTGAAGATACATATGTAAAAACACCACCTGTTGGCCGGCGACAGCCCATGACGTCACTACGGCGTGCCACAATATAAGTGCCGCCGGGAGAATATATTCATCAGCTTCTTCGTCTGAAGCTTGCGTCCGAAGCATGGCTCGAAGCCTAGGGGACGCAGTGTCTCGTTCCCCACTCGGGGAACCATGGTTACATACGTAACCTGAGACGTTCCCCTTCATGGGAACTCGAACTGCGTCCCCTAGGGGTCGCTACGGGGAACGTTATACCCACTTCACCATGCTGATGGGGAATGCAAGCCAATTTCTCAAAAAAGGCGAGCACTAACCAGCTCTACCCGGCTAAGGGAGTTGCCCCTGGGACGGCTGATGGCTGTCAGTGATATTATCCCCTTCGGCCAAAGGCCCGAGCTGCATACCCTAGTACTTACCTGTTCTAGGTGCCCGGATTACCGGGCCTAGGGTAGAGCTCAAAGTCTTGGAATCAGAAAAAGATTCCTTTAAGGGGATATGGCCAGGCACCTGGCTCACTAGGTCCTGGCCGATCACCCAGGGGTTACCACTTGCTCTCAAGCTTACCGAGGGAACTGTCTCAACAGACCTCTTGGTAGACCTCTTGGTACCCCTTTCTTTTCCCTTTTTTTTTTTTTTTTTGGACCCAACATATACCCCTTTCTTTTCCCTTTTTTTTTTTTTTTTTGGACCCAACATATATGGGAGCGGGCCCAGGGGAGCGGGGCCCAGCCGGGGCTTTAACCAACAAAAAAGCCGGGCTTTAACCAACAAAAAAGCTGTGCGCGTAACCCTACCCTTTCTGGATTTTAGAAAGCTGTGCGCGTAACCCTACCCTTTCTGGATTTAGAAAGAAAGAACGCTTGATGTGCGGACTTACCACTGAGTGGATTTTATGTGCGGACTTACCAGTGCCCTGAGTGGATTTTAGAAAGTCTCGCGTGTGCCCAAAGTCTCGCGTGTGCTTATTAGAAGAACGTTCTTATTAGAAGAACGTTCTGGATGCCCGGAGAACGGAGAACATTCCTCAGAGTGAGAGGGAATTCCTCAGAGTGAGAGGGAACGCTCAGAAGGGACGCTCAGAAGGGAGCGGCATAGATGACCCTCTGGTTGAGGGGACCCTCTGGTTGAGGGGATGCTGGCTCAATGCTGGCTCGACAGGGCAGGGTGAGCGACCTATCACAGAGCTCTGGGGGGTCAGGACAAGGGAGCAGGGCCCAGGCACAAGCCGGGGCTTTAACCAACTCAAAAAAGGGCACGAAGCTGTGCGCGTAACCCTACCCCTTTCGGGATTTTAGAAAGAACGCAGAATCTTGATGTGCGGACTTACCACTGAGTGGATTTTAGAAAGTGCCCAAAGTCTCGCGTGTGCACTTATTAGACGGACGCTCAGAAAGGGAGCGGCATGCTCATAGGTGACCCTCTGGTTGAGGGGAGCAGTGCTAGCTCTACCGACGGCGAGCTCTGGAGAGCGGGAGAACTCATTCCTCGGAATGAGAGGAACTCAGCTACCAATGAGGAGCTCTAGAGCGGAGAACTCACTCCTCAGAGTGAGACCTATAACGAGCTCTGGAGAGTGGGAGAACTCATTCCTCAGAAGCACTCCGCCGCTCAGAAGGGAGCGGCAAGCCCACCCATGAGCTCTGTGAGAGCGGGGAACTCATTCCTCAGAATGAGAGGGAACTCCCCGCTCAGCAGGGAGCGGCATGCTCATAGATAACCCTCTATAGTGAGGGGAGCAATGCTAGCTCGACCAGCAAGACAGATCACAGATCACAGAGCTCGGAGGAGCGGAGAAACTCATTCCTCAGAATGAGAGGGAAACTTTATATCGCCATTTGATAGAGAGAAAACTGTACTCTTACCAGACTCTTACCAGATTGCACGCTTCAAACAAACCAGTCAGTGAAGACGAAAAAGCTGATGATGTATTCTCCCCGGCGGCACTTATATTGTGGCACGCCGGTAGTGACGTCATGGGCTGTCGCCGGCCAACAGGTGGTGTTTTTACATATGTAATCTTCAGACCGAGTCACGCTGAGGGCGTTCCCCGTAGCGACCCTAGGGGACGCAATTCGAGTTCCCATGAAGGGGAAAGACACTTACAGTGGGACCAGGCTTTCCAGGTGGACCCGGGGGGCCTTCGTCTCCCTGGAGAAACACACAAGGAAGCGGTTTAGTAAACATTCAGTGAACAGATCCCACAGAACATTGCCCGTAGACAAGATAACATTCCTTCACTGTACACATCATCACACCACAAGCTTGAAAAGAAACAAGGCGATGAAAGAAGAGCAGAAGAACATCACTGAACTGTCTCTACTGCAGCTCTACTCTACTGTAGAGGATATTTCATTCACTTTATACCACTATACACACTCTGACTGAGAGATAGATTGACAGACAGACATACAGACAGACAGACAGACAGACAGACAGACAGACAGACAAGACAGACAGACAGACAGACAGACATACAAGACAGACAGATGGATATAAAGACAGACAGACAGACAGACAGACAGACAGACAGACAGATTTACAGATTGACAGATTGACAGATAGATTTAAAGACAGACAGACAGACGGACGGACGGACGGACGGACATACAGATATAAAGACAGACAGACAGACAGACAGACAGACAGACAGACAGACAGACATACAGACAGACAGACAGACAGACAGATGGATATAAAGACAGACAGACAGACAGACAGATGGATATAAAGACAGACAGACAGACAGACAGACAGACAGACAGACAGACAGACAGACAGACAGACAGAGAGGAGACAGATTGACAGATAGATATACAGACAGACAGACAAACAGACAGACAGATAGATATAAAGACAGACAGACAGACAGACAGACAGAACAGACAGACAGACAGACAGACAGACAGACAGACAGATGGATATAAAGACAGACAGACAGACAGACAGATGGATATAAAGACAGACAGACAGACAGACAGACAGACAGACAGACAGACAGACAGACAGACAGAGAGGAGACAGATTGACAGATAGATATACAGACAGACAGACAAACAGACAGACAGATAGATATAAAGACAGACAGACAGACAGACAGACAGACAGACAGACAGACAGACAGACAGATGGATATAAGACAGACAGACAGACAGACAGACAGAGAGACAGATAGAGATATAGAGACAGACAGACATACAGACAGATAGATATAAAGACAGACAGACAGACAGACAGACAGACGGATAGACAGACAGACGGACGGACAGACAGACAGACAGACAGACAGACAGACAGACAGACAGACAGACAGACAGACAGACAGACAGACAGACAGACAGACAGACAGAGACAGACAGACAGACAGACAGACAGACAGACAGACAGACAGACAGACAGAGAGGAGACAGATTGACAGATAGATATAAAGACAGACAGACAGACAGACAGACAGACAGACAGATAGATATAAAGACAGACAGACAGACAGACAGACAGACAGACAGACAGATGGACATAAAGACAGACAGAGAGACAGACAGATGGATATAAAGACAGACAGACAGACAGACAGACAGACAGACGGATATAAAGACAGACAGAGAGACAGACAGACAGACAGACAGACAGACAGATGGATATAAAGACAGATAGACAGACAGACAGACAGACAGACAGACAGACAGACAGACAGACAGACAGACAGACAGACAAACAGACAGACAGATATAAAGACAGACAGAGAGACAGAGAGTGTTTAGTGTGTGAGAATTGAGATTAACTCTTTACCTCTGTTCCTTTTGGCCCTGGTGGTCCCTGGGGGCCCCGGGCTCCTTGAATACCCTAAATATATACACACACACAGATTCTGTGCAGTGAGGAACACGAAACGAAAAACGTGTCTTTCATTCAAAGACTTAGATACATAATGGTCGAGAGTAACAAATGAGCTCTAGTGAGGGGCCTCGCTGTCAACTATTGAGGCAGCATCATGAGTGAAACTAAACCTAAAACATTAAAACATCAGAAGGCAGCATAAGATTGATGCAAGAAATTAAGAAATTCCACCTTTTGGAACAAATATGATATAGGCGTCTAGGTAGGCAGCTGTCTAGACAGTCATGATTTTAATGAGTTGAATGTGTACCTTTGGTCCCGGGGGGCCGTTGGGTCCTGGTGCACCAATGTCTCCTGGGAAGCCCTATAAAACATGGAGAAAAACACAAAGAATGTATTAGGAGCTTCACCTTACATTCACCTTATACAGTGATTAACGTCTGCACCACCTCTGTCATTACAGCTCCGCCCACCTGTCACCAGGCCACGCCCACTTGCTATAAATTAGGGTCAGGCAGGGCAGGGTTTACATTTATAACTAGTGTTTTTCTATACTTCTGAGAAATATTGCATTACTGGGTGTTTAGCTGGAGTGAGTTTCGTGTATGTCGGCTTGTTTTGATGTCAATGGACAGTGAGAGAGTCGTCATGGTGACAAAAACAGAAGGATGTTACCCATCCAAAACACATCCAAAGCACAGTCCAGCATTGATTTATCAGCATATTTAAACCACTCTCCCCATTCAGACGTGAATAAAACATAGAGTTTACTAATGTTGATGACTCTCTCACACCAGTGCTTAGAGTTAAGAGGAATGCTGTGGGTCTGATATTTTGCTCTCCATGTTTAAAGTCAACAAAAAGTGTCCAAAATGCATAAAGATATTCAATAAATATATACAATGTATAATAATAATAACAACAACAATAATTATTATAGTAGTAGTAATAATAATAATAATATAGGATTATTATTATTATTATTAAATAATTGTATAGTATAAATATGGGGTTCTAATATAATAATACTAATTATTAAACATAAATAAATAAATAGGATGAATAAGTAATATTATTATGCAGTGGGTCTGATTTTTTGCTCTTAAAATTAACATGAATGTCATTCGGAATCCTTTTTATTTTTGTAATCCGATCAGATGCAGCAAGATTTTAAATAAAATTTTAAATTGTATAATAATAATAATAATAATTAATTAAAATAATCAATAATAATTATTATTATTATTACATAAAACTTTAAATAAATTATTAATTCATTGTAATTATAATAAATATAATTTATAGTAAAATACTTTTTAATTTTTATACTAATAGTATAATAATAACAATAAAGATCATGAACTTGCATTGGCAAAAGTAAAAAAAAAGTCATGTCAAGTTCTTGTTGACTTATAAGAAGGATATTGCTCCACAACAGTTCCTTATAAATGATATTAATTTGCCGGCAGGAATGTAGCTACAGCATGACATGAGCATGAAATAACACAGAAGTGCCACTAGAGGGCAACTAGCCACCTAGCTGCGATCAAACTAGCACGCGGGACATTAAACTCTTGCGCCGCACAGATGCTTCTGCGTTTACTCTGATAAACCTGCGTGAAGCCATGATCATGTTCGGAATTAACGAAAGACAAACGTATAAATCAACACAAATCACAAGGAAGTAGACATGCCTTCCAAAAAAGACACAATTCAGGCTATTTATTGGAGACTATAAACACTCTAATGTGATTAATGCTTTGTTGTATGGAAGAAGGTTTGGGGCGTCTGAAGGCCACATGCACTGATCTGCTCTAATAAGAGCGTCGCTCTCACGTCTGCTCCAAATCTTTCAGCAAGTTTAAACATAACCAATTCAATTATTGACATTGTTCTCAAAATCAGAGCAGAAATGCTAAATAAGTTAATTGATTTCATCTGCT
Source organism: Ptychobarbus kaznakovi (assembly GCA_027422405.1). Lineage (NCBI taxonomy): Eukaryota > Metazoa > Chordata > Actinopteri > Cypriniformes > Cyprinidae > Ptychobarbus > Ptychobarbus kaznakovi. Next base: position 726,180 of record CM049794.1, read on the forward strand.
ATTTTGTAATATTATTTAGTCTGGGAGAAGCATTTGATGAAATCTGGCTGATGTTTATAAGCGTGAATAACTGAGTCATACTCCAGATAAACTTTCTGGACTGATTTTGATCAAGTAATGAATAACTGCAGTCATATCCAGATAACTTTCTGCTGATTTTTCAAGTAAGCATGTATGGTCATATCTCCAAGAACACTTTCTGGAGGTTCAAGTGGTCAGAATAACTGCGTCATATCTCAGATGAACACTTTCTGGAGATTTTGATCAAGTAAGCGTCAGAATAACTGCAGCATCTCCAGATGAACACTTTCTGGACTGATTTTGATAATAAAGGTCAGAATAAGCGTCATATCTCAAGATGAACACTTTCTGGACTGATTTTGATCGAGTAAGGTCAGAAATCTGCAGTCATATCTCCAGATGAAACTTTCTGGACTGATTTTTCAAGTAAGCAGAATAACTGCAGTCATATCTCCAGATCAACACTTTCTGGACTGATTTTGATCAAGTAAGCGTCAGAATAATGCAGTCATATCTCCAGATGAACACTTTCTGGACTGATTTTGACAAGTAAGCGTCAGAATAACTGCAGTCAATCCAATCAAACTTTCTGGACTATTTTTCAAGAGCGTCAGAATAACTGCAGTCATTCTCAAAACTTTCAGAGCTGGAGATTTTGCTAAATAAGTTAATTGATTTCATGAATAACTATTTTGTGCAGTCATTATCTCCAGAGAACACTTTGGGAGAAGCATTTGATGTGAACTGATTTTGGACTGCAGTCATATTCCAGATCAACACTTTAAGCTCAGAATAACTGATTTGCAGTGATCAAGTAAACGTCCAGAATAACTCAACACTTTCTGGATATCTCCAGATGAACACTTTCAAGTAAGCATGATTCTGAATCAAGCTGAATAACTGTCATATCTCCAGTCATATCTCCAGATCAACACTTTCTGGAACTGATTTTGATCAAGTAAGCATGAATAATGCAGTCATATCTCCAGCATCAAACTTTCTGGTCATATCTCCAGATGAACACTTTCTGGACTTTGATCAAGTAAGCGAATAACTCAGTCATATCTCCAATAACTTTCTGCATTTTGTCATAGCGTCAGAATCCAGTCATATCTCAGATGAACACTTTCTGGACTGATTTTGATCAATAAAGGTCAGAATAACTGCAGTCATATCAAGAACACTTTCTACTGATTTTGCGAGTAAAGGTCAAATAACTCAGTCATATCTCCAATAACTTTCTGCATTTTGTCATAGCGTCAGAATCCAGTCATATCCAGATCAACACTTTCTGGACTGATTTTGATCAAGTAAGCGTCAGAATAACTGCAGTCATATCTCCAGATGAACACTTTCTGGACTTTCTGATTTTGATCAAGTAATTTTGTCAGAATAACTGCAGCGTCAGAATAACTCCAGTCATATCCAGATCAACACTTTCTGGACTGATTTTGATCAATAAGCGTCAGAATAACTGATCATCTCCAGATCAACACTTTCTACTGATTTTGCATCAAGTAAGAATAACTCAGTCATATCTCCAATAACTTTCTGCATTTTGTCATAGCGTCAGAATCCAGTCATATCCAGATCAACACTTTCTGGACTGATTTTGATCAAGCGTCAGAATAACTGCAGTCATATCTCCAGATCAACACTTTCTGGACTGATTTTGATCAAGTAAAGCGTCAGAATAACTGCAGTCATCCAGATGAACACTCTGGACATTCTGATCAACAGAATAACTGCTTTCTCCAGATCAACACTTTCTGACTGATTTTGATCAAGTAAGCATCGAATAACTCAGTCATATCTCCAATAACTTTCTGCATTTTGTCATATCTCAGATGAACACTTTCTGGACTGATTTTGATCAAGTAAGTGTCAGAATAACTGCAGTCATATCTCCAGATCAACACTTTCTGGACTGATTTTGATCAAGTAAAGCGTCAGAATAACTGCAGTCATATCTCCAGATGAACACTTTCTGGACTGATTTTGATCAAGTAAGCGTCAGAATAACTGCAGTCATATCTCCAGATGAACACTTTCTGGACTGATTTTGATCAAGTAAACGTCAGAATAACTGCAGTCATATCTCCAGATCAACACTTTCTGGACTGATTTTGATCAAGTAAGCATCAGAATAACTGCAGTCATATCTCCAGATGAACACTTTCTGGACTGATGTTGACAAGTAAGCGTCAGAATGGACTGATTTTGATCAAGTCATATCTCCAGAATAATCAACACATTCTGGACTCCAGATTCTCAACACTTTCTGGACTGATTTTGTAAGCGAATAACTCAGTCATATCTCCAATCAAAACTTTCTGCAGTCATATCTCCTCCATTTTGATCAACACTTTCTGGACTGATTTTGATCAAGCGTCAGAATAACTGCAGTCATATCTCCAAATCCAGATCACGCTTTCTGGACTGATGTTGACAAGTAAGCGTCAGAATCTGCAGTCACATCTCCAGATCAACACTTTCTGGACAGATTTTGATCAAGTAAGCGTCAGTAAGCGCAGTCATATCTGCAGTCATATCTCCACTTTCTGGATCAATTTTGACTTTCAAGTAAGTGACAGAATAACTGCTGTCATACGCGTCAGAATCCAGTCATATCAGATGAAACTTTCTGGACTGATGTTTCAAGTAAGCGTCAGAATAACTGCAGATTTCCAGATGAACACTTTCTGGACTGATTTTGTCAAGCGTCAGAATAACTGCAGTCATATCTCCAGATGAACACTTTCTGGACTTTCTGATTTTGATCAAGTAATGTTGTCAGAATAAGCGTCAGTCATATCTCCAGTCACATCCAGATCAACACTTTCTGGACTGATTTTGATCAAGTAAAGTCAGTACTGCAGTCATATCTCCAGATCAACACTTTCTGGACATTTTGTCATATCTCCAATCAAGCACTTTCAGAATAACGCATTTTGTCATAGCGTCAGAATCCAGTCATATCTCTGATCACTTTCTGGACTGATGTTGACAAGTAAGCGTCAGAATCTGCAGTCATATCTCCAGATCAACACACTGATTTTGATCAAGTAAGCATCAGAATAACTGCAGTCATATCTCCAGATCAACACACTTTCTGGACTGATTTTGATCAAGTAAGCGTCAGAATAACTGCAGTCATATCTCCAGATGACGCTTTCTGGACTGATTTGACAAGTAAGCGTCAGATCTGCAGTCACATCTCCAGATCAACACTTTCTGGACAGATTTTGATCAAGTAAGCGTCGCGAATAACTCAGTCATATCTCCAATAACTTTCTGCGGTGATGTTGTCATACGCGTCAGAATCCAGTCATATCAGATGAAACTTTCTGGACTGATGTTTCAAGTAAGCGTCAGAATAACTGCAGATTTCCAGATGAACACTTTCAAGTAAGCGTCATTTTGAATAAGCGTCATATCTCAGAACACTTTCTGGATATTTTGACAAGTAAGTGCAGAATAACTGCTGTCATATCTCCAGATCAACACTTTCTGAACACTTTCTGGACTGATTTTGATCAAGTAAGCGTCAGAATAACTGCAGTCATATCTCCAGATCAACACTTTCTCCAGATCAACACTTTCTGGACTTTTGATCAAGTAAGCGTCAGAATAACTGCAGTCATATCTCCAGATGAACACTTTCTGGACTGATTTTGATCAAGTAAAGCGTCAGAATAACTGCAGTCATATCTCTATATCAGATGAACACTTTCTGGACTGATTTTGATCAAGTAAGCGCATCAGAATAACTGCAGTCATATCTCCAGATCAACACATCTGGACTGACTTTCTGGACTCAATTTTTAAGCGATCAGAATAAGCGTCAGTCATATCTCCAATAACTTTCTGCATTTTGTCATAGCGTCAGAATCCAGTCATATCCAGATCAACACTTTCTGGATTGATTTTTCAAGTAAACGTCAGAATAACTGAGTTTGATCCAGAGCGTGAACAGAATACTTTATGGCTGATTTTGTCATATCTCAAGTAAGCGAACACTTTCTGGATATTTTGACAAGTAAGTTGCAGTCATATCTCCAGAATAACTGCTGAACACTTTCTGGACTGATTTTGATAGCGTCAGAATGAACACTTTCTGGAGATTTTTATCCAGATCAAGCGTCAGAATAACTGCTTTCTCCAGATCAACACTTTCTGACTGATTTTCAAGAGCGTCAGAATAAGCGCAGTCATATCTGCAGTCATATCTCCAACTTTCTGGATGATTTTGACGCTTTCAAGTAAACGACATGTTGAATAACTCAGTCATAGCGTCAGAATCCAGTCACATCCAGATCAACACTTTCTGGACTGATTTTGATCAAGTAAGCGTCAGAATAACTGCAGTCATATCTCCAGTCATATCTCCACTTTCTGGATCAACACTTTCTGACTGTTTTTGATCAAGTAAGCGTCAGAATAACTGCAGTCATATCTCTAGATCAACACTTTCAGATGAACACTGATTTTGATCTGGATTGATTTTGATAAGTAAATCAGAATAACTGCACTGCATCTCCAGATCAACACATCCAGATGAACACTTTATGGACTGATTTTGATCAAGTAAGCGAATAACTCAGTCATATCTCCAATAACTTTCTGCAGTCATATCTCCTGATTTTGAACACTTTCTGGACTGATTTTGATCAAGCGTCAGAATAACTGCAGTCATATCTCCAGATCAAACTTTCTGGACTGATTTTTCAAGTAAGCGTCAGAATAACTGCAGATTTCCAAATCAAGTAACGCTTTCAGAATAACTGCATGTTGTCAAGTATCTCCAGTGAACAGAATAACTTTCTGGACTGATTTTGATCAAGTAAGTCCAGATCAACACTTTCAGAATAACTGATTTTGATCAAGTAGCGTCAGAATCCAGTCATATCCAGATCAACACTTTCTGGACTGATTTTGATCAAGTAAGCGTCAGAATAACTGCAGTCATATCTCCAGATCAACACTTTCTGGACTGATTTTGATCAAGTAAGCATCAGAATAACTGCAGTCATATCTCCAGATCAACACTTTCTGGACTGATTTTGATCAAGTAAAGCGTCAGAATAACTGCAGTCATATCTCCAGATGAACACTTTCTGGACTGATTTTGATCAAGTAAGCGTCAGAATAACTGCAGTCATATCTCCAGATCAACACTTTCTGGACTGATTTTGATCAAGTAAGTCAGAAAAACTGCAGTCATATCTCGTGAACACTTTTGGATATTTTGACAAGTAAGTGCAGAATAACTGCTGTCATATCTCATGAACACTTTCAGATGAACACTGATTTTGATCTGGATTGATTTTGAGCGTCAAGAATAACTGCACGTCAGAATAACTGCAGATCAACACTTCCAGATGAACACTTTATGGACTGATTTTGATCAAGTAAGCGTCAGAATAACTGCAGTCATCCAGATGAACACTCTGGACATTTTGATCAAGTAAACGTCAGATTAACTGCTTTCTCCAGGAACACTTTCTGATTTTGATCAAGTAAGCGTCAGAATAACTGATCATCTCCAGTAACTTTCTGGCTGATTTTGTCAAGTAACGTCTGAATAACTGCAGTAATATCTCCAGATCAACACTTTCTGGACTGATTTTGATCTCCAAGTAAGCGTCAACACAAAATCTGGACATTTTGTCATATCAGATGAAGCGTCAGAATAACTGCTTTCTCCAGGAACACTTTCTGGATTGATTTTTGATCAAGTAAATGTAACTGATCATCTCCAGTGAACACTTTAGCTGATTTTGATCAGAATAAGCGTCAGTCATATCTCCAATCAACACTTTCTGGACTGATTTTGATAAAGCGTCATATCTCCAGATCAACACTTTCTGGACTGATTTTGATCAATAAGCGTCAGAATCCAGTCACATCAGATGAACACTTTGGACTGATTTTGATCAACTGATTTTGAATAACTAAACGTCATATCTCCAGATGAATAACTTTCAGTAATATCTCCATTTTGATCAAACTTTCTGGTCTGATTTTGAATAACTCAAGTAAGTCATATCTCCAATAACTTTCTGCATGTTGTCATATCTCAAGTAAGCGTCAGAACTTTCTGGACTGATGTTGATCAGTCATAGCGTCCAGATCAACTGCACATATTCCAGATCAACACTTTTGGATGATTTTGATAAACTGATTTTGATCAAGCGTGCAGTCATATAACTCCAGATCAACACTTTCTGGATCTCCATTTTGATCAACACTTTCTGGACTGATTTTGATCAGAATAAACGTCAGTCATATCTCCAATGAACACTTTTTGGACTGATTTTGCAGTCAGAATAATCTCCAGATCAACACTTTCTGGACTGATTTTGATCAGAGCGTGAATAACTGCACATCTCCAGATCAACACTCTGGACTAATGTTGATCAAGACTGATTTTGATCAAGAATAAGCGTGCAGTCATATAACTCCAGATCAACACTTTCTGGATCTCCATTTTGATCAAACTTTCTGGCGATTTTAACTCAGTCATCATATCTCCAATAACTTTCTGCATTTTGTCATAGCGTCAGAATCCAGATCAACACTTTCTGGACAGATGATTTTGACAAGTAAACGTCAGAATCTGCAGTCATATCTCCAGATCAACACTTTCTGATTTTAACTGCAGTCATATTCCAGATCAAAATTTTCTGGAGATTTTAAGCGTCATATCTCAGAACACTTTCTGGATATTTTGACAAGTAAACGCAGAATAACTCAGTAATATCTCCAGATCAACTCTCTGGACTGATTTTTCAAGTAAGCGTCAGAATAACTGATTTTCCAGATCAACAAGTAACTTTCTGGAGATTTTAACTGCAGTCATATCTCCAGATGAACACTTTCTGGACTGATTTTGATCAAGTAAGCGTCAGAATAACTGCAGTCATCCAGATGAACACTCTGGAGATTTTAATGCAGAATCTCCACAAAATTTTCTGACTGATTTTAACTGCAGATTTCCAGATGACTTTTCTGGACTGATTTTGTAAGTAAACGAATAACTCAGTCATATCTCCAATAACTTTCTGCATTTTGTAATATCTCAGATCAACAGTGTCAGAATGGACTGATTTTGATCAGTCATAGCGTCCAGAATAACTGCACATCTCCAGATGAACACTTCTGGACTGATTTTGATCAAGATTCAGAATAACTGATCATCTCCAGTAATTTTCTGGACTGATTTTAACTGCAGTCATATCTCCAGATCAACACTTTCTGGACTGATTTTGATCAAGTAAGCGTCAGAATAACTGCAGTCATATCTCCAGATCAAACTTTCTGGACTGATTTTTCAAGTAAGTGTCAGAATAACTGATTTTCCAGATCAACTTTCTGGTATTTTGAGTGTCAAGTAAGTGAATAACTCAGTCATATCTCCAATAACTTTCTGCATTTTGTCATATCTCAGATAAGCATTTTCTGGACTGATTTTAACTGCAGTAATATCTCCAGATCAACACTTTCTGGACTGATTTTGATCAAGAGCGTCAGAATAACTGATCATCTCCAGATCAACACTTTCTACTGATTTTGCAAGTAAGTGTCAGAATAACTGCAGTCATCCAGATGAACACTCTGGACATTTGATCAAGAACAGAATAACTGCAGTAATATTCCAGATCAACACTTTTGGACTGATTTTGATCAAGTAAGCGTCAGAATAACTGCAGTCATATCTCCAGATGAACACTTTCTGGACTGATTTTGATCAAGTAAGCGAATAACTCAGTCATATCTCCAATAACTTTCTGCATTTTGTCATAGCGTCAGAATCCAGTCATATCCAGATCAACACTTTCTGGACTGATTTTGATCAATAAGCGTCAGAATAAACTGCAGTCATATCAAGAACACTTTCTACTGATTTTGCAAGTAAGTGTCAGAATAACTGCAGTCATATCTCCAGATCAACACTTTCTGGACTGATTTTGATCAAGTAAGTGTCAGTACTGCAGTCATATCTCAGAATAACTCAACATTTTCTGGTCATATCTCCACTGATTTTAACTTTCTGCATTTTGTCATAGCGTCAGAATCCAGTCATATCAGATGAACACTTTCTGGACTGATTTTGATCAAGATTCAGAATAACTGATCAAGTAAGCGTCAGATCAACACTTTCTACTGATTTTGCAAGTAAGTGTCATATCTCAGATCAACACTTTCTGGATGATGTTGACAAGTAAGCGTCATATCTCCAGAATAACTCACATTTTCTGGACTGATTTTCCAGTCATATCCAGATCAACACTTTCTGGACTGATTTTGACAAGTAAGCGTCAGAATCTGCAGTCATATCTCCAGATCAACACTTTCTGATTTTGATCAAGTAAGCGTCAGAATAACTGCAGTCATATCTCCAGATCAACACTTTCTGGACTGATTTTGATCAAGTAAGCGTCAGAATAACTGCAGTCATATCTCCAGATCAACACTTTCTGGACTGATTTTGATCAAGTAAGCGTCAGAATAACTGCAGTCATATCTCCAGATCAACATCTCCAGATGAACACTTTCTGGATTGATTTTGATCAAGTAAGCGAATAACTCAGTCATATCTCCAATAACTTTATGCATTTTGTCATATCTCCAGAGCGTGAACACAGAATCTGGATTGATTTTGATCAGTCATATCTCCAGATCAACTGCACATATTCCAGATGAACACTTTATGGACTGATTTTGATCAAGTAAGCGTCAGTAAGCGCAGTCATATCTGCAGTCATATCTCCACTTTCTGGATGAACACTTTCTGGACTGATTTTAAGCGATCAAGTAAACGTCTGAATAACTGCAGTAATATCTCCAGATCAACACTCTGGACATTTTGATCAAGAAGCGTCAAAATAACTGCTTTCTCCAGGAACACTTTCTGATTTTGATCAAGTAAGCGAATAACTCAGTAATATCTCCAATAACTTTCTGCATTTTGTCATAGCGTCAAAATCCAGTCATATCAGATGAAACTTTCTGGACTGATGTTGATGGACTGATTTTGATAAAGCGTCAGAATAACTGCAGTCATATCTCCAGATCAACACTTTCAACTGGACTTTCTGGATTTTGATTTTAAAGCGTCAGAATAACTGCAGTCATCCAGATGAACACTCTGGACATTTTGATCAAGCGTCAGAATAACTGCTTTCTCCAGGAACACTTTCTGACTAATTTGATCAAGTAAGCGTCAGAATAACTGCAGTCATCCAGATGAACACTCTGGACATTTTGATCAACTTTCAGAATAACTGCTGATTTTGATCAAGCAGATGAATAACTTTCTGAGTCATATTCCAGATCAACACTTTCTGGACTGATTTTGTAAGTAAACGTCAGAATAACTGCAGTCATATCTCATCAACACTTTCTGGACTGATTTTGATCAGAGCGTCAGAATAACTGCACATCTCCAGATCAACACTTCTGGACTGATTTTGATCAAGTAAGCGTCAGAATAACTGCAGTCATATCTCCAGATCAACACTTTCTGGACTGATTTTGGACTGATTTTGATCAGTCATATCTCAGATGAACTGCACATATTCCAGATCAACACTGGACTGATTTTCAAGAGCGTCAGAATAACTGCAGTCATATCTCCGTGAACACTTTCTGGACTGATTTTTAACTGCAGTCATATCTCCAGATCAAAATTTTCTGGACTGATTTTAACTGCACATATCTCCAGATGAACACTGATTTTGATCAAGAGCGTCAGAATAATGATTTTCCAGATCAAGTAAACTTTCTGGTCAGATTTTAACTGCAGTAATATCTCCAGATCAACACTTTCTGGACTGATTTTGATCAAGTAAGCGTCAGAATAACTGCAGTCATATCTCCAGATGAACTTTCTGGACTGATTTTTCAAGTAAGCGTCAGATTTTAACTGCAGTCATCATCTCCAGATCCAGAACACTTTCTGGACTGATTTTCTGGATCAAGTAAGTGATTTTAACTCAGTCATATCTCCAATGAACACTTTCTGGACTGATTTTGCAAGTAAAGTCAGAATATCAGTAATATCCAGATCAACTTTCTGGACTGATTTTTCAAGTAAGTGTCAGAATAACTGATTTTCCAGATCAACACTTTCAAGTACTGATTTTGCAAGTAAGTGTCAGAATAACTGCAGTCATATCTCATCAACATTTTCTGGACTGATTTTCCAGTCATATCCAGATCAACACTTTCTGGACTGATTTTGATCAAGTAAGCGTCAGTAACTGCAGTCATATCTCCAGTCATATCTCCACTTTCTGGATGAATTTTGACTTTCAAGTAAGTGTCATTTTGAATAACTCAAGTAAGTGTCAGAATCTCCAGTCATATCCAGATCAACACTTTCTGGACTGATTTTGATCAAGTAAGTAAGCATCAGAATAACTGCAGTAATATCTCCAGATCAACACTTTCTTTTTGGACTGATTTTGATCAAGTAAGTGTCAGTACTGCAGTCATATCTCCGTCAACATTTTCTGGACTGATTTTAACTGCAGTCATATCTCATCAACACTTTCTGGACTGATTTGATCAGAGCGTGAATAACTGCACATATTCCAGATCAACACTTTTGGACTGATTTTGATCAAGTAAGCGAATAACTCAGTCATATCTCCAATAACTTTCTGCATTTTGTCATAAGCATCAGAATCCAGTAATATCCAGATCAACACTTTCTGGACTGATTTTGATCAAGTAAGCGTCAGAATAACTGCAGTCATATCTCCAGATGAACACTTTCTGGACTGATTTTGATCAAGTAAGCGTCAGAATAACTGCAGTCATATCTCCAGATCAACACTTTCTGGACTGATTTTGATCAAGTAAGCGTCAGAATAACTGCAGTCATATCTCCAGATGAACACTTTCTGGACTGATTTTGATCAAGTAAGTGTCAGAATAACTGCAGTCATATCTCCAGATCAACACTTTCTGGACTGATTTTGATCAAGTAAGTGTCAGAATAACTGCAGTCATATCTCCAGATCAACATTTTCTGGACTGATTTTAACTGCAGTCATATCTCCAGATCAACACTTTCTGGACTGATTTTGATCAAGTAAGCGTCAGAATAACTGCATAACTCCAGATCAAAACACTTTCTGGATTGATGTTGTCATATCTCAGATCAACATTTTCTGGACTGATTTTAACTGCAGTCATATCTCCAGATCAAACTTTCTGGACTGATTTTTCAAGTAAGCGTCAGAATAACTGATTTTCCAGATCAACACTTTCAAGTATTGATGTTGATCAGAATAAGCGTCAGTCATATCTCCAATAACTTTCTGCATTTTGTCATAGCGTCAGAATCCAGTCATATCCAGATCAACACTTTCTGGACTGATTTTGATCAAGTAAGCGTCAGAATAACTGCAGTCATATCTCCAGATCAACACTTTCTGGACTGATTTTGATCAAGTAAGCGTCAGAATAACTGCAGTCATATCTCCAGATCAACACTTTCTGGACTGATTTTGATCAAGTAAGTCAGAAAACTGCGTCATATCTCAGATCAACACTTTTCTGGATATTTTGACAAGTAAGCGCAGAATAACTCAGTTATATCTCCAGATCAACACTTTCTGGACTGATTTTGACAAGTAAACGTCAGAATAACTGTTGTCATATCTCCAGATCAACACTTTCTGGACTGAAGCAGCTCAGCTTTACTTGATTCTCCATTAATCATGTTTTAGGGTGAATCCCATTACTCTGTCTTACCCCTTCCCCTTCGTCTTACCGCTAGCCCTTGTCCCTCGAAACCGAGTGGAGTGGTAAGCGCTAGGGGTGAAAACATCCCCCTATGAAACGAGACACCACTTGGTTTCGGTAAAGTCATCATACATCGTCGCTAGCTGCTGCTACGTCACCGAGGAGACAAGTGTTGATCACAAACTCTCCGTCTAAAAGTGTGTGTGTGTGTGTGTGTCGAGGGTTTTAGTGATGTTTTCTCTAGTCAGAGAAACGCGGGGGACTGTTGTGCAAATCAGCAATGTAACGTTAGCGTGGAAAATAGCGATTTTTAAAAACGTTTCAATTAAGAGCATGGTTGCAAATATATATGTATAGGACTGTGTAGAGCACAAAACAAGACTGTCGTAATTTTAAATCAATTATTTAAGCCGAAAGTACTCTCTGGATGATCTGGCCGCAGTGTGTTCTGGGTACCCCTTGGTTTCAAGTAAGCTCTGAAAATGCTTGGTTTTAAGGGGTATCTACCCCTTCCTCTTACCCCTACCCCTCGATCAAAACCAGAATTAGCCCTTACTCTCACGTGAACGCGCTAAACTAAGGGGAAGGGGTAAGACAGAGAATTGGGATTCACCCTAAGTCTCAGATCTGATCATCAGATGATCTTTTGTTACTTTCACTGTTCCTCAGCGGAGGAATGATCTTCTGAGGAGCGTTTATTTCTTCATCTCTCAATCAGCATTGCATTATATGTTTGGATCATTTACATCTCATCTTACTGAGACATATTATTGGAGATATAGAGCGACCGCTGATATTTAGATCATTTTATGTCAGTATCTGCTGCTATTATAAAGATCTCACTGATTTACATCACAAGCAAACTGGACGTGTGTTCCTGACTAAATCAAAACCAAACCTTGACACAATCCTGACAGTTTTCCTGAGCTCTGGTTCTCACCTCAGGTCCTGGTGGCCCCGGAGGCCCCTGTGGTCCCAGGTCACCTGTTTTCCCCTTTCAGAGAGAGAATATCAACCATAAACATCATATACATACATACATCAAAAGGGATCATACTTCAGTCTCTCTCATATTTCTAAGCAGATTTTCTGGTTCACTGACAATCGATAGCATTTGTACTGAACACAGAGGGTCTTACGAGAGGTCCTGGTTTTCCTCGGGGTCCTGTCGGGCCTGAATTACCAGCCGTCCCCTGGAAGAGAGACACAAATAAAACACAAGTCTCCTCGCTGTCAGCATATAGCACCCACAGCAGCCCCACACACCTCCAGTACTTAACCAGTAGTTCATGCTTTTCTCAAATGCCTCACTCAAAACATATGAACAATTTTTTGTATTTGAATTGCATATAAAATGTCCATCCATTTGCATCCCACTGTTTAAACTTATTATGATTCATATTTGTCAGCCATACATAAAGGAAACAGGTCCGATTTCTGTAATAGGACTACTATACTGAATGTGTTTTAAACAAACAATAACTGGCTTTATATATTTATCATTAATAAATACAATTAGTTGAATATTGCTTGTTCCCCAGCTAGTCATATTTTAATCATGTTAAATTTTTTTAAGTAATACGTTTTATTGTTTTCATAATGAACAGAGCTGTGCTTATTTTAGGCAGTTAAAAGTACATTAAAAAAATTAAAAATATCTATATAATAATCGAAAAGAATCTCTATAATTAAAAAAACTATTTTAGTAATGAAAAGATTAAAAATATGTAAACATATAAAAAAAACACCTGATATATCACATTTTTATTGTATATATTTTTATCTTTTTTTATTAATCTTTTTATATATATTTTATATATATATACTTCCTAAAAATAGACTTAATTTTCCATAGCAAAACACAATTTCTTATTAATTTTATGATAAAATATGGATATATAAAATAAAATAATAAATACATAAAAATGAAATAATAATTAAACATTTAAATGTTATTCTATTTAAATAGATGCAATAAAACTATGCTAAATATAAAAGGTATAACAATGATACAAATAATTTAAAACAAAACTATTGATTATTTAAATAGATGCAAATAGTTAATAATAAACTATACCATGCATTTTAAGAGCACACATCTGACCTGTTTCATTTATTTATGATTGACAAGCATGTAACACAAAGTATATTAGTTTATTAGTATATGTTAAAACTGTGAAATTCAAATAAATGGATATTTAATATGCAACTCAAATGCATAAATCTTCAAGGCCTAATAATGCATTTCTATCATGCACCAAACTTTCAGACACAAGGGAATATACTAATCAATGAACAAATGTCTCCAATAAACCTTTAACAGACAGACTGATGCGATTTCATGAGCATATAAACCAAACACGCGGTTTCATCGTGACGCTCACCTTGTCGCCCTGATAGCCAGTCTCTCCCGGTTCCCCCCTAAATCCAGGTTCCCCCTAAATCACACAGCATCAGGATTACAGAACAGAGAACGGGATCTCATACTGTATACACTGCACTGCAGCAGTCAAGAGTGTCCACGTGTTACAATAATACTGCAGTGATGACTGTCTGGGAACAATGATGAAAACTCTTTCATATCTTTGTCTACATTCCAGACAGTGTTATTTTATTATTGTTCCCAATTGAAAGTCGCTTTGGATAAAAGCGTCAGCAAAATGACTAAATGTTAATGTAAATGTATTATCATCGAGACAGAGTTTCATACATTTGTTTTTGTATTTTAAATAGTTTACATTTTTGTACTTTCATTTTAATTTTAGTAAAAAAAAAATGTTTTTATAAAAATTATAATATAATAATATTTTTTTTTCAGTTTTAGTTATTTTAGTACATCAAGTTAAAATAAATGAAAATGAGAAACGTTGCAGGAAACTATCTGATATGAAACAAGGTTATTTAAGTTTATTTATAATTTTATTTACTTTCAGTTAACATTCATTTTATTAACATTAATCTCTCTCTCTCCTCTCTTTATTTCAGGGATCAATATATATATTGATTATTTGCATTACATATTACATTACTGTTGTTACTATGTGTGTGTGTGTGTTTTTTCTTCTAAATAGCACTATAGTTTTTATACACATTTTGAATTTGTTTTTATTTTGTATTTTCCATTTTCCTTTTAATTTTAGTTTCTGTAAGTTTCTGTAATTTTTTTGTGTGTTTTGGTCATTTTTATTAGTTATTGTTTTTATTTTTAAATATACCTATATATATATATATATATATATATATATATATATTATAATTATTTTAGTTAAGTTAATTATGTTATTAAGTTATTTTAAGCACACCATACACTTTTTCAGTACACTAAGTTAAGAGAAATGTTTGGAAACTAGATAAAATAAAATCTATATTTTTTCAATATTGTATTTTATTTCCGTTAATGTTTATTTTATTTTATTTCAAGCAACAAAAATCTGTTTTTTTCATGTTTTCAGTTTTCATTTCAGTTATACTTCTAGCTGTAAAAAGATTTCACAAAAGAACAGATCTTTTTCTCAATAAATCAAACTAGTTTCAGAAGTCTTTAAGGTCATGAGAAACATAAATGAATTCAAGAGTGCCGAAACTTTTGATCATTATGGCATGTTAGTCCATTTCTACAACACATTAACCTCATAAGTGTGCATGTTCGCTGCAATAATATAAATATTTAAATCACCTTATCACCTTTCATTCCAAGAGGCCCCGCCCCTCCGGTCAGGCCCTGCCAATGAGAGAACAAGATCTTCAGTGTCCAGCCAATCAGGTTAGAGGAACACTGAGCCGTGATGTGAGGGGATGTTACCTGAGGTCCCACAATGCCAGGAAAGCCGCGGGGTCCCTCGGGCCCCGGATCACCCTGAGAGAAGAGACAGAGATGGAGCGTTTGGTGAATATTCAGTGAATGACGGCAGTATGAGGACAGTCCCACCGTCCACCATCATGACGTCAGTCTGCGGTCAGTTTCTGGCCTTTTACAAACAGCGTGTTAGAAACACAGAGCCCTGCACACACTTTACCTGTGATTGAACTCTCGCACGCACGTTTACAGAATTAACCCGCTTCCCGCTGCGGTAAACGTGATTTTACAGTCACTCGCGGTCAGGACAGAAGGTCAAGGGAACGATTTATTCAATGTTATCTCACAGGAGGAACATTTTTATTTTACAACCACATTCTTTGGGAAAAGGTGGTACACCAAAGGAATTAAAGCACTGTAAGCCATACAAACTAAAAAAAGTGTAATGTTTAATTCATTTAAATTATAATATATGAATGCACATCCATGACATAGATTCCAAGGAAACAAATGTATATATACAAAAGGATTTGTCAAACAAAACAAATGAACTATATAAAAAGGATTTGTCAAAAAAAACAGGTATACTTATTGTTTTCGGGACAACACACAGCAGTACGCACTTATTGTTGTTGTTGTTGTTTTTTTTTTGGGGGGGTATATGCACGCACGCGCGCACACGCACACGCACACGCACACACACACTCACACGCACACGCACACACACACACACACACACACACACACACAATATTGTAGCAGGGAAAATAACATTTAAATATAAACATATCAGAAAAAAACTATTAAAAAAGCAGGGACAAATTTACCATTTAAATATTTTCGATTTGAAATACATTTACTTATATAAATAAGTTACATTTATGAACACTGAAAAATATCAGTCGCTGCTATTCTGATAAGTTAAAGTAACAAATACACATGTTGCCGTGACTCATTGATCATAATGCTGTAATATCTTTCTACAGTGTAACAGTATATGTTCTGGTCATATCTGTGTATTTTTAAACGCGTCACACACACTTCTTCACGTCTGCGCTCAGTGTTTCTGTGACGGACAGATGCTGTTTCTCATTAAAGGGCTGAAACTAATAAACCGCTCTCATGTCTGCACTGATTCATGGGAACCAGTCTCTACTTTCACCTCAAACCGACAGGAAAAATGAACAAACATCTCAGAGCCGCAGAGATGATGCTCTTCATGTGTCTTCTGCACAGTCTTATGAGAGAACGTGAAGTAAAATAATGTACGAGAGGATCCAGACCGCTAACAAAGCCAGGAATGACATCAGTATACCATGGTATTACCATAGTACATGTACAAAATCATGGTAAAGCCATGGGACTCTGTTTATTTAGCTTGTGAAGACGTGTGGTTTGAAGGAGAGCTGCTCATCTGGAGCTGGTAGATGATTGTGACAGACTCACAGATCACAAACAAATCACACACAGTCCATGAAAAAGCTCTTCTGTCCGCTGCACGTGATAAAAACGACAGAAGAAAGAGAAGAAGAAGGTGAAATACGACTCATTTGCTGTTCTAATGCCTGCAGAAAACACATCACATGTACAGAATTCCCGACAGAGAAGCATAATGGGACAAGGAGAAGACTTCTGAAGTTAGTGGAAGAGTGTTCATATATCAGATTCAGAGATAATAGTCAACACAAACTGATTCTGGGATCTTTAGACAAGCATGTTAACAGTTATTCAAATAATATCATTCAAAAGTTTGGGGTCGGAAGTCTCGTCTGCTCATTAAAGCTGCATTTATTTGATTAAAAATACAGCAAAAACAGTAATATTGTGAAATATATATAGAATTTCAAATAACTGTTTTCTATGTGAATATGTGTTAAACTGTAATTTATTTCTGTGATGCATTACTCCAGTCTTCAGTGTCACATGATCTTCAGAAATCATAATAATATACTGATTTGCTGCTCAAGAAACATTTCTGATTATTATCAATGTTGAAAACAGTTGTGCTGCACAATATTTTTGTGAAAACTGTGATACATTTTATTTTTCAGGATCACAGATGAATAGAAAGATCAAAAGAACATCCTTTATGTGAAATAGAAATCTTTCGTAACATTATAAATGTCAACTTTTGATCAATTTAATGCATCCTTGATGAATAAAAGTATTCAATACTTTTTTATAATATTAAATAAATAAATAACTAGCTGTATTTTGGTATTTACTTAAAGTAAAACAAGAATGGGGGTACATTTTTAATTGTCATTAAAATTACTCCTCAAAATTGTTTAAAAGCCTAAAAATGTTCTTTATGGAAAATATAATAATCATTATTATAATTAATAATTATTAATGCTATTTTTAATGCATCAAACATTGAATAAATTCATTTCATGAATAGAAAGTTCAAAATAATGTATTTGAAATATAACATTATATTACTGTATTATTGTAACATTATAAATATAAACAAATAAAATAAATAAAACTTTAAACCCCAGTATATGGTTCATAATTTATTTATATTTACAGCAATATAAAAGTATGCAGATATGTTTTCCAAATACTCATAAGATTCTAAAACTAAAACATTTATATATTTATGCATTTTAAATACAATTATATTCTTTAATAATATTTATATATTTTCCAAATATTAATATATTTAGATTTAATGTGTAATATAAAAGACCATTTTTTTTTTTTACAAAGAAACACAAGTTTTATCTCATTATCAACAGACAAAAAGTGAATGAAATAATCAATCTAAATCAAGTTAATTAGGAAGGATTGCTCTAGATTATCAGCTGGCATGACATAACAGAGCAGAACCCAAACCGAGCCTCTGTTTCTTTATTAATGTCTCTATTTCATGTGCTTCCCCTTTCAGTGAGCCTGACATATCAGAGCTGAATCAACCTGATGCTGTTCAACAGGGCATAAAGCTGATTTCCTCGGCTCTTAAAGACACTTCAGGACCTCTCTGATCATCAGCTGATCCGTCACAGACAGAAACAGCAGCCGCCTGACACCCTGACATCTCTGTCCAGAGCTTTATACGCCTCCGGGGCTTAGCTTTTACAGCGGAACGAGACGAGCAGACGGTGCTTACTGACCATCACACACACGATCATTCACTTTCTGACTCCGCAGAGCCTCACAGAGCAGAGACACATGCAACAGACTGAAACACACAGCAATGAAGTCAATGGAACCTTTAGAGTGCCACCAGCAGGGTTATTGTAGTTAAAACCAAACCAATAAAAAAGACTGAAATAAAATAACCGTTAACTAAAATAACATTGAAAAAACTCACTTTATAAAACTGAATTACTGTATTTCGGCTAGTTGCCAAGGCAGTATTATTTCTTTTTTGACTAAAATAACTACAACTTGAAAACAATTGATAAAAATATATAAACATTTATAAAAAACTATAATAAAAATGACAAAAACATACATTAAAATACATATAAAAATAAATCAATAAAATATAAATACAAAAATAAAAATTCAAAATATTGAATAAAAACTACGGAAGCATGTTTGTGAGATAATTGTGAGATATAAACTCACAAGACTTTTTCCTTGCTTTTATGAGTTTATATCATGTAATTATGACTTTATAAGCCTCAAGTGTGAGTTTATATCACAGAAGACTTGTCAGAAAAAGCATTATTTATTCAGAAACAAAATTACAGTATAATAGTATCTCAATGATACTAAAATAATACTCCAGTCACATGACTTGTCAAATATTGATGGTGATTTTGCTGGAGATATAATGTGAGGATTGTGGTTGAGATGATTTTAATGCATCTTTTTGTTAGATTTGTTTTGTGCTTGAAAAGTAACCTGCTTAAACCAGCACCAAACCTCTCAAAAACCTCAACAGACCAGCCTTAAACTGGTTTCGCTGGCGTTCCAAACTGGCACCAAACCTCTCAAAACCTCAACAGACCACCTACAGCACCAAACTGGTTCGCTGGCGTTCCCTCTCAAAACCTCAACAGACCAGCCTGACCTGGAACTGGTTCGCTGGCGACCTGCTTAAACCAGTTTAAACCAAACTGGTTTGGCGCTGGCGCACCAAACCTCTTCCAAACTGGTCTACTGGTTCGCTGGCGTTCCAGCACCAAACCTCTCAAAACCTCAACAGACCAGCCTGACTGGTTTGCTGGCGTTCCCTGGGCACCAAACCTCTCAGACCTCAAACAGACCAGCTTACCTGCTTAACCAGTTTAAACTGGTTCGCTGGCGTTCCAAACTGGTCTACAGCACCAAACCTCTCAAAACCTCAACAGACCAGCCTGACCTGGAAGACCTGCAGTTCCAAACTGGTTTGCTGGCGTTCCAGCACCAAACCTCTCAAAACCTACAGCACCAAACCTGACCTAAATCCTGGTTGGAAGACCTGCTTAAACCATTTCAAACTGGCGCACCAAACCTCTTCCAAACTGGTCTACACTGGTTCGCTGGCGCACCAAACCTCTCAAACCTCAACAGACCAGCCTGACCTGGAAGACCTGCTTAAACCAGTTTAAACTGGTTTCGCTGGCGCACCAAACCTCTTCCAAACTGGTCTACAGCACCAAACCTCTCAAAACCTCAACAGACCAGCTACCAGTTTAAACTGGTTCGCTGGCGCTTAAACCAGTTTAAACTGTTTGCTGGCGTTCCAAACTGGTCTCAAAACCTCAACAGACCAGCCTGACCTGGAAGACCTGCTTAAACCAGTTTAAACTGGTTCGCTGGCGTTCCAAACTGGTCTACAGCACCAAACCTCTCAAAACCTCAACAGACCAGCCTGACCTGGAAGACCTGCTTAAACCAGTTTAAACTGGTTCGCTGGCGTTCCAAACTGGTCTACAGCACCAAACCTCTCAAAACCTCAACAGACCAGCCTGACCTGGAAGACCTGCTTAAACCAGTTTAAACTGGTTCGCTGGCGTTCCAAACTGGTCTACAGCACTGGTTCGCTGGCGTTCCAAACTGGTCTACAGCACCAAACCTCTCAAAACCTCAACAGACCAGCCTGACCTGGGAGACCTGCTTAAACCAGTTTAAACTGGTTCGCTGGCGTTCCAAACTGGTCTACAGCACCAAACCTCTCAAAACCTCAACAGACCAGCCTGACCTGGGAGACCTGCTTAAACCAGTTTCCAAACTGGCACCAAACTTCTCAAAACCTCAACAGACCAGCCTCGCTGGCGTTCCAAACTGGTCTACAGCACCAAACCTCTCAAAACCTCAACAGACCAGCCTGACCTGGAAGACCTGCTTAAACCAGTTCAAACTGGCATTTTTTTATATTTTTATTATTAATAATAATACATTTCATTCGCTGGCGTTCCAAACTGAAAGAAATATATGGTCTACAGATTAAAAAAAAATTAAATAACACTTAAAAATTATGTGTTTTAACAGTTAAAAAAAAAAAAAAAAAAAAACCTCTCAAAACCATGGAGTAAAATCAACAGACATTTATTAATATTAATAATCAGCCTGACCATGAATATAAATGGAAGACCTGCTTAAAAGCTCCTGCCAGTTTAAACTGGACTACATCTCCCATTCGCACACACACTGTCCACTATTACACCAATCACACAGCGTTCCAAACTGCCTCACCACACCTGCACCTCATTCACTCACTCTACAGCACCAAACCTCTCAAAACCTCAGCGTTTTTCCCCTGTCTTCTGACACTTCTGTGTGTGACCAGCCTGACCTGGAACCCCGCCTGGTTTGACGTCTCTGCTGCCCTGCTTAATTGCCTGTCTGACCTGAATAAATTATATATAGTTTAAACTGGCCAAAAATTCAGTGAAGATGATGCTCCGCAGGGACACGGCGTTCCAAACTGGTCTACAGCACCAAACCTCTCAAAATGCCGCCTCAACGGGATGTTGGAGAATTATATTGAGATAGACCAGCCTGACCTGGAGAGTAATAACCTCCACCTCCCGAGCTTAAACCAGTTTAAACTGGTTCGCTGGCGTTCCAAACTGGTCTACAGCACCAAACCTCTCAAAGCCTCAAGGCCGCTCCGTCCCAGACCAGCCTGACCTGACCTGCTTAAACCAGACTGGTTTGCTAGAGGCCGCTTCCAAACCAGCACCAAACCTCCTTCAACAGACCAACTGCCCAGCTCTCCTTTTCCGCTGGTCCCGCCCAGCGTTCCAAACTGGTCTACAGCACCAGCTCTCCTTCGTCTCCGCTGACCTCTCAAAACCTCATGCCCTCGCTGACAGACCAGCCTGACCTGATCCCGAGCTCAGACCTGCTGGTTAAACCAGCACCAAACCTCTCAAAACCTCAACAGACCAGCCTTGAAGACCCTTATGCCCCCGCTGGTTCCGTCCAATGCCCCCGCAGTTTAAACGGTTTCCGCTGGCGTTCCAAACTGGTCTACAGCACCAAACCTCTCAAAACCTCAACAGACCAGCCTGACCTGGGAGACCAGCTAAGACCAGCAAACCAGTTTAGGCCGTTACAGGATTTGTTTTAGCATTTTTTCTATGAGGGATACCGCTGGTGTTGCACGAGCAGCTTATTAATAATAATAATACATTTCATCGCCTTTTGGTGTGTTTGGGTTGTACACCACCACTACGTGCCCACTTTACTATAATGTGCTTTTAGCACTCATACCAGAGGTTGCAAAGCACTGAAAAGAAATATAGAGTAGCCTGTCATACAGTCAAAATTAGGTGTTATGAACTTCCAGAGGTGTCAAAAAAACCCTGTCCTGTCAAAGGCCGTCTGCGAACTCTTGCCCTGTCCTGTCATACGACGACATGTAAAAGGCTCTCCCTGTGTTGTCTGTCTCTGCTCTCCCTGTGTTGTTTGTCCTTGTTCTCTTCTGGATCTTAAGTCTGCTTCCCTGCGGTGGGTTCTGGTCCCGTCTGTTCCGCCCTGGAGGGCTTCTGTCTCGCCTGTTCCGCCCTGGAGGGCTTCTGTCTCGCCTGTTCCGCCCTGGTGGGCTCCAGGTCCGTCTGCTCCGCCCTGGTGGGCGTCTGTCCCGTCTGCTCCGCCCTGGTGGGCGTCTGTCCCGTCTGCTCCGCCCTGGTGGGGCTGTCCCGTCTGCTGTGTTTTACGTCTGCTCCGCCCTGGTGGGCGTCTGTCACGTCTGCTCCGCCCTGGTGGGCGTCTGTCACGTCTGCTCCGTCCTGGTGGGGTCTGTCTCGTCTGCTCCGCCCTGGTGGGCGTCTGTTAAAAACGTCTCCGTCGAAATACCCCACGTCTCCGTCGAAAAACGTCTCCGTCGAACAGCTTTTGCAGATTTTTACTTGTCATCTTAATATTTGATCACCCCACGCCTCGGTGCATCACGCCACAGCGGGAGTAAACCTGGCCCTCCATTCCCTCCCCGGTTCACCTGCACCGCCCTCCTGGAATAAGCAGCCGCTCTTTGGGGGGGGGCTCTGTTACATTTATTAATATTAATAATCAGCACACACACATTCCCGTCCACTATTACACCAATAAACTGTCACCATTCACTTCTTCTAGCACCTCATTCACTCACTTTAAGCAGCACACAAACACTCACCCACATGAATATAGCGTTTTTCCCCTGTCTTCTGATTGCTATGACCCCGATTCAGACCTGTGCTTGTGATCTGGTATTGTTTAGTTGGTTTTCAGCAGCTTGTTCTGCTACTGAACAGCGCCAGCAGCTCCTGCCAAGAGGACATTAATAATGCTCAACACTTCAGGAGCAGAGATCTGCTGATGAACTGAATTCTGCTCTCGAAGGAGAGATGAAAGAGCCGGGATCACTTCAGCATGAAGC
Source organism: Ptychobarbus kaznakovi (assembly GCA_027422405.1). NCBI lineage: Eukaryota > Metazoa > Chordata > Actinopteri > Cypriniformes > Cyprinidae > Ptychobarbus > Ptychobarbus kaznakovi. The sequence goes on from CM049794.1 coordinate 749,552, forward strand.
TCCCCCAGCACATCACTGTACTCACAGCCAGTCTGATCTCTGCACAGATATGCACCATTGTTATTCACCTGTTATTTTAGTTTTAGTTCATTTTTATATATCAAGTTATGGCCAAAATTAAAGGTGCATGACGATCATCACAATCGTCGCATTATATCTCCAGCAAAATCAAATCAAATATTAGTATTATTATTACTATATAATAGAATTATTAATAGCATTATTTTAATAAATTTGAGATCTCTTTTTTGAGTTCATTTCAAAATTTGTATAAGTTATAGTTTTATATAAATTATTATTATTAAAAAGTTATTTTAGTACTTCAAGCTAAACTAAATGAAAATGAGAAATGCCTTGGAAACTAGCTGAAATAAAATAAACATAATAAACTGGAAAAAAAACTAAAATGTTTAGGGCTCTATTTTAACGATCTAAGCGCATGTGTAAAGGTGCTCTTAGGGTGAGTCTGAATTCACTTTTGCTAGTTTAACGACGGGGAAAACCATCGGTCACATGGTCTAAACGAGTTGTCCCTATTCTCTTAATGGGTAATGGGTGTGTTTTGGGCATAATGTGCAATAAACCAATCAGGGTCTCATCTCCCATTCCCTTTAAGAGCCAGTTGTGCTCACACCATGGCGTATTCGCTATTTACACAGCAGAATTTGCAAGCGAAAATTGACTGAACGGAGAGGAAACAGAAGTGTTCGTGCGCGAGCAAATAGTTAGCCTAGTTCTGATACAAGCAACGACTATCCATTATGTAATAAATCCTTAAGTTGTGGCTAATGGATAGAGCGTTGGACTTGTAACCCGAGGTGTGGGTTCGAATCCCGGCTCTGGCTGGAAGTGTCCATAAAGGTGGGACTCTATGAGCAAGGCGACCGAACCCCAACTGCTCCCTGGGCGCGCAGGGCAGCTGCCCACTGCTCCACATGTGTTAAATGCAGAGAACACATTTCACTCCTCATTAGGATGAGTCTAATTGTGTATGTGACAAATTTAGCTATCTGAGCTTAATTTGTATTGTATTTGTATGTAGGCATTTTTATAGCCTGCCTACAGAATAATAATATTTTACATTGTAATCCTTTAATTTTTAATATTTAGCATGTTTGTATGCTGCTGCGCATCTCTGTGTATGTAATAAGCAAAGTATACGCGCGTAATGGACCCACCTATAGGTGCATATTACTAATACTGAGTGCATTAAAGTGAACCTATTATTCCCCTTTTTAGAAGATGTAATATTGGTCTTGGGTGTTCCCAGAATGTGTCTGTGAAGTGTTAGCCCAAAATACCAAACAGATCATTTATTATAACAGCTGGAAAATGTCATTTTGGGGGTGTGTCTAAAAAAAGAGCTGTTTAGGAGTGTATCGCTTTAAATGCAAATGAGCTGCATATTCCCGCCCAGTCTCCACAAGAGGGCATTGGGTATAAAGGCCTAAGTATACTTCTTTTTTTTACGCTTACGTTAGCGTATGCTCACAGTCGTACGCACAGCCTTGCAAAGTATACTTCATTTGACTCGTACGTGTACACAGACATTCGTACGCATGCGCTTTGCGCCAAATTGCAATACCTCTCCTGGCCTAGCGGGGCCCAGGGAGCAATTATGAAGATTACAGTGTGACGAAGCACAGCGGAAAGGCTAGAATTGACCATGCATTGCTGCAAGCTACCGTTTAGGAAGCCGGACAGTGTCTAAACTTATTCCGGAGGTGTGTGAAGCCATATGTCTATGCAGTTTTTCTTCGGCTACCTTGTGAATCGATACCCCCCCCCCCTTTCACACAAAATCACACCCCCCCGGCAGCGTTTCCACCTTGTGGATAAACTAATTACTGCAAGAGAGTTTAAAGCGCATGTGCGACCTGTTACAAAAATCCGGGGGTGTGCTTACAATACGCGCGTACTATTCTGATGACAAAATTTGCGTCAAGCACACTGTACGCTGTCCCTCGCGTACGTGTACAAATTGAAGTATACTTTGGCCTTAAGTCTCTCTGCTTTGCATAGCTAACTTACAGCAATAAACAGCCGGTAGAAGCAACATAACTGAGAGCGAGAGGACTGGTGTTCAGCCGTACATATGCAAAGTCAAATGCACTGAAAGTGGGATGAAACAGCGCGGTGTTACAGAAAAATGATTTTTATCATTGTAGGGTAGTTGTGTTCACTCACTGCCAACACACATTTATGTCCAAACAGCACGTACAAAATCCAAGTGGATTTTGCATAATAGGTGCCCTTTAAATTTTTTTTTGTGATTGTGATTATGAGTCTGCATTATTACTGTGGCAAGCAACTGCAATCGCATGTTCTGGACTTGTGACAAATGTCTATTGTCCATCTAGATATGAAATTATTGTTTATTTGCTTTTGTCATTGTGAAGGGCCCTTGAGCTTGGGAAAGGCGCTATATAAATTAAACTTGTTATTATAAAAAAAATACTTCAGACCAGGTTTTAGTTGGTCAATGGCGCAGTATTTCAGTTTCTTCAAATAGCAACGCGCCAACAATGCGCCTGAACACACCTCATTTTCAGACCAGCACGCTGCATTGCACCGGGAGTATGATAGAGGCCCTATAAGTAACAAAACATTTTTTTTATGGTTTTGTTTTTCATTTTATTAACCCTGTGTGACACAGTATTTTTGGATCTGATAATGCTTTTGACCCATACTGAAAGATGGCAGTTTTTAAGAAAACTGTTCTCCTAAACATTAGCGATGAAGAAGAATCAAGGACAGAACGGGTGAACAGAGATATCAAAGCAGCATCAACCCCTGCTGTAAGAGATGTGTGTGTGTGTATGGACTCACTCTCAGGCCTGGGAATCCACTGATGCCGGTCCCTCCGACGGGCCCCTGAGACACACAAACACACTGAAACTCAATCCCACAATGCATTCAGGAGCAACAGGTCTGATGATTTGTCTGCATGTAGGATTATTTTCAAACATCTTTAAACTGAAGACATCAAAGATCTCTACAGCTGCAAGGAGTTTCAGGTTTTTGAGACATTGTACTATTATCATCAGAAACACTGTATTACTTTTTTATTTTGGACATTGTATTATTATCAGAAACCCTACTAGTTGACGTCTTAACAGTTAAATGACACACACAGACATTTTAGGCCTTTCATAATCCAGAAAGATATTCTTAAATTCAATTTCATGGCAGAGAGACTCGTACCTCGTTTCCGTCCGGTCCGGGCAGCCCTCGCTCACCCGCATCGCCAACAACACCCTGCAAAAACCCTGCGTCAGTCTCACATCAGACACACAACGCTTTTTCACACATCACGACTCGTCTGGCTGTGAATCTGATCTCGTACAGTAGTTTATTTCATATCTTCATGCATGTCTCCTGATCAGTGCATGTTACTGTAAAGGATCTGCTGTGTAAATGGCAGCGGTTTGCAGTTCAGGAGAGCGTCTGCATGTTTGCTTGTGTCTCTGAGAGCCCAGGGGTCTCTGAACGTCTTCCAGCAAGCTTTCATCCACGCTGGAGATGCCTGTGATTAATCATTCTGCTGCAGACGGCGGGCAGGAGCCCAGCTGGCACACCGGCACTGTTGTGATTTTAACAAGCTCGTACGTTTGAGGATTTCTCAGGACCAACACTTCCCAAAACTACAACAACATGAGCTGCTCTCCAGAGTTTAGGGAAGCTGAGAATCTGATCAATCAAGGAATGATCGATCAAATGTCTGACGACTCCTGGTTAAAAACCAAAGAATCGTACAACTGTGCTCAACCAATTAGATTTTTTAATGGCTGATGCTGATACCAATATCTATAGACTATCTATAGGATTAAATACTACTAATAATAATAGTTATTATTACTGCACGAAGGATATGTGCAGTGCCCATGAGTGCAGCCCTTTGCACTTCACTCGCTGACGGATGGCCTGGGATGCATTTTTAAACTTAAGTCTTCCAATTTTTAAGCTCGGACAAATCCAAACGTTAAATATGGCTTTTTTAAAAATTAATAATTATATTAACAAATAAGTGTTTGTTAATTAATATTTAAAGAATGTATATTATTATTATTATTATTAACCCTTATTATTAAATTATTTTGGAATGGTGAAAATAAGATGTACATAAAATCGAAATGAACACCTATTTCACATATATTTACTATATTTTTCAACATTCACGTAAAAGATTCTTCCGGAAACATGAAATGTGCTATCATGGGATTCTGTTTGTTCATTTTCACTATTATATAATAATTTACAGATTCTGACATGTATATATATACGTATAAATACATTTTTACCACATGCACATCGGTCAGAATGACCCTCACAACCCCTTTAAGAAGTGAAGCAATGTTTCTGTACTAATGAAGACTTTTCTTTTACAGCTGGACGGCAGATGACAAGAACAGATTCTTTGTTCATTTTCTTGCGATTTCTTCACCCACAAGTAACTTCATCTGTTATAAATATGCATCACTCATTTGCATAATATCCCCTGATGACAGTTTATGAATGAGAGAACGTTTACCTGTCTTCCTTTGGGACCCTTGATTCCAACAGGACCCGGAAATCCCTGGAACACATCGAGATGATAGCGGTTACCAAACGATCCGATCTGACAAACATGGATCACACTGAGCCGGGGGGCGTCATCAATCTCAATGCTGTTGTCTTGTGTGTTTTCCAGCTTATGTCATTCATTTGGGAATTTGAGTCAGTCAAATCGCAGCACCTCTCAACACAATGTTCGGGCCTTAACAACAGCCCATGTGTGTTAGTCGGTCTAACAAGTCCGGACGAAACTGCCATTATGCTGATATTAAAAGAATACTGATGGATATAAACAGCATCTGTGGCCTGTGATCATTTTGACTCATTCATCATTATGTAAAATGAGTGAAACATGCTTTTACAGCAAGACATTTACAATGGAAGTCAAGTGTACAGGAGCAGAAACATACAGAAATATTCAGTAAGAATGCTTTAAATTTGAGCCATTAAATGTTTACAACATCCTTTTGTGGTAGAACTAGTTTTATAGAATTAATAAAATTTCAATTGAAAAATATAAACTTATTTTAGTAACTAAAACTATTAAAAGCATTTCTGTTAATTTAAATAAATAATGAAATATACTGTAAATATTAGATTTAAAACTATTTTTATTGTATTATTATTATTTAAACCTATTTCAGTTAGATGCCAAGGCAATATTTGTAAATTGTAAATTACTAAATATAAAATAAAAATTAAACAGATAATTCACTATATTAAAAACTATAATAGTACAGTAGCTCAAACTGTAAAGCATGACACTTGTAACGCCACAAACATGGGTTTGATTTGCATGGAATGCATGAACATGGAAAGCTTAAATGCAATGCAAGCTGATTTAGATAAAAGTGTCAAATGCATAAATGTAAATGTAATTTCTGAGAGTGAAGTTTGCTACATGTACTAAACGCCATTACAGATACCACTGATACCAAGCGAAACTGACCAGGTTAAACAGGTTTTGTCTGATCCTGACATGAGACAGGGTTGTAAATGATCACACCTCTTTCATGTTAACATGAAATATTTCATCTAGTTGCAAATATTAGCCACTTAATCCCATTGCTGCATGCAGGCCTAATTGATATCCATTCTAAGTGCATTGGTGTAAAATCACTTCTTTGATTGCATAAATTGATAGAGGATTCAAAATGACTTTCTGTAGCAATCGACGGCATGTTACTTTGCTTCAATTCATGCTAATGGAATCTGCCTGCATGTTATATGCATTAATGTGTAACTATGATGTATAATTATGCATTTGAACTCACTCTCTCTCCCTCCAGTCCTGGTGCTCCTGCAACTCCTGGAGGTCCGATGAAGCCCTGATACAGAAAAACAGACACACGTCACCAATAGATCAAATCTACATGTTTACAGTACAATTTTTGAACTCCTTCCTTCTACATCTTTCATCATTTTGTCCCCAAAATTTGGTCAGATAATCCTGATACCATGCTGTTCAAAAGTTCAGTAAAGCGCTCGGATGTACCAAAAAGGCAAGGCCATATCTTTGAAATGCTTAGGCTTATTGGAACGAAAATTGGTGTAAGTCATCGCCTCCATGCCCTAACGATACTAGAGAATTTTAGAGATAGTGCCACCTACTGGACAAGACAAACTGAATTTTTATTAAGCCATGAGCCTAAAATGTCCACCTCCACTATGATTGAACAAATATACTTACAATATTTATACCATTGGTTTGTTTGGTCACACAACTGCAGCTTGCTGAATTTTGATTTCAAAATTACTTGCTAAAAACTTGAGTGATCTTATTTTTTCACCAGATTTATAACCTTGAACTACAAGATATGCTCATTTATCATCCTCATTTCATCAGTCATCTTTCGAAACTGTATATTGCTCGTAATCACAGAAATGTACAAGTAATGTACACACAATGCAGCTTACATCCTTCAATAATACACAGAACAATATGATCATGTCAGCATCAGGTTATGATAACCTCATTTTTTTCACGTTTAACGAACTGGACACAACTCATTCAGAGCGGCGTGGCGTGTGAGTGATTGGCCGGTGTTTTTTGTTTGCTGTAGGTGGACGGAGCACTATATGTGTTGTTCTTGTTTCTTGTTAAGTGAGATCACATGTACTATCGGTCAAAGATGAAAGAAACAGCCCTCCTCCCATCTCTGCACATTCCTGTGCCGCGGCACACTGCCAGATGTTGAAAGCAGTTTCTGAAACAAGCAACATTTCTGAGATGCAGTAGTCAGATCTTGACTTCATGCAGCTCACTGATTCTTGAGTACTGGGACACAACAGCCTAGAACACTGCAATAATAAAAGATTTTGAGACTTTGCTGCACGTACATTGACACCTTTAGGTCCAGGGTTTCCCTCCGGTCCTGCCAAACCCTGCAAGACAACATTATACACATTCACATATAAGACAAATACACACATCTGGAAACCTGCCAAAAACATGCCAAGGCCATATTTTATCACAATCAAAAGGACCCCCCCCCCCTCAAAATTATGACCCCCCCCAGAAATTATACTTTGCATAAAGAAAAATACTGGGGAAAATTGGGAAAAATGTGTGTTTTTTCTGAGATTCATGTTTATATGATGTATCTTACTCTTATAACACAGTTGATTTAAAGTAGATTTCTGCAAAAAATAGAATGGAAATGTGATAAACGCTTGGAGTAACACTTTAGACTTTATGTTTAAAATTCTAATCAATTAACTGTAAACATTCACTAAAGCAAAATTAGAATTAGATTAAATTAGAATGGAATACTGCCATACTAAAGATACTAAAAATGCTGTATATACACTATGCACAACATGCAAATACAGAGCACACTGCACTGAATAATATAATCCGTGATTCAATTTTTTGACTCATTACATGATCAAAATGTCAATAATTAAGAAACTTTTACAGCAAACTGCATCCCATCCCATCAATTTGGAGATTTTGAGCTGTTTTACTTTCATAACAGTGGAAAGAAAACATCTAAAACACAAGTGTTTATGTTAATACACTTTATATATTTGCGTCTGTAGATTTTCCCACTTCAGCAGCACTTACATAGACCAAACTTAGCAGTTGTATTCCTATCGGTTTTTACTGAGGGGTTTGTTTATAAATCATTTACACTGATTTATATAACATTTTATTCCTAAAAACATGGTGAAAAATGTATATATTCTGGCTGTTGATGGTATTTTCTGATTTATGGATTGATAAAAAGAGATATTCATAATTCCCTCTTTAAAAACCCTTAACTCTAATGCCAACAAAATCAAACAAGAATTTAGAATCTGGCTTTATCTAATGTTCATATTTATCTTCTGGAAACGTATGCAAATTAGTGCATAACATTTCAGAAAACTTAGTACAAAACAATTGTCTTAATGTACTGTGATTGATCAGTTGGGGAAGTGTGGCTATATCTATTAGTTTCACTCTGTTCTACTCTGTTCACCTTGCCTTTAAATGTTTATGCAGTGTTAATCGTTACAAATTGTGTATTATTTATTTCACATACTACTTTTAAAAATACTTGGCAACACACAATATACTGCACACTACACTCTAGACAGCTGCTTGATATTAAATATATAGTTTAATATTTCAAATTTAGGATCAAGTTGAAGTAACGGTATCAAAAAGCTTTTTTTGTTGTTTTTAGTGGATATTGGTCACTGCACCTGCCTGCCAGGGTAACCTGCCGCCCCAGATACGCCCGGCAATCCTGGCAAACCCTGAGGAGAAAAGAAAGAAAAACGTGAATGAGAGATGAGAGCGGCTGCCAGCGGACGAATAGAGCCACTATTGTTCCCTGTGGCATCTCTCTCTCAAAGCATCCACGGGCCGGACCGGCTCTCCGTGGCCTGACCCTGGCTGAAGTCCAGACGGCGGCTCCTCTCCGCTGTACGACTCCAGCGCGGATCATCTTTGCATCAGATGACTGCATATAAAGACTGCGCTTTGTGACTGAATTAAACTTTCCATGTATTGAGTTCCAGACCTTCCGGACTCGGTTATTGAGGAGGTACAAAGGTACAACTCATAGATCTGTTTAATGCCATGTCAAACATGTAGGCAGGGATGGAGAGAGTACTATAGCCGATTGTACGAGCAAAACACGTGCATCAAATATAATACAAAAACCTAACTTCAGGATGTTTGAAATTGATTTTCAGCTCCATCTATTGAGGAAATTAGCATTTTGCATTTCATACATGCACTACATTAAAAAAGGGACATCATTGTAAAACAGTATAAAAGGTGTATCTGAATTATAAAATAATCTATCTGAAGCATTGATTTATTGCTATGCAGTTGTTAAGGTCTTGCATACAGGATCACTATTGTACTGAAAATTACATCAAAGATGAAAAAACGTTTTTATTTCAAACATGCTTTCTGCATAGAAATGCATTAAAAACACTCAAAATAACTTAGAATCGTCATAGTTTATTTAACAAATCATATCTAGTGTTACACTAGTAATAACTCATGCAACACTTGTTACTTCAAAATAGCTACTGAAGTTAATAAAGAATATTTGTTTAGTCTCTGATAAAAAAATGTGCCCATGTTATCGTCCATGATGACGATATGATTAGCAATAATAACTTAGCAAACAGTAAAATATGGCTTGTGGTCTGACAAACTACAGGCTCAAAGCAGCTTCACGGACACTAACTGATTGAAGCAGCAGTTGAAAATGTCAATGTGAAGACCTCACAAACAGACTGACATCCACCTGAGATGCGTTTCATCCACTCACCTGTTCTCCGGGCAGACCTGCTGGGCCTGGATAGCCTTTGGGACCCTGCAGATGAAAAAATGAGAGCAGATTACAACCCGTTTCTTTTACAGAACGCCGGTAAGAACACAAAGCAAAGAATTTACTCATTTCCCTACAATGTTAAGAACAACTTGACGTTCTATCTTTTCCACATTTCTGGGGATTTTGTTGCCTGAAGTCCCAGTGGCCTCAGATAAGACTAATAGCCCTTAAGAATTTCCCCAGAACTGTCAAAACCCTTTAAAGCTTTCCCCGTCTGACAGATCCAGCCCATGAAAGAAAGACAAGTCACGACAGTGAGACGGGGGAGGGGAGGTCAGAAAACCTCACCTCGAAACATTTCTTGGAACCGATTGGTGCCAAACTTACTGAAGCATAACAATGCAATCCTAAAGTCAGTTGTGCAAATATATCTCTGAATTGAATATTTAGATATTCATATGCCTGATTTGATAGAGGTACTGACATCTGTTTGCCAGCAGGTGGCGCTGTGTGTTGGACCGAGCGGAGAGGCTCAAGTGTGGGCAATCCTCTGATTTGGAAAATTCCATGCCTTCTGTGGAGCATCCGAGTGGACAATGACGCATCAGAGGTCACTGTGATTTACACCTGACCTGACCTAGACCTGCAGGACTGTCTCTGCTCAAGCTCTTTAAATGTTTTACTGCAAAAGCCGAGTACTCTAGATACTAATGACTTATAAAAACAGCATTTAAACGGATTTAGCATGCTCAAGATCAGAGACTCCGGCATTGGGCAGCGAGGTGAGATGGTCAACTCCGGTTCTGCATTGTTAACTCATTGTACAATTGTACAAAACCTTGAACCTTGAACCCTTGAATTGAGTATCTTGTTTCACTCTGAAAAGTCACATTATAAAAGTAAAACCGATTGCCTTCACTTATGCTGGTAAACAAAAAGTTGTGCAAGAAATGACTCTGTAGCTTTTAGGATTGATATCCCAGCCCTGGATGACTTGATCTATTCTATCAACGGTTCTGGTTTCACCTCCAGATCCCTGTGGTTTTCCCACTCTCAGATGAATCAGGCCAGGATCCACAAACCTAGCCATACAGATCTGCTTTTTATCACTTCCCAGGTTGAGCCACACAAAAACAGTCTCAACTGTGCTCTTGGGATTGCAAGTGAAAATCCAATTACACTTGGCCACTGTTAGCAAAAGACTGACTTAAAACAAGCTCTGGCCAACAATTTCTAGTCAAGACTGAAAGGACTTTATAAGACCTTTGGTTCTCTTCATCTCACAAGCCAAAACAAGAGCTACTGCAGATCCCTCATGATATCTCCCAACAAACTACCCTCACAAACTCAAGTCACAGCCCTTAAATATTACAGAAACACATTCTCTGGCTGAATTATGTGAGCGGAAACTTGCACCAGTTGCGCTTTTGAAGATGCAACATGGGACTGTTCATGTCATCAGGAGAGTGTCACCCTGTAGAGTGCCTTTCCTCTAAAAGACGACCCTTGACCTCTAGGGGGGTCTCAGGTTCTAAGGGGGGTTCCCAGGTGACGGCGGGTCCCCGAGCAAAGCTACGTCTTGAAAAGTGTGAACAGACCTTCGCCTACCCCCAAAACACAACACAGGGTCTTTATTCTGGCCCATAACCCAATCCAGCCGCTGCTCAGAGGGGCCTTGCCGCGGTGGCGGTAACAGATACTGTATGAACGCTGTGGAGAATGAAACACTACATCTCACCAATACAAACAGACCATAATTCAGCCGAAACGGGCTCAGCGGCAGCAAGGTGGGAGAGCAGGTCTTACCTTTGGACCTGGTTCACCTTTAGGACCCTGTGCACCCATCCGTCCTCTTTCACCCTGAAATAATAAAAGAGAAGAAACTCAGTGTTGTCCTTCATCACCTGAGGGTCATACCTGGATGATGAAAACAGAAAGCAATTTAAGCACAAGCGAGTCTGTCATTGCTTCTCTTCACCCTCACGTTGCAAAGCTTTTCTTCCAGGGAAATCAAACAACCACACATATTTTGTATAATTTAGGGATCCAAGATTGTTGCTGATATGCCGATATTTTTTTAAATAATTTTGGCCGATAACTGATGCCGATACCGATATATATCTCCTTTTGTTTTGAAACAACACCAAGTCTTCCAGTGCAGAAATTATGAACAAATTATTTTACATTTTGTGCAAAAACTTGTATGTTAAAACTAATAAACATTCTTAAAGTTCTTTTTTAATGAGATTACATTGAAATCTTTGAAAATAACTATCATAATATCAATCTCTGCTGTTTCTTTTTATTTTTCTTTCTGACAGATGCAGTTGAAACCTTAACATTTTATTTGTAGATTTAATATTAATAGATGATCTAAAGCAAAAGAGCCGTAAAAAATAAATAAAAATAGAGCTCCTTTTAAAAATATAAAAAATTAATGTATAAATCTGTATATAATAAATAATTTAATTTACAAGTGTCATGTTTGTGATTTTTATTCATGTAAGCAATATATTCTGACCTTTGAAACAAAACCGTCTCGTGATTTTAATGACATCGATTACTGCTTTATTTATTTAGAAACACAAGTATCTTAATGCTATTTGTGTATTTTACTTTCATTTTATTACAAGTAGGCCGACAGTGCCCCCTTAATAAACAAAACGCCTGACGAGACACTTTTTGATCGACATTTGAATTAAACATGTTGTCATTTTTCAACCATTTTCACTGTCGAGCAACTCTGCGCAAGTATTGCTTTAGTTCTGTATTCCGTGCAACAAGAAAGTCCTACGGATTTGGAACGACGTGAGGGTGAGTAAACTGACAATGTTCATTTATGGGTGAATGATCCCTTTAAAGGCCAGAAAACCAATGAGTGATTGCTGTAGTTTAACGTTTTAGGGCTGCAAATGCAAAGAAATCTCAAAGCACCCTGAGAGAAAAGATGCTGCAGTTCGTCTTTGTGGATCATTTACCTTATCACCTGCCAGCGCTTGACCCGGGGACAGTCCAGGATCACCTTTTGCTCCCTGGGACATAAATAAAGTGCACTGTGTTAATTCAGTTTGATGTTCTACATGCCATAAAACGAGCTGTCAAAGGAAACTCAAAAGCATGTCTAAAATTCAAGAAGACACATGCAAACCATGTTCTCCTGTGCTGACAGATTAAGGCAAGTGATAACAGTGGATTTTGGAGAGATTTATAAGGCAAACACTGCTTTCTACGTGTATGCAAATACACTAAACCTCAGAATATTACAGAGTTCAACCATTATATATTGGGCCATTGATATCTGAACCCATTTATTCAACACTTTTGTCAATCCATCCATCAATGCACCAATAATCATCATCAATCATTTCATCCATCCACATCAGCCGTCAATCACATGCCGATCAACATGAATCATCCACCAATCCATAATCATTGATTGATTCATTCATTCAATCTGATTTTGTGGATTCAACCAACTGTGCAATATTGCGCTTTTGCACTACAAAATACTTTTTAATTACATTTAAAATGCATCTAAACGGATGATCCAACGGTAGCTGCACGGATCTCAGGCTGCCTGGCAGACTTCTCGGCATGGATGAAAGAACATCACCTACAGTTCAACCTGGCAAAGACTGAGCTTCTTGTCTTCCCTGCCACTCCAACTCTACAGCATGACTTCACGATTCAGTTAGGTTCATCAACAATTACCCCATCAACTTTAGTCAGAAATCTTGGTGTAATCTTTGATGACCAGCTGACCTTCAAAGAGCACATTGCAAAGACTGCTTGATCTTGCAGGTTTGCACTACACAACATCAGAAAGATCAGGCCCTATCTGACAGAGCATGCTGCACAACTTCTTGTCCAGGCCCTGGTCATTTCTAGACTGGACTACTGCAATACTCTTCTGGCTGGACTTCCATCAAACACAATCAAACCTCTACAAATGATTCAGAATGCAGCGGCACGACTGATCTTCAACGAGCCCAAAAGACCCCATGTTACACCTCTCTTTATCTCCTTACACTGGCTCCCAGTTGCAGCTCGCATCCAGTTCAAGACACTGATGCTTGCATATAGAACAACCACAGGCTCAGCACCCTCCTACTTCCACTCACTATTACGAATCTACATCCCCTCCAGAAGCCCGCCTACTTCCACTCACTATTACAAATCTACATCCCCTCCAGAAGCCCTGCCTACTTCCACTCACTATTACGAATCTACATCCCCTCCAGAAGCCCCACCTACTTCCACTCACTACGAATCTATCCCCTCCGCACCCTCCTACTTCCACTCACTATTACAAATCTACATCCCCTCCAGAAGCCCCGCCTAATTCCACTCACTATTACGAATCTACATCCCCTCCAGAAGCCCCGCCTACTTCCACTCACTATTACGAATCTACATCCCCTCCAAAAGCACCGCCTATTTCCTCTCACTATTACGAATCTACATCCCCTCCAGAAGCCCCGCCTACTTCCACTCACTATTACGAATCTACATCCCCTCCAGAAGCCCCTGCCTACTTCCACTCACTATTACGAATCTACATCCCCTCCAGAAGCCCCGCCCCCCTACTTCCACTCACTATTACGAATCTACATCCCCTCCAGAAGCCCCGCCTACTTCCACTCACTATTACCTACATCCCCTCCAGAAGCCCCGCCTACTTCCACTCACTATTACGAATCTACATCCCCTCCAGAAGCCCCGCCTACTTCCACTCACTATTACGAATCTACATCCCCTCCAGAAGCCACTTCCACCCCGCCCCTCCTACTTCCACTCACTATTACGAATCTACATCCCCTCCAGAAGCCCCGCCTACTTCCACTCACTATTACAAATCTACATCCCCTCCAGAAGCCCCGCCTACTTCCACTCACTATTACGAATCTACATCCCCTCCAGAAGCCCCGCCTACTTCCACTCACTATTACGAATCTACATCCCCTCCAGAAGCCCCGCCTACTTCCACTCACTATTACGAATCTACATCCCCTCCAGAAGCCCCTCCTACTTCCACTCACTATTACGAATCTACATCCCCTCCAGAAGCCCCGCCTACTTCCACTCACTATTACGAATCTACATCCCCTCCAGAACGAATCTACATCCTCTCCCTACTTCCACTCACTATTACGAATCTACATCCCCTCCAGAAGCCCCGCCTACTTCCACTCACTATTACGAATCTACATCCCCTCCAGAAGCCCCACCTACTTCCACTCACTCCACATCCCTCCAGAAGCCCCGCCTACTTCCACTCACTATTACATCCTCTCCTCCAGAAGCCCCGCCTACTTCCACTCACTATTACGAATCTACATCCCCTCCAGAAGCCCCTCCTACTTCCACTCACTATTACGAACTCCACATCCACATCCCCTCCAGAAGCCCCGCCTACTTCCACTCACTATTACGAATCTACATCCCCTCCAAAGCCCCGCCTACTTCCATCACTATTACAAATCTACATCCCCTCCTAGAAGTCTGAGATCTGCTAGTGAGCGACGCCTCGTGGTACCATCACAGAGAGGCTCAAAATCACTCTCCAGAACATTCTCGTTCACCTGTTCCTGCTGGTGGAATGATCTTCCCACCCCCCCCCCCCCATCCAGAACGCTGGATCCCTGTCAATCTTCAAGAAACAACTGAAAACTCATCTCTTTCAACACTACTTGACTTCATCCTAAACTTAAAAAAGTTTTCTCTTTATATTTCTCTCCTTCCCTTGCTAGCTTGTACTTATTTGAACAATGTCTGAGACTTGGTGTTACAAGCACTTCCTCTGTAAGATGAATCGCTTTATGTATTCCCCAATTGTAAGTCGCTTTGGATAAAAGCATCTGCAAAATAACTAAATGTAAATCCAAAGAGAGTCACTGGAAGTTCACTGGAAAAAAAGTCTCACGGCATGGACCAAATTTAGCATGTCAATCAAACTCCAAAGCTATTCAGGCCTGAATGAGAGTTTGAATCCTTGAAACGAGCAGTTTGACGCAAACACAATTACTGCCAATCAACACTAGACAGCACGGATCTGACGCCTGCGAAACACCACTTTACTAAAGCAAACCCTGTCACGATCCGCTGACTTTAGACTGAAAAACTTCAACAGAGCAGACGAGCTGCATTCAGGCCTTCGATAAAACATGTCACAGCCAAACCTCTCAACCCTGTGAAGCCCATCTCATCTCGCTCTCTATTTCATCCCTGAAGTCTTAAGCAGGGTTATAAAGCACAAAGCGCTACAGCTCCGTCGTGTTTCTCCAGATCCCAGCAGATACATGACTCATCTGTGGGCTGCACTGAGATGCTTCACAGTTTCCACCATCGGCTCAGATCGGCCCCCGGTGATGATATCTGCAGCGCACGACCCTGCTGCCCACTCGGGTCATCTCTGAATGCACAGAGAGATGAACACTTTGTCCTGAAGCTTGATGGGAAAATCAGATTGGCGTATTTGGCACTTGTGAATATGAAGGTCAAGCATTCAGATTAAGGAAAAAACACAATCTCTTTTGTTTCTCCAAGACAGCAAAATAGAGAGCAAAAGGCTTCTCAGATGTTTCGGTCGGGTAATTTCACGTCTGGTGGTTTTGTCTCTAAGGGCCCTGCAGATGTCCATAACAATATTCAAAGCCCTGTGACTTTTAGATTTCTTTGTGATTTTGGCCTAGAAAAAAGGTACACACACACACATATACAATATACATATACACACATACATATACACACATATATACACACATATACACACATATATATATATATAAACAATATGTATGAAAAAAAATCTTATTAAATTACTTGACTTTTCCAGCTCTATAAACATCTTTTAAAATTATAATATTTTATTTTTAATTAATTTACATGATTATATTAAGTAACTTTTATTAAATAACATGACTTTTGCAGGTCTTAAAATTAGAAAACCAGTTTATTCTTATTTTATTCATTTAATTGTTTAGATTACATATTTGTATTAAATTATGTGACTTGTCCAGCTCTAGAAATCACACTTTTATTATCAGAAAAAAATGATATTCTTAAAAATGCTATTTTATCAGTTCATGTAATTAGATTGCTATAGTTTTTATTACATTACTTTTCACGATTGATAAATTACACTTTTAAAAGTGTATTTTCTTTTTAAAAAGGTAATTTTATTAATTTATGTCATTAGAGTACATCAGTTTTATTTAATTACATTAACTTTTTCAGGTCTAGAAAACACACTTTTATAATGAGATTTAAAAAAATTGATTATTATCATTTTAAATTTACATTATCTTATTACGTAATCCTTAATATGTGACTTTTCCAGGCCTAAAAATCACACTTTTAAAATGAGGAAAATGCATATCTTTTTTTTAAATGCAATTTTATTCATTTATGGTATTATATTACAAACTTTTTATTAAATGTTGTGACTATTTCAGGTCTAGAAATCACACTTTTGTAATGAGAAAAATGTATACACAATTTTTTTGATTATGTTAATTTCCATGCAGATTACGTAATTGTATTAAATTACTTGATTTTTCTAGGTCTAGAAATGACACTCTTAAAATTGAGAAATAAAAGTATATTCTTTGTGATTTTTGCATATTATATTATATTATTATTTTGTATTTTTTGTGATTATAATACATACCTCTGGTTTCACAGACAAGGCTTGAACCTAGTCCTAGACTAAAATCTAAGTCTGAGCGGTTTCGACTGAAATAAACTTGCACTGACTGATCTTAAAACATACCAGTGCTTTGTTTCGTCTCAAGATGCACCCCAGGAATGTTTTTTCTAAGCATGTTTATAAAAATGACTTAAATGTCCTAATTGAACTATGATCTAATCCTGGTTTAGGCTAAGTCCTGTCTGTGAAACTGGGCACTAATGTTTTACTAAATTAAATTACTTTTTCAGGTCTAGAAAAGAAAAGACACTAATATAATTAGAAAATTGTATATTATGTTTAAAAATGCTATTTTTATTAATTTCCGTGATAAGATTATGCATTTTTTATTGAATTACTTGACTTTTTCAGGTATAGAAATCACACATCTGTATTTAGAAAAATGAATATTCTTTAAAAAAAATCAATTTTATTAATTTACACTTGTTCAGTGAGTGAATTACAATAAGAATTACAATCAAAATATACTCAATTTGATTTATTTTAGGCTGTTTTAATGCTTGATTTGTTTCATTTTAAGTAATTAACATTACTCAATCATCTTGGCCT
The DNA here is from genome assembly GCA_027422405.1 of Ptychobarbus kaznakovi. NCBI lineage: Eukaryota > Metazoa > Chordata > Actinopteri > Cypriniformes > Cyprinidae > Ptychobarbus > Ptychobarbus kaznakovi. The sequence continues at coordinate 767,141 of CM049794.1, forward strand.
TATACACCGGAAACAATTATTAATTGAATTTACACATTTTTTAAGGTAAGCTGTTGCAATCAATTTATTATAGACCCATTTAAATAAACACATTTAGTTGACTAACTTTCAAAAAAAAATATTTAAATGTATCTAAAATTAATTGTTTGCAACCACTTACCTTTAAATTATTTAGTATCATTTTTTTCAGCGTAGGGCTTCAGAAGAAATCTCAAACTATGCTCAGATTCAACAATATATAATATTGCATGTTAAAATAATAATGCAATTAAAATATTGCGCATCAAATTCACTTAAGATCAAATGAACTGCATTCCATATGTTTATTTCTCCAAATGAATTATGAATCAATATATTTGACCTAAGCATAGCGGCGGTCTCTTGACTCTCCTGAGAGATAAATCTCTGCTGTGGGAAACTCTGAGCTGTGATTAGTGGTGAGAGCGAGCGAGTGAGACGTCTGCGGCGGTAAATACACCACATCCACACGGTCTACGCTCAACGCTAACGGCCCGACAGGCTTTACGAGCCACATCACTTCCCGCCGGCTCGTAATAAAACGTCCAGTAAAGAGCTACACATGTTCAGCGTGACAGAGACAGTGATGTAAATGTAGCTTGTTTAAGAACTAAAGATTACTAGCTGGAAATAAATCAAAACTACAACTGAAATAACAATAAACGTAAAATATTTAGAGCTACAGCCAAAAACAAAACATCACAAAATTACTCAAAAATTACAATGAATGACTGAACGGAACATATGAGAATACAAGCTGATTAAAATATTAATAGAAACTCAAACTTAAATAAAAATAAATGAAAACTATTTAAAAAATTTTTAAAAGCTAATGAAAAGAACAAAAGCACATTACAAAATATCTAAAAATTCAACTAAAATTAAAATGAAAATATGAAAAAGTTGATTCAAAATAATTATAATACAAATAAAAACAAATGAAAACTGTAGAAATAGAAACATTTTAAAAAGTAAACACAAAAAAATTATGAAAGCACATCAAATTACTAAAAATTAAGCCAAAATTAAAACAAGAACCAAAAATATCAAAACAAAAGCTTATTCAAATAGTTTTATTTTACACTAAAGCTAAAATACAAGTAAATAAAAACATAAAATATTGTAAAAAAAAAAAAAAAAACGATTAAAAGTGTCAAAAGTGCACAGCACAATTACACTAGAGTTAAAAATAAATTATGGAAAAAATAATTTATATAAAATGAAAAAAAATGAAATAATAAATAGAATTACAATAAAAATAAATAATATTTTTTAAATGCAAAAGCGAATAACTTTGACACACATATAAAATATTTTTTTATTCAAATTAAAACTGAACATATGAAAATAAAAGAAAATTTAAAATATTAAAATAAAAAACTAAAGCTGAATTAAATATATGACAACTATCTAGAAATGTTTTAAAAGCACACAATCATCGTCAGTGCTGAAGATTTCCACTGACAGTCTCACTATGACAGATGTGTTTGCTGGACCTCTTTTTCCACTGCTGGAAAAACTGCACAGGTTCATCACCCGTCAGGGGACAAGCACGCACGCACGCACGGCTTGCGCACACACACACACAGGCACAACACAATGAGCACAGCAATGCACACGCACGCACACCACCACACCACACACCACCACGCACGCACACACACGCACGCACGCACGCACGCACGTACACCACCACACACGCACGCACCACCCCACGACACGCACACACACACACACACACACCACACACATAACAACCACGCACACACACACACCACGCACACCAACACAGACAACAGGCTCATAGACAAAATGCACAGATATATTTTCCTCTCGTCTATAGAAGATCAAACTGTCAGTGTCTCCCCAACGGCGCTTTCCAGGGTTTTCCGAAGCCTCGTCATCACACACACACACACACACACACACACACACACACACACACAGATATACCACACACACACACACACACACACACACACCACACACACACACACACACACACACACACACACACCACACACACACACACACACACACACACACACACACACACACACACACACACACACACACACCACACACACACAACACACACACACACACACACACACACGCACACACACACACACACACACACACACACACACACAGTTTGAACAGGAAGAGCGTCTCGAGCGGCTGCTGTGCTCGTGTAACGGCTCAGACTTGTTTCAGACAGCGGGATATTATCGTAGCGCCGGCCGGAAGAGGACAGACGGAGAGCCCAGGACAGGAACTTACCTCTGGACCAGGTAAACCAGGCGACCCGAGACTCCCGTGAGGACCAGCAGGACCCTGAGAGGAACAGAGACAGACAGTTCACACTTCACACACCATCCTGCATTTCAATCATCTCCAGAACAGATTCCTGGAGGAAAACAGTGATATATATATCTCATATTTATCAATATTAAATGATGTGCTTAAATCATGAGAGTACAGTTCAGTAACACAGTAACAGTGATTTGTTTTCATTATTTGACATAAAATATAATAAGAAATAAAATATAAACATTCAATGAAAGACTTAAATTTAAAAACATCAAATATTAAAGTTAGAAATGTTTCCATGGCAACTAAATGAAATAAAATAAGTTAAAACAAAAATTAATAAAACTAAAACTAAATTTAATTAAAGCTGAATAGAAATAAAAAAACGAATGAAAATTGTAAAAGCACATAATTAATAAAACTTAAGCTAAAATTAAAAAATATAAAAATAAAAGCTTTTGAAATATTAACAAATACAACTTTTATCAGCTACTTTTTTATATTACAAAAATAAAATGTGCCGCAAATGATGCAGTGTTGTAATTGTTAAAATATTAAATACATTTTTGTTAACTGAATTAGAGCTACAATAAAATAAAATAAATAAAATAAATAAAAAATGAAATATTAAAAACTTTAAAAAAACTAAAATTAGAAACTGAAATAATAACTAAACTAAAATAAAATATTAAATAATCAGATTAAAATAAATAAATTAAAAATAAATATAAATTTTAAAATATTAAACTAAAATTACAATGAAAATTAAAACGTTTTTTTTTACACTATGAAAGTAAATTTGGTTGCAAATGATGCCGTGTTGTTATTGTTCACTAAAAACAAAGCTATTAAAATTTGTTTTTGTTCATTGAAATAAACCTGTAATAAAATATAACTATTAGATTTTTTTTAAATTGCGCCTTGGCAGCTAACTGAAATAAGGCATAAAGCACATAATTAATAAAACCTAGGAATTACTAACAAAAGGAAATCGGGAATGATCCTGACAGACGGCGTCTGAGAATAAAGCATCAATCACAGACTGACAGACAGCAGCCGTGTGAGCGACTCCAGAAACACATTCCCCTCAAACATCACCAGATATCAGAGTGTGTGCTTCTCAATGACTGCATGATACAGGTGAATGTTAATAATAAAATGCATCTCAAATAATTAGTCAGGATAATAAATAACTAGGCTCATCATGGTTTGCTGTTAAAGCGTGCATCCAGTCAAACTGCACAACTTCACGCCAAAAAACAGACTACTTCAAATTTGGCTTGCAATGAATTTGGTTTGTGTTTTGCTGCTGACAACATGCAACCATCTAAACTTAGATCTGTAGACATTTAGAAATTATTCAGCCGATTAAATTCAACAAATGTCATGTTCCTGTGGCTCAGTGGTAGAGCATTGCGTTAGCAGCGCAAAAGGTTGTGGGTTCGATTCCCAGGGAACACACATACTGACAATAAATGTATAGCCTGAATGCACTGTAAGTCACTTTGGATAAAAGCATCTGCTAAATGCAAATCTAATGTTAATTAATGCTCAGGTGTGTTTGATTAGGGTTAGAGCTAAAATCTGCACGAAAGTGGATCTCGCGAGCCAGATTTGAGTATCCCTGGTCTAGTTCAACCATACTAATAAGCAAAAATGACTTTAGATAAACTAACAATTGTGCTTCATTGTTTTTTATTGCTGAAGAGTGTTGAACTTCTCCTGTGTTCTTCTGTACAGACGTGATTTACTCGTCCTTCAGTCTGAGGTTTATTCATTACACTTTTTGGTGTGAAAGGCTTTTATATTTGCTATAAATATAACTTCTTGTATTAAAAACAAACAATCAAGCCCTGCTCATATCTAAAAAGTAACGCACGCAAAAACGTAACGCATTACTTTCCACAAAAAGTAACTAAGTAACAATTAGTTACACGTAACGTAACGCACTTATCCACAAAAAGAACTAAGTACGTAACTCAATATTGTAATGCACTTTTAAAAGTAACAAATGTAACGAACGCATTACTTTCCACAAAGTGTAGTTACTTTTTTAGTAACTCAATAAATGCACTTTTAACTGTAAGTAACGCATTACTTTCCATAAAAAGTAACTAGTAACGTAATTAGTTACTTTTTTAGGAGTAACGCAATAACGCAAATTGCATTACTTTCCCCAAAAATAACTGCGTAATTAGTTATTACTTTTACTTTTAAAAGTAACTTTCCCCAACACTGATCATAATGGAAACAAAGTGAGCAAGACAGACGGATGCTGCATGAACACAGGGATTCACTCCGCGACAAACAACCATCGCTGATGCATGAGAGCGGTGCGTCTTACCCGTGGTCCTCTCTTTCCAGGGGGTCCGGGGAGACCTGGGGGGCCGGCGGGACCCTGCAGAGACACACAGATGAGCAGAACATGAGAACGAGAGGTCGACTCCTGAACAACTGCTTCTGAACAGCACAAGGACAGTGTAATTGAAACCGCGTGTCTGACTGCCGCTTTCTCATCACAGAGAAACACGAACACGGGCACAGAGTAATGAACACCAATGAGCCGATTCCTGCAGGATTACTGAGACACCGGCAGCTTTAGCAGCTAGAGATCTGAGCTGTGAGCGTGACAGGAGATATGGGGTGAAACACGGAGAAATATTAAATACAGAGCCAGACATGTCCAACATGAGAAGAGGCATTAATCAAGTGCTTTTGTTTACTTTCCATCAAGTTCCAAATACAAATAATATACAAATTAAATTAATCAAATAAAAAAATAAAAAAGCATGTATTTAACTCCAAAAATTCAAAATAAAAATAAAAATTGTAATTTATTTATAATTTAATATAGAACATTATTATTTATGTTTTATTATAATTCTGTCATGACTGTTTATTTTAATCCATTGATTTCCAAATTGAAAGAGAGCAGAAATTAAACATGATTTAAACTATACCTATTATGTGTGTGTGTATATATGTGCGTGTGTGTGTTTTCTTTAAATCCATCAATTTCCAAATAAGACAGATGTTATATATACATAATCAGGGGCGCGCTAGCGGTGGGCTAAGGGGCTGAAGCCCCAATGTTTTTTATTACCATGCCCTGTACGCATCATCATCACTGAGTTTTCATCGCATAAAATCACGAACCGCAGTTTACTCCCGTCAGGAACCGCCCACTATTAGGGAAGCTATACTCCTGACTGACTGTAAACCGCCAACCATCGATCTATTATATTTCAAATGGTACGATATCATAATTTTTGCATAATTTTCGGTATTTCATACGCTGCTGTTCTGAAGTTCACCTGTAGGTGCAGTGCTTCTCAAATTGCTGCGCAGCCAGTAAATGTGACCGCAGAACAAGTGAACAACACGATGTGTTAAACAGATTCAACTATTAACGAGCCCGAAACAAACAAACGAAGAGAACAGTAGAAGTGGAATATGGCATTACTTTGCATACAAAACAGATGATAAAAGATGAACAAACTGACCGCAACACATCAATCTGGCTAAGCATTTGTCGCTTGCTCATCCTGATCTTTTCCGAGAATTAGAGATCGACAGGTTAGTAAGTGCATCATAAATTCATAATTTAACATTTTATTCACAACTTTTTTGCGTGTTTTAAAGGCTTTCTGGTTAAATGTTTCATTCAACCGTGGTCAGACGTGCACTTTTTCTGAGCCCGTAACTTACACCTGAAGAGCGCGCACGGAAAAGCCTGCCTAACAGCGCCTGAATAACCGAACCGAGTTATCTTTCAGCCAATACTGTCAAAACACAACAAGGTTTATGTATAGACTCAGTTGGTTATGTCTAAAATGAAAGTAAACAGCCGAGACAAGCGGATGCGTGCCTGGATATTAGATGCATACCGGTCTTAAAGGGCCAGTACTAAACATGCAGCCGACTGTAATTAAAGGAATAGTTCGCCCTCAATTAATCGAATGCGATAGTCATGCGCATGATGTCAGTAAAGCCGGTTCTGTGATCAGTAGTAAATCTCCATCACCTGCTTTCAGATAGAGCAGCATTTAATACACAAGGCCGTAGTTCACTGAAAAGCTACGCAATATCATGTTCATAATCGCAGACGATATAATCGCACAATTTTGAAATCGAAGAATCGTTCTGCGATAACAACAGTTTTTTGCATGGCTTCTCAGTGAACTACGGCTCTGTGTATTAACAAATACTGCTCCGTTTGAAAGCACTGAAAAATAATAACACATTTAATAACATGTTTTTACTCCAAACTCACTTCATATACGTCAGTCGAGTGTTGAAAAACCCTTCTGTGAGATGATGTACTTCGGTTTTACACAGAATACACACGCAACATATTTCATGGTATTCTAAGCAGTGAATAAAGCTATGTCGATTAGCATTGAATTATTATATATACTTTATTATAATGAAAATTATGAATAAGATAAACCATATATTGCAGTAGTCGTGTGTTTATTAGTCATGTTAATCAATGAAAGCAGTTCAATCTCATGATTGAGTCGTGTGTTTAATTAGTTATGTTGCATCAATGAAAGCAGTAAATCTCATGATTGAGTCGTGTGTTTATTAGTCTGTTGAATCAATGAAAGTGTTAAATCTCATGATTGAGTCGTGTGTTTATAGTCATGTTGAATCAATGAAAGCAGTTAAATCTCATGATTGAGTCTGTGTTTATTAGTCACGTTGAATCAATGAAAGCAGCTAAATCTCATGATTGAGTCGTGTGTTTATTAGTTATGTTGAATCAATGAAAGCGGTTAAATCTCATGATTGAGTCGTGTGTTTATTAGTCACGTTGAATCAATGAAAGCGTTAAATCTCATGATTGAGTCGTGTGTTTATTAGTCATGTTGAATCAATGAAAGCAGTAAATCTCATGATTGAGTCGTGTGTTTATTAGTCATGTTGAATCAATGAAAGCAGTTAAATCTCATGATTGAGTCGTGTGTTTATTAGTCATGTTGAATCAATGAAAAGCGGTAAATCTCATGATTGAGTCGTGTGTTTATTAGTCATGTTGAATCAATGAAAGCGGTTAAATCTCATGATTGAGTCGTGTGTTTATTATCATGTTGAATCAATGAAAGCAGTTCAATCTCATGATTGAGTCGTGTGTTTATTAGTCATGTTGAATCAATGAAAGCGGTTAAATCTCATGATTGAGTCGTGTGTTTATTAGTCATGTTGAATCAATGAAAGCGTTAAATCTCATGATTGAGTCGTGTGTTTTATTAGTCATGTTGAATCAATGAAAGCAGTTCAATCTCATGATTGAGTCGTGTGTTTATTAGTCATGTTGAATCAATGAAAGCATTAAATCTCATGATTGAGTCGTGTGTTTATTAGTCATGTTGAATCAATGAAAGCAGTTAAATCTCATGATTGAGTCGTGTGTTTATTAGTCATGTTGAATCAATGAAAGCAGTTAATCTCATGATTGAGTCGTGTGTTTATTAGTCATGTTGAATCAATGAAAGCGGTAAATCTCATGATTGAGTCGTGTGTTTATTAGTCATGTTGAATCAATGAAAGCAGTTAAATCTCATGATTGAGTCGTGTGTTTATTAGTCACGTAATCAATGAAAGCAGTTAAATCTCATGATTGAGTCGTGTGTTTATTAGTCATGTTGAATCAATGAAAGCAGTAAAATCTCATGATTGAGTCGTGTGTTTATTAGTCATGTTGAATCAATGAAAGCAGTTTAAATCTCATGATTGAGTCGTGTGTTTATTAGTCATGTTGAATCAATGAAAGCAGTTAAATCTCATGATTGAGTCGTGTGTTTATTAGTCATGTTGAATCAATGAAAGCAGTTCAAATCTCATGATTGAGTCGTGTGTTTATTAGTCATGTTGAATCAATGAAAGCAGTTAAATCTCATGATTGAGTCGTGTGTTTATTAGTCATGTTGAATCAATGAAAGCAGTTAAATCTCATGATTGAGTCGTGTGTTTATTAGTCATGTTGAATCAATGAAAGCAGTTAAATCTCATGATTGAGTCGTGTGTTTATTAGTCATGTTGAATCAATGAAAGCGTTTAAATCTCATGATTGAGTCGTGTGTTTATTAGTCATGTTGAATCAATGAAAGCGTTAAAAAATCTCATGATTGAGTCGTGTGTTTTATTAGTCATGTTGAATCAATGAAAGCAGTTAAATCTCATGATTGAGTCGTGTTTATTAGTCATGTTGAATCAATGAAAGCGGTTAAATCTCATGATTGAGTCGTGTGTTTTATTAGTCATGTTGAATCAATGAAAGCAGTTAAATCTCATGATTGAGTCGTGTGTTTATTAGTCATGTTGAATCAATGAAACAGTTAAATCTCATGATTGAGTCGTGTGTTTATTAGTCACGTTGAATCAATGAAAGCGGTTAAATCTCATGATTGAGTCGTGTGTTTATTAGTCATGTTGAATCAATGAAAGCAGTTAAATCTCATGATTGAGTCGTGTGTTTATTAGTCATGTTTAATCAATGAAAGCATTAAATCTCATGATTGAGTCGTGTGTTTATTAGTCATGTTGAATCAATGAAAGCAGTTAAATCTCATGATTGAGTCGTGTGTTTATTAGTCATGTTGAATCAATGAAAGCGGTTAAATCTCATGATTGAGTCGTGTGTTTATTAGTCATGTTGAATCAATGAAAGCAGTTAAATCTCATGATTGAGTCGTGTGTTTATTAGTTATGTTGAATCAATGAAAGCAGGTTAAATCTCATGATTGAGTCGTGTGTTATTAGTCATGTTGAATCAATGAAAGTATAAATCTCATGATTGAGTCGTGTGTTTATTAGTCATGTTGAATCAATGAAAGCGGTTAAATCTCATGATTGAGTCGTGTGTTTATTAGTCATGTTGAATCAATGAAAGCGGTTAAATCTCATGATTGAGTCGTGTGTTTATTAGTCATGTTGAATCAATGAAAGCAGTTAAATCTCATGATTGAGTCGTGTGTTTATTAGTCATGTTGAATCAATGAAAGCAGTTAAATCTCATGATTGAGTCGTGTGTTTATTAGTTATGTTGAATCAATGAAAGCAGTTAAATCTCATGATTGAGTCGTGTGTTTATTAGTCATGTTGAATCAATGAAAGCAGTTAAATCTCATGATTGAGTCGTGTGTTTATTAGTCATGTTGAATCAATGAAAGCAGTTAAATCTCATGATTGAGTCGTGTGTTTATTAGTCATGTTGAATCAATGAAAGCAGTTAAATCTCATGATTGAGTCGTGTGTTTATTAGTCATGTTGAATCAATGAAAGCGGTTAAATCTCATGATTGAGTCGTGTGTTTATTAGTTTATGTTGAATCAATGAAAGCAGTTAAATCTCATGATTGAGTCGTGTGTTTATTAGTCATGTTGAATAAATGAAAGCGGTTAAATCTCATGATTGAGTCGTGTGTTTATTAGTCATGTTGAATCAATGAAAGCAGTTAAATCTCATGATTGAGTCGTGTGTTTATTAGTTATGTTGAATCAATGAAAGCAGTTCAATCTCATGATTGAGTCGTGTGTTTATTAGTCATGTTGAATCAATGAAAGCAGTTCAATCTCATGATTGAGTCGTGTGTTTATTAGTCATGTTGAATTAATGAAAGCGGTTAAATCTCATGATTGAGTCGTGTGTTTATTAGTCATGTTGAATCAATGAAAGCGGTTAAATCTCATGATGAGTCGTGGTTTATTAGTTATGTTGAATCAATGAAAGCAGTTAAATCTCATGATTGAGTCGTGTGTTTATTAGTCACGTTGAATCAATGAAAGCGGTTAAATCTCATGATTGAGTCGTGTGTTTATTAGTCTGTTGAATCAATGAAAGCAGTTAAATCTCATGATTGAGTCGTGTGTTTATTAGTCATGTTGAATCAATGAAAGCAGTTAAATCTCATGATTGAGTCGTGTGTTTATTAGTCATGTTGAATCATGAAAGTGGTTAAATCTCATGATTGAGTCGTGTGTTTATTAGTCATGTTGAATCAATGAAAGCAGTAAAATCTCATGATTGAGTCGTGTGTTTATTAGTCACGTTGAATCAATGAAAGCAGTTAAATCTCATGATTGAGTCGTGTGTTTATTAGTCATGTTGAATCAATGAAAGCGGTTAAATCTCATGATTGAGTCGTGTGTTTATTAGTCATGTTGAATCAATGAAAGCAGTTAAATCTCATGATTGAGTCGTGTGTTTATTAGTCATGTTGAATCAATGAAAGTGGTTAAATCTCATGATTGAGTCGTGTGTTTATTAGTCACGTTGAATCAATGAAAGCAGTTAAATCTCATGATTGAGTCGTGTGTTTATTAGTCATGTTGAATCAATGAAAGTGGTTAAATCTCATGATTGAGTCGTGTGTTTATTAGTCATGTTGAATCAATGAAAGCGTTAAATCTCATGATTGAGTCGTGTGTTTATTAGTCATGTTGAATCAAAGAAAACTCAGATTGAACCATAATTGCAGTAGTCCGTGTGTTTATTAGTCATGTTGAATCAATGAAAGCGGTTCAATCTTCTGTTTATTCAGCTGCCAGCGGGGCATATTTGGAGTTTGAGCACGAGAGCGTCCTCTGTCCTTCGGATGGAGATTTACTGCTGATCTCAGAACCGAGCTTCACTGACAAGATGCGCATGACAATCACAGCTTTTGCCTAATCGCGATTGCGATTTCATTTCGATTAATCCGAGCAGCCCTACTACCCGGCTTGAAATAGAAACCAAGAAACCAAGAGACTGAGCCAAATGTCCTGCAGACAGAGATAACAGACTGAAAACATCCTTCCAAATGTTTTCCAAACATGGTTTCTCTGGTTCACTAGCAGGCAAACATCACTAATCAGCATGAGCAAACATGTCAATTCACAGGCCTGTTTAATCGCCTTCTGATGGAACAAAAAGAGTCTATGTTCAATGTCAACTAACACCTGTTTTTTCCAGATGAAACCAACAAAACAGTTTATTCGCTCTGAGTGTCCACAGGTGGAACCGCTACAATCTCGTTTGATGTTTGACAACACTTGGAGACAATAAAAGATTTTAAAGTTTAGTGCTTGCAACAACATACAGCTGACAACTATCTAGACCAGATCAGCTCTTTTGCCAAGATGGCCAGGGATTGATTTGTAGCCAAGGTAAGGAGATAGTTAAGTGTGACAGCTGCTACAAACATACAGCACAATGAGTGTCGACCAGTAATGCTGGTCTTTTACAATAAATTCAGCAACGATTTATTTGTAAAATACCAACAATTTTAAAATACTGATACACATTTATTTATATTGTGCACTCCTACTACAAGGGTGCACATGTGCTTTTCACATTTGTTTTAACATTGTATGCATTACTTTAAAGCTGCTTAACAGAAAACAGTGCTTTTGTAGAGTTAGGCAATATAGCTAATTTATATGAATTGTTTTGCATGGAAATAAGAGTAAATAATTAACACTTTCTAATATTTTCAATGTTAATATTAAATGAAAGCTTATTATAATTATGCATGAATAAATTTATTGCAAAAATATATGAATAAATGCATGCATCAATGAATAAATAAATGCAAATATGCATATATAAATAAATGTATGAATAAATGCATAAATGTGTAAATAAATAAATGCATAAATAATTAAATTAATAAACCAATGAATGAATAATCAAACCAATCAATCAATCAACATTCAATGAAAAAAAATATATATATATATATATATTGAAATCTCTGACTGAAATACCTGTTTAAATAGTTATGAAAATAGTAAAATAGTATTATAGTAAAAATAGTAAATGAAAGTAAATTAAAATAGTAAATTAAAGATATTAAATCATTTTAATTTACAAAATAGTACAAAACATCTAGAGAGATAAATATGTATGTTTTGTATATCTACTGTACATACAAAAAATATTTATCTACATCTTTTGCGTATATGTGTGTGAGTACATATATATATATATATATATACACATGCATGTGTGTGTGTGTGTGTGTGTGTGTGTGTGTGTGTGTGTGTGTGTGTGTGTGTGTGTGTGTGTGTGTGTGTGTGTGAGAATGTATATATTATATTATATTTACGTGTGTGTGTGTGTGTGTGTGTGTGTGTGTTGTGTGTGTGTGTGAGAGAGAATGTATATTATATATATATATATGTACACAAACCACACTAGACGTGTGTATAGGCCTAAGATGAGAGTGGCAGTAAAGAAAATTCCCAGACATGGCTCTGTGTTATGACGACCATTATTCAAGGCCCATATAAACAAAGCCTCACAGGTTTTGAAAGCACTAGTCGTCCTCCTAAAGTGTCTCTTATGTTTTGGCTGGTTATTGATAGAAGTGTGTGTAGGAACATCTGGAACGGAGGTTAGTCGTGCTCAGCCTATCAGAGAAGACGAAATGTTTCGGGGCCATGCAGCTGCACTCAAGGCCGACAGACATCTGTGGAAACTCTGAGTCAGTAAACTGCCTGAACAGCACAGGTGAATCTACATGTTCAGTAATCAAGCCCCTGGTGAAAGAGATGCGTTGGTCTACCATGTGCTCTCACATACAGTTACGACTCTAAAACCATCAAGACAGACCAGGTAAACTCCCTAAACTGGTTTAAGTTGGACAGTAAGAGTGATCTGGAAAAATGACAGAATGCATTATTAAAATGTTATTAGATATTTTAAGAAACTGATTTCTCGGCTCTGGAAACAAAAATCATAAAGCTATCCATCTCATTCATTGATTTGTACCTTCAAGGCATAATTAGAGTTACAACAGCAGAAGAAAGCGCAATGAAACGCTGACTTTGGATAGTCCCAGCTGGTGTATTTACCTCCCCCAGTTCTTCCAAGACAGGAATGCACCATATCCCTCGGCCAAGAGAGAGCACTTAGGGTGACGGCCAACAAAAATATCCACAAAGTCATGTCTCATATCCCTCAAACGAACCACTTAAGCAAACACCTTAGTGTTCCACACTTAAACGTGCAGGCAACTGTTTAAACACGAATACAACATTACTTTAGAGGAGCTTCGGGGCGTCATCGTAATCTCTTCCAAAAAGATCATCTGGTTTCTGGCGTTCGTTTGTTGGCATGATTGAATATATTCTGGGATTCTGGAACTGAGGTTCATAATGGCCTACTGACCTACACTTGATATACAACTGCGCTCCACCCTGCAGTTCTGCTGTTGAGAGTTTATTTCATGTACATTGCTATATTTAGCATTTGCTCGGAGTAAATCATGCCTATGCTAAAACAGTGAAAAAGGCAAGGAGAAAGAAGTCATGCTGTATTAGTATAGCAGAGCCAAGCCAGTGCTATTTCATGACATGCCTATTTACCATCATTCCCTCTGGCAGCACACAAATTATAAAATGTATACATTAAACTTTATTTGAACACCAAATCGGATCATTTTGTAGTGGAATACCATAAACGTAAACTGAGATCTAAGCTAGTGCTAATCATTTTTGACCTCTAGACTCTGGCATTAACAAGTTGCCCAAAGTCCCCTTGGGAAACGATTTGGGTCAGAATAAAAATGGACACTCTGGGAAATATCTTACTACTTCTCTATTTTTCACTACCCAACACAGGAATATTTTTGCTAAGGCCAAAATAGCCTCATGTCTTTGATGGGTGGTGAAAAAGACAGTAATGAAAATCTAAGATGCACAATTGAACCTATGTACTACGATTGAATCCAAGTTAATCTTTGTACTTCATCATTTGTGTGCTAATACAAAGAATGACGGGAAATGTAGGTTCACCTAATAGGCCTGGCATCTCATAAATGGGCTAAATAGATAGCATCTAGCACTGTTCATCAACAGACAAACTAAACTGTACCATCAACATTCACCATTACAGCTTATCTTGATGACTAGCAATGATATGCCTCCGGCTTGGAAAGAAACCTCAGAGTAATTACAACATTGTGGTGGCATTCGAGTGCACTCATCTCATAAACATGACCATCCTGACATGAATTTGAAAGCAGAATTAGACTAGACTGAGTGTTTTGACATCTCCTGGTTATCTTGTTGCTATGTGAGGCAAACTCCATTACAAATGAAAGCGTAAATTAGTACATCAGTCTAATTACAGCACGAGCAACTGGCGGTGACTTGAGACATGCAATTATAACCACATGTAAGTCCGGAAGGACAAAAACAAACTATCACCTTGCTTCTAAATCAGTACCTGTCACTGACAAATGATTTACTTCTTCTCTTGCCCAGTAGACGCCTGATCAAATATGATTCACACATCCAAGTGCACACTCTCTCTCAAAGAGTTTTTCATTCTGCCCAAGAAAAAGCCACAAATTACCCTGAACGCTAATGCATTGTAATTTGGATAAATTCTCAAGTAGAGCTTTGCTCTGGCTTGCAGCGACTTGATTCTGAAGTAGGGATGCACGCTATATCGGCCACCATATCGGTATCGCCGATAAATGCTCAATTTTTTTATGTTATCGGTATCGGCCCGATAAGAAAATTTGGCCGATATCTTTAAGCCGATAAATAATGGATTATTTCCTTCAGATACACTTCAGATTTGCACTGTTTGCCATGATGGCTTTGAAATGCTTGAAATACGATTGGAATCACTTTGAAAAGGACAATACACTTATGTGCAACATGCAGAGCAAGTCTGTCATAAAGGCTACATAAAATTATAATAATAACATTACTGTAAATGACGCTGTGGAATCTTTGTGCGTTGCGTTGAGCTACACCTCCATGACAGTTAAGTTCGCTTGTGCATTTGCAGCCTTTTGTGCAATTGTACGTAGTAATATTGTGTTTATTGATGTATATCTGCTTTATCTCATATAGAATGCGTTTGGTTAAGTTAATAGAGCGTTAATAGAGCGCTTCAGTTTGCCGGTGATCATCTTTAGCTCAGCGCACGCAGCTCAAACAGCAGCGCACAACTAATAACTATGATTGGACTGTCGTGTATATAACATTCTAATAAGAACATTATTATAATAAAACGTTGTGAATTATTTGGGTTTAGTTGCCGTGTTTCAGCGCATTGTTACGGGAAGCCAAGTGCGCGTCCACGAGTTACACATCTGACTAGCGCATAACTTAGTTCAAAATAGCTTGTGCATTTCCGTATTTTTGTGCATATATAAGTTGTAATATTATGTTTATGTTTTATAAATATCTGATTCTCATGTAGCCTAATTAACCCGCTATAACAAGCGCTTCAGTTTACCGGTGTTCATTCAGCTTCATTACAGCGCACGCAGCTCAAACAGCTGCTATTTAAAACAGTGGTAGCCTATTAATTTGCTACTTTTTCAAAATCACTGAAGCATTATTAATAATAACCACCACTTTTATTTTCTCTTATTATTTTCAGCAACAATATGGTTTAGTAATTAATATAATTTCATTATTGTCCATGCAGATGGCTCTTCCGTTTTATTCATCCATGGCACATGCATTTTGATTCTTTACACATGTAATGATGTCCAATGTCTTGTTTGCATTATTTATGCATTATTTTATTTTATTTGTGAGACTTTTTATGGTGAAATTTGGTAATGGGAGAGTAAAATATATTTTTTTAAACTTACCCTGTTCAAACTAGGCTGCTTATGTTGAAGTGTTTGGGATGTGGCTTTTAATGATGAGACCTTTTTTTAAATCAGGCTCTCAAAAAGTATATACAAATTTGGATAATGATTTATCGGCCAACATATCGGTTATCGGCTTTCAAATTAAAATAATTATCGGTTATCGTATCGGCCAAAATTTTCATATCGGTGCATCCCTATTCTGAAGATTTTGGAAGTCATTCAAAAAGACAAGAAAGATAATCAGAGAGTACTTACAGGAGGACCCGGTTCTCCTTTAGGACCAACAAATCCATCGTAGTCAAAGAAATATTCGTCTTCTTCAAACCCATAGTCATATCCGTAACCCTCTGAGTATCCTGCATCGTGCACCCCCTCCTGGACCTGTTCCTCAGATTGGTCCACCAGGTTGTAGCTGCTCTCTTCACGGTACAGAATGGTGCTGTTCACTTTAGGATTGGCCTGCAGAAGCTCTTTGTTGGATTGGTGGGATCTACCATCATACCTCAAGGCTTCTTTCAAACGGCTCTGCTTGACAATGGTGATCAAGTCCGGGGTGGCCCGAGTTGCTCTGGGCTTTTTGAGAAGCGGCTGATTCTCAGTGTCATTTTCACCGTCAAGGGTATTCTCTGTTGCGGGGTTGCTCGTGGAAGTCTCTGGAGTGAGGTCCAGGGATTGCACCTTGCTGAAAGTTCTTGGAGATGGGTTCATGTGCCTAGGTGTGCTGGACCGAAACATTGGAGAGCTTGTGGTTGAAAATTGGTCAAAAAGTGCAGCGGGAATAGAGTTGGTGGAGTGATCAGCAAGAGTTGGGCTAAATGTGTGTGATTCCGAAGAGCTGCGGTGGAACTTTGGGGAAGGTGAAACTGATGGGAATGGGAACTCTGAGCTCCCTGACAGAGATCGGAAGGTGTCGGACAGTCTGCACTGTTTTTTAACATAGTCGCAGTAGTGCGCCGCAGCTTGGGCTGAGGGGTAAATATCCAGCTGGCATAATGCTCCTTCAAACTGCACCGCCCTGGAGTCCATCCTTCCCACAAAGAGGCGGCCTTTAGAGCTCAACGTCTGTGGACGGGTCAGCGTTTCCTCGCCGTACTGCATAGCCCCGCAGCGTGCATGGAAAGATACGGAGCGTGGCCGGACCCCGACAGAGAAGGAGTGCCAATGTCCATCTTGCACATCGTACTTGAAGTAGATCGACGCTTTCTCGCCTGTGTAAACCACTACCCTTCCGGGCAGGAGCTGCAAGCCAAACTGCAGTCTGTCCCTGCCATCACGCACACTAAAAATAAAAGCATTGTTCGCTCGCCAGGAACTTAAACTCACTATGATAGAAAATTCCTCCTCCACGCCTGCAGGGAGCAGGTCCACCGATGGGGCCTCAATGAGGGCATCTTGTCCGAGGATAACCCCAACACCAGGGGGCAGGATGGACATAGATGAAGCAAGGGAGGTGAGGTAAGGTGTCCCGGAAGAGTGTATGTCTCTGCGACCAGAAAGTCCCAGCTGATGAATAAGGTCTACACCTAAAGAGAAAGAAAAAGACAATTGTAAGCAACAAGGAAGCTAAGCGGGGTAAACACCCCAAGAAAGACATTCAATGCTAGTTTGTTGTGTGGTTGGTTCTGCTAGGGTGTTCAAAGTGTTTTTAACATGACGCTAGAGTGTCCCAAGTTTGTTCAAACCTCTAAACTAAAGGATGAGCATTAAATATGAGCGACTAGTCCACGGCTTTAATTTAAATCTGTTAAATAATTGAATTTGGCTGACAGTCACCATAAAACAATTTCTGACTTAGAGAGCCTCTATAATACAAACCACACATATTGTATGAATATGTGCTTTGACATCCATGACATCACGAATTACCCATGAGCCCTTGCATAGCATCTGTGGTCCAGATGAAGAGAGACAATGAGAAGAAAGTAGGGGTCTCAAATTACACATCTTTTTTCTCTCTTTCTCTTTTTTTCTGTCAAATGTTAATAGTCTGTGTGCATCTGAGAGACGAGAAAGGACATTTTAAGGAACTAATTTCTCGTCATATCTGTTTAGTTTAGACCACGGCTCTTCAATTCCAGTCCTGGGGGGGCCGGTGTCCTGCAGACTTTAGTTCCAACCAAAATTAAACACACCTGTATGTAATTTGCAAGTAATTCTGAACACAGTGAAAGACTTGCTCCAGGGTGTTTGATAAGGTTGGATCTGAAGTCTGCAGGACACCATCCCTCCGGGACTGGAATTTGAAGAGTCCTGGTTTAGACTCGGTTTAAAAAAATATCACATATAATTTAATTAGGTTTACTTCTTGAATAGTGCAAATATCCATTAGCACCTTATATGAGCTATCTGTTAGCATCAAATGTATCTCATACTTCATGCATATTTTGACTTGGATAAACAACAAAAGTCACAGACATTTAGGAGGAGGCTCTAGTGGAGCTTCAGTGAATGCATATTGCTTACTGATGTTTTTTGGACAAATTAGCTTTACCTAAATGCTTGCTCCTAACCCAGACTTACCCACTTACACCCATCAACTGATAAGGCTCTGGTTCTCTGGAATTTGGACTAAAAGGTGAAGTTTGCAATTTCTGCACCACTTGAGCCACCAAACAGAATTGCAAACTTTAAATATTTTCAAGACCAACAGATAGTCCCGTGCATTGGATGAGTCCATGCTGAGTCCATGTTGGGATGCTCATGCAAACGTAACAAAGTTTAATAGTGCCACAGAGTTTTAGGCTTACATTTTTCAGGGATATCAACCAACAAATGGTTTACCTGCTGTTTGCGCATATCATAGAAGCATTTTAACATTGAATAAATTACACACTTCATTAAATACATTGCACACATGACTGGGTAAGCAGTAGCATTAGTTACATGCTTGGTTTCTCGCTTGTACCCATTAACTGATAAGGTAAGCTCTTGTTCTGTGTGGAGGCCAACTAGTCCAAACAGAATTCGGTTTTAAAAGTGACATTTGCAATTTCTGCTCAACTAGAGTCACCAAACAGATAGTCCTGCACCAAACTCACGTCATCAGTTGAGTCCATAATGCTGATTTGGGCTGTTTGAGATGCTTATGCAAACACAGCAATGTTCAACAACAACATACTTTTCAGGAGAATTAACCTGAAAAGGTTTACCTGCTGTCTCTGTATATTAAGCTAGAATAGAAGCATTTTAACATCGAAGAAATCACTCACTGCAACTTTAAGTACATCATAAAGTTATACAGGCCTGAGGGCAGCAGAGCAGATTTGTAAGGAACTACAGAAAGTCTGTTTTTGAGATCAAGTGAGCAGGAAAACTTGTCCTCCTGTCAGCAAACACAGACAAGCTTTTACACGGTTTGAGAATGTCCATAGAGAGATCTCTGAGGAGCCGCACTTTCATTACTAATCCAGACTTTCTGCTTTTCGTTTAAACAGATTTATTCATCCTCCGCTTAAACAGATGACAAGCAAAAGGCAACAACGGTGGAGGCACAAAGTTACCGTTGTTCCCTCTCGTTCTTTCTGTTCTTTGAGTTACAAGTTCAGCACAGACCGTAACTGTGCCTCGAAACTCTTTGTTGCTTTATTCAGTGTGGTTTTTAAAAACAGACAGGTCCTTAAACAACCATGAAAAAGAGAGAATCAGACTTCAAAGCACAGTCAGACATGTTTTTGACTGGTAGCACATGGGCGACCCTGTTTTCATCGCTTTGGCAGTTCAAATTGAACATTGAACAGCCAATAACTTATTTTTTTAGCGTCGCTATCATGAACAATCATGAAGAGATGCAGAGAAACCAGCCTGGTGGCAATTGGTTGCACTCTGGAGTACTAAACAGTTTATGTTAAGAAGATTAGACTTGTGTGTAACCTGTCTCCCAATTTGACCAAGTAATCAGAGTATCAGCCACCGCCATCCAATAATCGCAATAAGCTTAGTGCTTTCTTACTTTTGATATGAAACAAAGTCTCAGCTCTCAAATTCTGTCAGTATTTTGAACTTTAACGTGGCATGTTAGCAAGTTTTTGTTAGAGCCACCGTTTAAATGTTTATATTCCAAAAACTGATACAGGAACATCATTTTATCATTGAAAACTTGTCTTACGAGCATTTTATTATTATTTTAAATGTTTTTATACACCTTTGTTTGAGTGTTGATTAAACACATTTGATTAATTAACTGATTATTTGGTTTTCGCCTAAATTAAAAGTTTAATTTTGGTTTCTGTGTCGCTACATTTCATCAGTTCATGCATTCCCTGGAAATCAAACCCATGACCTCGGCATTGCTAGCTATGTGCTCTTCTGTTTGTACTAGAGATGGTTCTCAAACTGGGGGCCGCGGCCCCGGGAGGACTAGATGGCACTAGGGGGGCCGCAAAGAAATTCT
This sequence comes from Ptychobarbus kaznakovi, assembly GCA_027422405.1. Classification (NCBI taxonomy): domain Eukaryota; kingdom Metazoa; phylum Chordata; class Actinopteri; order Cypriniformes; family Cyprinidae; genus Ptychobarbus; species Ptychobarbus kaznakovi. The sequence goes on from CM049794.1 coordinate 787,468, forward strand.
AGAATATGACTTTTTTTATTATTATTTTAGCTATGCAACTCAGGATTTTCCTATCTGAACTATGATGTATTTAAAAAATATAAATATTTAAAACATAATATCAATTATGCGCAGCACACTATGCTGAAACATCACCAAACCGTTGACGAGTGAACACAACGACATGAACACGCTGATAAATGCTAAGACTATTTAAAATATTCAAGTTTTTAGATAGAGGATGCATGTCTCAGCTGAGAAGGTAAATACAGAAGAGCCAGCGTGAAAAAAACAATAAATTTGACGACTCGTAATAAAAAGACGTTATGGAATATAGTGATGGCAAACACAGTGCACACTGTGCTTGAAGATTTTATCCGTTGAAGCAATGAAACTCAACCAACATGTCACAAACAATTCATCGGAGCATGCAAAAAAAGTAAGGATTTTTGTCAGAGAAAGAAAGAAGAATACGTCAAGCAAACGCTACGACTGACTAACACATCACGACAATACACGAGAACGCACAGCAAGCATCGTATCTTGCAGCCTGCGAAATGCGAATAGCCAAAGTAAACAGTCACGCGATCGGGATATGTGCCGAGTGATGGTATTGCAAGATTTCTTTTATATTGTAAAACTTGTATAATTTTGTATATGTTTTCTATATTTAAAAACGATTTCTTTTTTAAGTAGAGCAGACATTTTTTATGTTTCTTGCAGAAAAACAGATTGCTGAAAAAACAAACAGATTGCTGTTCAAACTGTAAACCAAACTTGAGCCACTGTCATTTACTCCATTAAAATGTAAGACGTTTTTTACAAATCAAATGTAAATGAACTTTTCAGTATTGATCTTCAACTATGGACATCATAAATAACTGTTCAGTATTCAATACTTTTGTTGCACTTATCAGACAATATTATTATTAACCGTCAAAACTCTTTTATAAAAATTTGTTATATTTTATGAAATGTAGACTTTAACACATTTTGTATAATCAACATCAGAGACATAATGCTACAAACAGGATTGTTGTTCCAGCATTGTAAAAATTTTTTTTTTTTTTGTACAACCTAAAATTTTTAAGTAAAATTGTAAGTTTTAGGATGTTTTCGTGATGAGTTTTCTTTTGGGGGGCCACAAAATAATTCGCCCGACACAAGGGGGCCTCCTCCTGAAAAGGTTTGAGAACCACTGCCTAGAGGAATGTACAGTAGACCGTAAACAATCTTCTGTAAGCTCAAACATGCAGTGTAATGATAGTCAAGCAGTTTTATAATGATATACTTTAAGGCTTCAGGATGTTGTGCAATCATAATTCATGTGTGCTTGTGTAACATCTTTACTGCAGGCTGTCCTTTATTGTTTGGTTATTTGGTTTTAGCAGTACATGAAGTCTTTTCTTACTAATGGCAGCTTTAACAGCAGCCAGACAGTGATTTGTATCTCAGCGAGCGTTTGATCTTTATATCATCTGTGTTATAATCAAATCAAATCACTTTTATTGTCACATCACCACAGCACATGTGCCTTGGTGGGTGAAATTCTTGAGAGTGTGCTCCAGACAGTGCAGACACAAAATTAGAAGTACATACTTACAGACTTATTACAGAAGACAATTGCAGAATACACATACATATTCAGTACACACAGTGTCTTTAAGACATACTACAGTTATCATTACACATTATACACCATGTACACATTTACATTATGTACACATATACACACCAATATGGAAATTTTACATAGTCCGGAACGCAATGTCATGGATGTGATGGTGTCCAGTGATAGCAGATAGATTGTGTTTGTGCAGTGTGTGCGTGTAGTGTGTGCAGTATGTGCATATCTTCTAAAGTGGGAGTTGCTGTAGGGTGTATTAGTTTTACTGTTCTAGCCTGAGGGAAAAAGCTGTCCCTCAGTCGGCAGTGCGGGTCGGATGCTGCGGACGTCGCCCTGAGGCAGCAGAGAGAGCAGTCTGTGGGACGGGTGGCTGGAGTCTTTGATAATCCTCCGGGCTTTCCTTGCACACCGCCTGGTGTAGATGTCCTGGAGGGAAGCTCACCTCCAACATGTGGCGGGCAGTGCACGACCCTTTGCAAGCCCTGCGGTTGAGCGGTGCTGTTTCCAAACCAGGCGTTGTGCAACCGGCAGGATGCTCTCCACAGTGCAGGTTAGAAGGACCTGAGATTCTGGGGCTCATTCCAAACTTCCTCAGCCGTTCAGGAAGAAGAGACGCTGATGTGCCTTCTCAGCACTGCATCTGTGTGAGCAGACCATGTGGATCCTCGGTGATGTGAACGCCGAGGAACAATCATAAGGTGTCTTTCATGTGTGCTTGTCTCCTGTAGGGTACTCACCTCCTCTCTAGGCCGTCTCATCGTTGTCAGTGATCAGGCCTATCACCGTTGTGTCATCAGCAAATTTGACGTCGTGGGGGCTGTGTGTTGTACAGTCGTGTTGTACAGGGAGTACAGGAGTGGGCTGAGGAAACCCTGCGGTGCACCAGTGTTAGGTCAGGGGAGATGATGTGTGTTGTTGCCCATTCTGACACCTGACTTTGCCTTCAGGAAGTCCAGATCCAGCTGCACAGAGATCTGTTCAGTCAGAGTTGGAGCTTCGCAACCAGTGTGGCAGGCACTATGGTGTGAAATGCCGAACTATAATCCACGAACAGCTTCACATAGTGTTCTTATTTTCCAGGTGGGAGAGAGCAGTGTGCAGGGTGAAGGCAATAGCATCGTCTGTGGAACGGTTACTGCGGATGCAAATTGTAGTGGGTCCAGTGAAGCAGGCAGCACAGAGCAGATGTGTTCTCTGACGAGCTTCTCAAAACACTTGCTGAAGATGGGGGTCAGAGCAACGGGCCTCCAGTCATTCAAGCATGTGATTTTATTTTTCTTCGGTATGGGCACAATGGTGGATTTTTTGAAGCATGAGGGAACCACAGACAGAGAGAGGGACAGATTGAAAATGTCTGTAAAAACCCAGTTATAGTGATGTTTCCAGATAAAGATCAAATGCTGTATAAACTGTAAGGCTATGCTATCAGCAGGCCTACACAAAGAGCTGCAGATTTCTGTAGAATATGAACACTCGTGAGTTTTACTGCGTGTCATGCATCCCATGTTCGGGCTGGTCACCTCGTCCACTCCCAACCCTGAGGGTCACAACCTCCACCCCTCCATCTAGACCAGCGGCAGCTGCCGTTAATGTAGCACTGAATTCTCGAAGTCTAATCTTTTTTTTTTTAAGAAATCAATGCTTTTATTCAGCAAGGATGCATTACATTGATCACAAAGGACATTTATATGACATGTAAAATATTTCACAATATTACTGTATTTTTTTAATCAAATAAATGCAGCCTTGGTGAGACTTGTTTCAAAAGTATAAAAAAAATGGCAAGAATCTTTTGAATTGCAAAAAGAATTGTTGAATCAGAGTCTTGAAACGAATCACCGAAACAGATCGTTTGAAGTGATTAATGAACTTACCATTTGCTGATGTTTATATCAGTGATGCTATTAAAACATCTCTGTCTGAACAAGAACGGATTGTGACATTTGCATAATAGCATGCTCTTCTTTTGGAAACTTAATGGCCTAAAAAAGCATGTTTAATAAATTGAGATATGCACAATTACTGTATATATTTAGATCGAAATCATTTTAAATATATTGTATTTGCTATTTATCACCCAGTCTGCATCACTGTTGCCTATGTCTCCCCCTCAATCTCTCTTCCTGCGATCTTATTTGATCTTTTCCATCTCACACAAATAGATGCAAATGCCAAAATCCTCCCACCAGCTTAGATCAGGTTTCCTTCAGGAGAAAAGCAGCTCCCCGCAGGCTAACCTGAATGACCCGTGAGTCCATCTAAACCAGCCCGAACCTGAAGTCTCTATCTCCACCTCTTCCTCCCTGTATCTCTGTATCTGTACAGTCTTCAGCGAGAGAGAGAAGAGCCCTGCAGAAATCTGGAAATGACCGATTAAGACAAGAGCGAGAGAAAACGTGACAGAAAGCCAGAGAAAGAGAGTCGCTCAGAGCGCAAGAACAGACCGATTCAATGAAGAGAGAGCAGCACATGCACAAGCACTCGGACACAAACTCTTTCTGTTTGAACATTTGCATTGAACTTCCTTTTCCTTCCTTCCAGACCGATTCAATGAAGAGAGAGCAGCACATGCACAAGCACTCGGACACAAACTCTTTCTGTTTGAACATTTGCATTGAACTTCCTTTCCTGCTTCCGAATGGCCTTCCTTCATTTGCAGTTTCCTTCTGAATAACCTCCCGTCATTCTACAGTATATTTCATGGAAGCGTGTTTCTGCCACGGAATAAACAAAAGATCATTACAACTTTTTATTTCACAATTCTGACTTTTTCATTAGAATTAGGACTTTTTTCCAAGAAAAATGTCAGATTCGTGAATTGCGAGATGGAAACTCAGAATTGTGGGATGTAAATTCAGAATTCGGAGAAAAAAGGCATAACTACGAGATACAAAATTGCAAGTCATACATTTAGAATTGAGAGAAAGAGTCAGAATTGTAAGATATAATGTCAGAATTATGAAAAAAAAGTCAGAATTCCGAGATTTAAACTCAAAATTACGAAGAAAAAGTCTGAATTGCAAGATATAACGTCAGAGTTATGAGGACAAAGTCATAATTGTGAGATATAAACTTATGAATTATGAGTCTTTAACTCGTAATTAGTCGTAACTTTAATTAGGAGAAAAAGTCTGAATTGTGAGATATAAACTTATGAATTATGAGTCTTTAACTCGTAATTAGTCGTAACTTTAATTAGGAGAAAAAGTCTGAATTGTGAGATATAAACTTATGAATTATAAGTCTTTAACTCGTAATTACTCGTAACTTTAATTAGGAGAAAAAGTCTGAATTGTGAGATTTAAACTTATGAATTATGAGTCTTTAACTCGTAATTAGTCGTAAATTTAATTAGGAGAAAAAGTATGAATTGTGAGATTTAAACTTATGAATTATGAGTCTTTAACTCGTAATTAGCCGTAACTTTAATTAGGAGAAAAAGTCTGAATTGTGAGATTTAAACTTATGAATTATGATTCTTTAACTCGTAATTAGTCGTAACTTTAATTAGGAGAAAAAGTCTGAATTGTGAGATATAAACTTATGAATTATGAGTCTTTAACTCGTAATTAGTCGTAACTTTAATTAGGAGAAAAAGTCTGAATTGTGAGATTTAAACTTATGAATTATGAGTCTTTAACTCGTAATTAGTCGTAACTTTAATTAGGAGAAAAAGTCTGAATTGTGAGATATAAACTTATGAATTATGAGTCTTTAACTCGTAATTAGTCGTAACTTTAATTAGGAGAAAAAGTCTGAATTGTGAGATTTAAACTTATGAATTATGAGTCTTTAACTCGTAATTAGTCGTAACTTTAATTAGGAGGAAAAGTCTGAATTGTGAGATATAAACTCAGAATTACGAGGAAAAGGTAAGAATTATGAGAAAAAGTCAGACTTACAAGAAAAAAATTCTGAATTGCAAGATATTATTTATATTATTATGGCCAGATTTATGAGAGATTAACATGAAATAAATTCAGAATTGCAAGATATTATTTAGAATTATGCGAGTCACATTCGAGAAAGTCAGAACGGCCAGATTTAAACTCAGATTTACGAGACTTTAACTAAGGATTATGAAAAAAAATTCAGAATTGCAAGATGTAAACTTAGAATTTTGAGTGAAAAAAGAGAATAACTTGCAATTGCTATATATGACCTCACAATTGTGATAAAAAATGTTGCAAATTTTTTTTTTTTCATAAAAATCTCACACGGGCTCAACCCTCTTCTGCTTTTGTTCTTCTCTTGTAAGTTGCTTTGGCTAAAGCATCTGCTAAACGTAAACTTTGTTCACGATATGACATGCACAGTTTAATCTGCTTATAAGCGCTCAGTAATTCACACTGAGTGCATGCATCATATATGATAGATGCTGGAAAGAGTACAAAAATATTCTACTCAAGTAAAAGTACCATTACATTACTGAAATTTTACTTAAGTACAAGTAAAAGTACCAGTCTAAAAATATACTCAAGTAAAATAAAAAGTAGTCATTTAAAATTTACTCAGAGTAAAAATTACTTAGTTACATTTTAACAATGGAGGGAGGAAAAAATGGGATAGACAAAGTGTCAAATCAGTACCTGGAGGCCACAGCCCTACACAGTGTAGATATACCCTAATTAAACACATCTGATCCAACTAAACTAATCATTTAGGCTTATTTGAAAACTACATGGTGTGTGTGGAGCAGGGTTGGAACTAAACTCTTAGGCTGCGGCCCTCCAGTAACACCTCCAGAGTTTACACACTGGGATATGGGCCTATAAATCTCAAACTAGGTGTTTTAATTAAATGAATCGGTTAATTAGAATAAAAAGACATTTAGGCTGTTACCAGGGAAATTAAATAGTATCAACAAATTCATCTTTGCAATGCAGAGGAAACGCAGAAGCTTCATCTGAAGTGGCATAGATGTATTTACACTGACATGAATGCATTTAGCCTGCAGTTACAAATGCAGAAATAATGTTTAGATAAGAATTTGACCCTGGATATATAAACAAGAATCCAAATATTGAGAAAATCTCTTTAAAGTTGTTCAAATTAAGCTCTAGTTTTGATATATTTACAGTAGGATATTTACAGAATATATAATGGAACATGATCTTTACTGAATATGCTAATGATTTTGCATAAAAGAAAAGTATAATTTAACCCATACAATGTATTGTTGGGCTATTGCTACAAATATACCCCAGCGACTTAAGACTGTTTTGTGCTCCAGGCCAGGGTCACAAATGTTAATAGTCATTAGAAATTAAAAAATAATAAAAATCAAAAGATACTTTAAATGTAAATTAAAACCACCGAGGTGTCAGTAAGTCACTGATAAGTGAGTCATTGCGATTGAACAGAATCATTTAAACAAGGAATGAAACACCGTCATACTCAGAGTCAGAGACGCAAAACTGTGTATGGTGGCTGTGTTTGGAATTATTTTTGTTTAATGGTGTCTAAGCAAGTCTCTTAATTACTTTCTTGTTTTTGAACTGTGTAAAAAAAAAACTACAGGCCTAATCATTGTGATTTTTTTGAAAAAACGGCATTCTTCGTGTGATGTTGACTTACTATATTAAATTATATAAATATATACATTTTCTGCTTCTATATCTTCAATTTTGTGATCACTTCTAAACGCATTTTAACAGATGAATCATGCAGTGAAAGAAGCACTCCCGTTAAAACAACAATTATTATATTATTCAGATGAATTGCAACCTGCACCACTGTCTTTTTGGCTCATTTGTGCAAAACTTTTGCTAAAATTGTTTTAACCACCAATGCAATGATGTAATATTTGTTACCTCTACATGTTTCGAAGGGTTGATGTCAATGTTATGTGCTAGTTCGGTCTCCCGAGCAAAAAAGCTTACACTGCATAATAGAGCATGAATAATGGCCAGGAATTCACTTCATTTCCTTCGAATTCAACCTATTATGACGGGGTTTGTATTTCAGCTGGGTCTGCACCATTAGGGCCCGTTCACATATCGGCCTAAAAACGCATGGAAAACGCTAGGCGCGCTCTTTCTGCTTTTGTCCAAAGCGCTCGGGCGGTTGCGCTCGGAGGCGTTTGTCGTTGCTGCACATCAGTTGCTAGTTACAAGAAGGAAATTTCTCAATGACCCGTGGTGCGCTTCGGCATTCTGAAAAGTTGAGATGTTTTTATCGATGCGGCGCGGACGCGCCTAAATGTGGAAAAAACGAGCGCGTCGCACCTCGACTGCGTCGCTTCCATTATGACGCGGCATACCGGCGTCTACTTGAAATAACGTTCACGATATGAGCGGCCCCTTAAAACGCCTGTCTTGTTCATGCAGCGCCAGTTTAATCTGCCCATTATTTGCAGTTTTTCCACGGAGCGATTTTTTTTACTCGTAACGAATGTGTTTTAAGATGTCGAAGTACAATATTCCCACAAAATATACTTAAGTAAAAGTAAAATTACAGATTAAAACATTACTTAAAAAAGCATACACACAAAAAGCTACTCAATACATAACGCGATAAATGTAATTCGTTACTTTCCACCTCTGCTGGTCATATATTATAGCTCATATAAAAGCACAAATTATTATACACAGATGGCTTTCAGTGCCTGTAAAATATTTTATGAGTTTGCACATTGCTCACTTCTCCTTTCTCCCCTCATCACTCATTCTCTCTGTGTTTATATCCAATCTACATAGACATTTCACACAGTCTCGGGTTCATAACAGTAAAATATGCACACTGGCAGATCTGTGTTTCCGTAGAAACAGAAATACAATCGGAAGGAAAACAAACAAAACTCCTTCCGCTTTAAATATTACAAACAATTTACTCTGAGTATTAAACTGGAATACAAGGAGATATTGAACATCCAAAGGACACGTGTCAGCTTTAAATGAAGGCAGAGCTCTTGAGTCCGAGCAGAAGTTCAGAGGTCAAAGGTCAGAGGTGAGAAGGTGAGTGTACCTGGAGCTGCTGATGGCTCTTCTGCTGACAGCAGCGCCGCACATGTTGACAGGAGGAGGACGAGGAATCTCCTGTGGAAATCAACAACAAGCACTTCATCAGAAAACACCAGCACACTGCACACTGCGTAGTGCACGGCTGCACGATTTGGGGGGGGGGTGAGGGGGTGGTCTAATTGTGGAGAACTGTTGGAAAAATTTAACTGGCAGATTGATTAATGACTGAATTGCAACTTTTCTGATAACAACTGCAACTGCAATTTAAAATGTGATAAAAAAAAATTGCCCCCTTTGCAGCAACATACTGCTCGTTTTGCACATATAAAGCTGAATTGATTTTTGAAGGCTATAGTTTTGACTGAACTCCTGCCAAAATAAAGGCCTTCACACAAACCGCTGTCAGATGTTCACATGCTTTTCAATCTAAAATCTCCACGATCTGACGCACATCACTGCGACCTTCACACCGAACCGAAAGCGAGCGCTCGTGTACAGTAAAGCCGTGCATGATGCTTTCATTGTTTTCCAGCATGAATGGAAAGCATCAGACGTGTTTAAGACATTCCTGGTGTACGTGAATCCCTCAGGCCTGAATTCTCCAGGAACCCAGCATGTGCTCCTCAGATGTCCAGAATCAAACAGTAAACCAGTCGAGAACAAACGCCCTCAATCACAGTGAAACCATGGTAAAACCTCATCCTAACCAGGAGCAATGCAACACGTTTCCTATCAACTAATACACTGACAGAAACCAAAGCCAATCAGAATACATGAGAATTTGATCCAATAAGATTCCACTGTGGGCGGGGCTTCAAGCCAGAAACCTCAGAGTAACATAGATCTTCTTGTGCAACAGTGATGTTAAAAGACATTAAACTCATTAACAATTATAATTACACTAAACAGATCTTCTGCCGAGCTTGATTTCTGTAGGCTACATCACACGGCTTCAAACATGCCGGAAAACTGTCTCTAAAAACTACAAACGTTGCATTGGAAACTAAATAAAACACATTCAAGTTTAAGCACTAAAACTGAAGTACTAAGACCTGAAATAAAAAAATATTTTCTAAAAAAAATTATGTGTAAAAATAGCATGAAATATATGCAAAATATATTACATATTTAAAACTGTAGTAGGATATATTGCATTTTGCAATTTTCTTTTGCGAGTAAGTATAATATCTGCTAGTGAGGTCAGAAAAACAAACTCGTTTACCCGTTTGAAATAATTCTGACTGAATTAATTATTAATGTTCTGATCTCATTGGCAAATATTTTCATGTTTTAATCATAAAATATAATGTAAAAATAATATTTTATCTTATGTAATTTTTGCATCTTGTATATTGATTTAAAAATGCTTAGATATCTATATAAAAAAAAATTTTTTGCAGTGATACTGCATAAATATGAAAAAACTTTAAACAAAATGTGAACGTTTCCTTGGCAACTAACTGAAATAAAATAAAATTAAAGCTACATAAATATTTAATAAAAACTAAAACTAATAAACATGCCAAAGCACACAAAAAAATTTAAGACTTCAATTAAAATAAACTAAAAACAAAAGCGAAGTCAAAATATTAATATATACTATACAAGCACATAAATAATACTCAAATAGTATTCTTTATAGCATAGTATGACATAAACACAGACTGCATTAATATATTATGGTATTACTAAGCAGCCATAGACAGCACATAACATGAATGCACTGCCAGACTCGTGTGTGGAAGCTCAGTTTGGGAGGGGAGCGTGTTTTGGGGGGTCCTGACAGTATAATTCACATTTATAATTCAGTGTTTTATGACTGTGACGGAGCGGACTAATGGAGGTCCGTCTGGTGCTGTTATAAACTGTCATTATCCGTTCGACGACAGAATCTCTGCGGGTCACAAACACAGCCGAGGAAACGGCCCTTCACTTCAGAAAGTGTGAGCAACCGCTGATTTTACGGCTAAAATAAAAAGAACAAGATTGCTGCTGAGTCACAAACTATTTGATAAGCAGCATTTTGATGCAAAACTCTGGATGCTCAACTGAATCTCAACCCTAGGTGGCGCTAACGAGCTGAAACATGTCTGTCTGTACACAAACCAAGGGTTTAGTCTATGCTCCACAATGAAATATTCTGCTTCAATAGTGCTATATTTCTTTAGCCAGTCAGTCTCACTTGGTTTAATATTTTGTTAAATAAATGCAAAGTGTGTGGCTTAAATAATGTATGTAGGCACTTTATGTGACTTAAACATGCATAGGCTATATCTAACAAACATAACCATTTTATTTCTAAGATTAAGTTCAAGGTTTTGAATGTGTGGGAGGAGATTAATAAATGAAAACTAATATTGTTGATCTTCCCAGTAATCATATCTTTGTAAGTCCTTAAGCACAGCATAACAGTGTTATATTACTATTGAGATACTATTATATTTTTAAAAATCAAATTCAATATTTTTGCATTTTTAGTTTTCATTTTATTTTGTTAGTTATAGTAATTATATAGTGTTTTGTCTTTATACTAGTTTTTAATGCATCTATATATTTTTATACATTTTTATTTCAGTTTAGTTATTTTAGTACATCATGTTAAACTAAATTAAGATGTGAAATGTTAAATCATTTGTATTTATTTTATTTATTATTATCGTTTTTTATTATTATTGTTGTTATTATAAGTTTAATAACCCTGCAAAAGAGCAGATCTGAACTATTTAGACTAGTCTAAGCTAGTCACCTAATTCTTTTTCTGGCTGCTAGTTAGTTAGACTAGTTGTTAAGACACAAACTTAACATGCAACAGGCTGCAGGTTTGAGGGACTGAAGATACCTCATCCTCATACAGGACTGATGTAATCCTCCAGGAGAAGAATGTGGAGTCAGAGAAACCATCATTCATCCTGACAGTGTTGAGATACTTCCCTCATAACCTTTAAACCAGCGGCCCCAGGGAAGTCTATCTAGTCATCGTATTTGACTAACACTATTCCCCAGAGATTTCATCCTCCACCTGATATACTGACATCAACAAAACCTTCAAGATACACCTCTAAACACAACTTCAACCACAATCAGAGGCGCTTCGGATAAATACAATCGCTTTAAACATTTTGCATGCATTTTAACTTCTCGGCTACTCTAGAAAACCCAATTTCCTATCATGCATTGCTTGTTATGTTTCTCATTTGTAAGCATCTGCTAGATGTTCTCAGGTCCATGAAGCACCTCGAGGAAACACACGATTTCAATCAAAGTTTCCTGCTGTTTTGTATTGGTCAGCCTGATCGGTTGATCAAACGTGTTTGTTTTCCCACAGTTCTCTCTGAGAGGACGCCACCTGTATCCGCTCGAGAGGACGGTGTGACATTCCACGGCCCAAGAAAAGAAAACACAAACAAACACGGCGGAATAACGAAACGGAGGAGGCCGAATCTAAACAAGAGTGTGTCTGTGCGGTTAAAACAGCAACTGTGTGTTCCTGTGATGATTCACAGGATCTGAGAACATGATGAAACAATCTCCATGCTCCTCGAAGAACTCGAAAATCTCTGGATTTATCCATCCACACATGTTCAAATTCATTAAACAGACTGTGGCCTCATTAGTACGGCGATGCCAGAGCCTAAAGTACTCTCACGTCTGGCTACAGCAGTGAACAAAACTAGTTTTGAAGCAACATAGGCTTGTTTAAATGGCTACTAGCAGTGTTGGGGGTAACGCATTACAAGTACCATGAGCTATGCAATCAGATTACTTTTTCAAGTAACTAGTAAAGTAATGCATTACTTATTAATGTACGAGATAATCAGGGTTACTAAGTAATGCCAGTTCCTTGTTTTCTCATTCATTGACTGACCGCTCTCATGTTGCCATGTTGAAAGCAATCGGGAGTAATTGCATAGACGTTGTGTGCGCTGTGTGAACATCATGGTTATATTTGCGTTTCATGTTTTTTATTGCTGAAGAATGTTGAACTTTCTTCTGCATCCTATTCTTCATGCTATCTCAGCAGAGCTGAAAGGGTTGTTTGAGCTGTGCCCGCCACTGTACAGATGTGAATCTACATTTCCTTTAGCCTGAGGTTTATACATTTCACTTCGGGTGTGGAAGAGCTTTTCACATTTGCCAAAAATAGAACCTTTCTATATTAAAACAAACAAAGGAAGCCCAGCCCAGATTTGAAAAAGTAACGCAAAAGTAATGTAACAGATTACATTCCATAAAAAGTAACTAACATAGTTACTTTTTTAGGGAGTAACGCAATATTGTAATGCATTGATTTTTAAAAGTAACATTCCCCATAAATATTGCAACTGAACGTGTGACTCCCAAATATAAACAGCAGATTCAATATATAAAACTGGATACAGAAAGTTGCATCCGCTTTTGTGAGTCATGAAAACTTTAGCAAGTCAAGAAACATTCTGGTTCTTCAGCGTTCTGTCCAAAGAATGTCCAGCTTTGACAGATTTCATTGGGTTCAAGCTTATGAAAGTCATTGTCAGTTGTCAAATTTAAGGTTAAGGTCCTCACACTTTTTTGGCTGCTAGTGCTACAAATATTTTAACTGACCATGTGACCAAAAATACAAACAATTTATTCAATATATAAATTAGATTCACTTTTGTAGGTCAAGAAAACTTTTGCCAGTCAATAAACTTTCTGAAACTAAAATTTCCTGACTCTTATTGACCTGTAAGTATTTAATATTGGCTTTTTGACCTTACATGTCCACAGCATTTGGAGATATTTGACATTACAGCATCCTAAAGCAACTACTGTGATGTTTCTCTTGCACTTGACCCCCTGATTGTTCGTCTATCTTTAATTCTAGCAACACAAACGGCTGTACAGCTTCACAAAGCAGCAAGGAAAACGTCTCAACCGATCATCTTTTAGGGGTGTGGCTAATGTAGATCTCTGATTCACAACGCTTGCATAATTAATGCTCATATCAGTCCGTGCCAGAGCTTAAGCCGTGTTCTCAGCATACTGAGCAGATGCTCGCGTAGTCAAGATTGTTCGCTCACTGATCCGCTGCCAATATCTGATCCTGTTGGCGTTGGTTTCTCACACCTGCAGCCAGAGCGTGACTTCATAACTAAAACGCTGTTCTGTTGGTAACCCAAGGTTAGATTTGGCTAGCTATGTAATGGAAAACTTGAGCAAAACCACAAATAAAGACATTTCAATTTATTTATTGCAAAATAAATCCAATCGGCATGATACAAGACTCTTCTGATCACCCTGCTGGGTTTATTTTGCAATAATGACAGCATAACAAAAATAACTCTCTCTTCTACTGTACGTATATGATGATATATAATGCTTCTGAATACATTGAATCTTTCCTCTGTTTTGATCTGATTCCAGTGTTGGATGCACAACAACACTCATCTAACAAATGCAATCATGCATGCATAAGTAACTGTGCTAATGTCAATCAAATCAAATCGATCAATCAAACTGATTACATTGGGTTCAAGCTCATGAGAGTAATTTTACATTCTGCCACACTTTTTGACAAATGAATTGGTTCCATTGAGACACTCAATGCTCAACTAACAAATGCAATCATGTATGAACATTGTAATGTTAAGAATATTATTTATTATGACTAATCAGACCAATTACATTGGGTTCAAGTTTATGAATGTCTTTTATCTGTTTAATCAGGTCATGGTTCCCATGCACTTTGACCAGTGAATTGCACTCAATGCTCATCTAATAAATGCAATCATGCATAAATAAGTGACTGTTGCAATATCAAAAATATTATTTAAGATGACCAAATCCAACTGATTGCACTGGGTTCAAGCTTATAAAGTCATTTGTAGGTGTCAAATCAAGTTTCCACACTTTTTAACCAATTAATTGCCAATCGTTTTCCATGATTAGACAAGAACAGACACAAACGATTAAAATAATAGTATACAACATGTCTCCATAAGACCCTCAACATCTGTCATCAAGTAAATGTTTTAGAAATGTATATTACTTTCCATCATTTTTCCCAGTTTGGCCCAGTTTCCCTTGATATTTCCATATTTTCCATGACCAAAGGCAAAGTTCACACAAAAATTATAATTCTGTCATCGCTCCAAATCTGTCTTTCTTCTGCAGAACATAAAACATGACATTTTGAAGAACAATGGGGTCCAAAACACAGACATTCTTCAAAGTATCTTCTTTTTCCACAGATGAAAGAAAGTCGTACAGGTTTGGAACGACAAGAGGGCAAGTCAGTGATGACAGAACAATCATTTTTTGCATGAAAATGCTGCACTTTTTCAGCCAGATGCCCCTAAACAACATTTTAAAGAAGTAACGTGTTATCTAATATCAGTGTTTCGGGATGGCAGTCAGGTGCATGTGTGGATTTGTTGGGATTTCATTGAGTCAGGAACGGCTGTCCAGATGTTAGAGGTCAATGCTCATCTCCATGAGGAATGTTGCTGCAGTTGTGTGTCGGTTTGGGGACGGGAACTAACAGTGCACAGTAAAACCACTCATATTTCACAACCACTCCAGCCAAATCAACACTTTATCAAACCAGTTACAGTTCATAAATGCAAACAAATAAGCCAGTAAATCACAAAGCCTCCTCATCTGGTGCACATTTGGTTCTAAAGCAGGAGGAATTTAACCTCGGATCAACATATGGAAAATACAGCAGCAGACAGACTGAAAATCCCAATTGATTTGTGATCATTATGAAGGCTATAATGTCAGAAGTCAGCCTGGTGTTACAGACTGAGATTGCGGTGAAAACTACATTTAATAAGTTTGCACGAAACTCCAGCATGATATAGGAATGCATGTCTACTGTGCACAAGTTAAAACACTTCTGTAGTTTATATGAATGCACGCCAATAAATGCATCGCGATCTGCTCAGATCTGCTCGTTTTATTATCAATAACGCGCAAAGAACTAACCGCTAAGTATCGTGTTCTCTCGTGATTTTTCCCCTTAGGATGTTAGGAAGAACCTGAATGAAGCTTTGCACAGCGGGTCTACAGAAGCCCGCGAGACAGAAAGTTACTCACGTTGTCGGTGTGAGAGAAACTTGTCCACTCCTTGTCCGTTGGGCTCCTAAATGCATTTGTATGCATTTGTCCAAGCAGCAGTTTTCAAAGCGAAAACAGAATTCCACACCACCGGCTCATGAGACCAGATCCAGCCTGATCAGCAGCGTCCACATCTCCGCGAGCAAGTGCGCATGGAGAACTTGACGGATCAGACCTCGAACATCAAGCGCGCTGCTGGAAACACGGGGCGATGACGGGATACGGGTTTATTGAGAGAGCAGCTCAGAAGATCCGTATTAAACCGGACTGAGAGCTAGGAGGAGAGAGAGAGAGAGAGAGGGAGAGAGAGAGAGAGAGCGAGAGAGAGAGAGAGAGAGAGAGAGAGAGAGAGAGAGAGAGAGAGAGAGAGAGAGAGAGAGAGAGAGAGAGAGAGAGAGTCGCTCCGGGCTCTGAGCTACGCATGTGTCTGGACTTGCTCGGTTCGGCGCATCTCCAGCGCTGCTGCGTGCTCGGTGTTGGGTTTCACTCATTACTGCCGTGACATCATCCATCCGTCCCGTCCCGTCTGTTCATTTACATCCAGAACAGACTTTGCTTTTTTTGTAAAATTCAGAATAGCAATGAAGAATAAATGTAATATATATATATATATATATATAGTAGTGTCTTGCAAAATATTGCATATGATTTATCCGGCTTAAATATACCATAGCCTGCAATTCTGCGAATGTGTGAATCGTCTCCATTCGAGGCGGAAGGATTATACAGGTGCATCTCAATAAATTATAATGTCGTGGAAAAATTATTAGTAATTAAAATATTCAATAAACAGATGCACACAAGTTTAAGTCTTTGATTCTTTTAATTGTGATGATTTGGCTCACATTTAACAAAAACCCATCAATTCACATCTCAACAAAGTAGAATACTTCATAAGACTAATAAAAAAAAAATTTAGTGAATTGTTGGCCTTCTGGAAAGTATGTTAATTTACTGTATATGTACTCAATACTTGGTAGGGGCTCCTTTTGCTTTAATTACTGCCTCAATTCGGCGTGGCGTGGAGGTGATCGGTTTGTGGCACTGCTGAGGTGGTATGGAAGCCCAGGTTTCTTTGAGGTGGCCTTCAGCTCATTTGCATTTTTTGTCTCTTGATTTCATTTTCCTCTTGACAATACTCCACTGCTGGTGAGATTGTGTGGCCATGGTCATTTAACCAACTTTTGGTGCTTTTGGCAGTGTGGGCAGGTGCCAAATCCTGCTGGAAAATGAAATCAGCATCTTTAAAAAGCTGGTCAGCAGAAGGAAGCATGAAGTGCTCCAAAATTTCTTGGTAAACGGGTGCAGTGACGTTGGTTTTCAAAAAACACAATGGACCAACACCAGCAGATGACATTGCACCCCAAATCATCACAGACTGTGGAAACTTAACACTGGACTTCAAGCAACTTGGGCTATGAGCTTCTCCACCCTTCCTCCAGACTCTAGGACCTTGGTTTCCAAATGAAATACAAAACTTGCTCTCATCTGAAAAGAGGACTTTGGACCACTGGGCAACAGTCCAGTTCTTCTTCTCCTTAGCCCAGGTAAGACGCCTCTGACGACAACTGTAGCCAGATTCCTTGACACGTCTGTGTGTGGTGCTCTTGATGCCTTGACCCCAGCCTCAGTCCATTCCTTGTGAAGTTCACCCAAATTCTTGAATCGATTTTGCTTGACAATCCTCATAAGGCTGCGGTTCTCTCAGTTGGTTGTGCATCTTTTCCTTCCACTCAACTTTCTGTTAACATGCTTGGATACAGCACTCAGAATCAGAATCAGAATGAGCTTTATTGCCAGGTATGTTTACACATGCGATGAATTTGTTTTCGTGACAGAAGCTACCGCAGTACAACAGAATGACAGAGACAGAACAAAAACACAGATAATAAAAAGAAGAATAAAAAAGAACAAGTAAATAAGGAATAACAATATACAAATTGACAATTGTATGTACAGGTATATAACAATGGACAGTTTTGTATGTGCATGTATGTTATGTGCAATTGAAGTGTATAGGTATGTGTGTTAAGCGTATAGAGTGTATAAATAGACAATGTATAAATATAAATCACTGACAATGATTTGGAGTCTATTAGACATTAATCCAACACCAACTAGAACCCGCGGTCTTGACCATCAGATGCTAAAGTGTCATTCTCAGTCCTCAAGAGCTCATTCACTCTGACATTTGACCTTCTGTTTGACCTCACTGTAACCTCAAACTTTACCAGATTTAGCCTGAACACAAAAATAGCTCCGTCCTCCTAGAAACCCAATAGGAACAGCTACACCTTCACACACAACCACTGGTTCACAGCATGATTAAACTGGATGTTCACACCAGATGTGTTCATGCTTTTAAAAATAGCTCCAAATAATACCCTATTTTAAGATGCATTTCTAAATGTTAACTAATTTTAACTTGGCAATGCATTTCAAAAGCATGTATTCATAGACTAGCTATTAAAAATGTGTATAGAATGCATTATCAAATCATTACTGTTTAACCCGAATCAAGCGGTGACCGTGTGTTTTGTGCTGACTGTCACAATCACTCTTGTAAAAACAGGATAATGGGTCTCAAACGAGTGTTTTAATTTCACAGTAAAACGACCCATTAACTCAGAGCAAACACGGGCCACTGAACCGCAGATCAGCAAACCTCATCATATGTTGTGTTTGAGTTATAGCGCTACTGCAGGTTTCCTAGTTCAAATCTCAGTTGGTGATCGTTTGATGTTCTAGAATAGCAGCAAAGCAAAAACACAACAAGTCTGAGTGTCTAAAACAGATCCAGTGCCTCGTTCAAACCCTGAACCTTCCCGTATGGATCTCTGCTGGTGGGAGACGGGAAATCAGACTTCCTCCCATGAGGAACATAATGGATGGAGCGCGTGCTGGAGCGTGGACTGATGACTATCCCAGAATTCCCTGCACACACAACAACATGATTCAAACCGGGGGCCGGATTCACAAAAATGTTCCTAAGAAAGAAGTTTAAGGACAATTTGCTGAAAATGTGCTCACCCTCAGGCCATCCATATAGATGAGTTTGTTTCTTCATCAGATTTGGAGAAATGTAGCATTACATAACTTGATCACCAATGGAAGTGAATGGGTGCCGTCAGAATGAGAGTCTAAAACAGCTGATAAAAACATCACAATAATCAACAAGTAATCCACACCAGTCCAGTCCATCAATTAACATCTTGAGAAGTGAAAAGGTGCGTGTTTGTAGAAACAAATCCATAATTAAGATGCTTTGAATGTTAAACCATTGTTTCCAGCTAAAATACAAGTCCACAATACATTTCAAGCAACGTACAAGACAAAAAAAAGTCCAAACAGCTCTTAACAAATATGTGGCTGGATTTTGACATGAGAGAAAACAAGAGAAATAATGTTTCACTGGAAGAAGCGTTATTATGGAATTATGGACTTGTAGTTTAAGATAAAACTTCTGAATGGAGATTCATATTTTAGCTGGAAGCAGTGGTTTAAATAAAGCCAAAATGATGGATTTGTTCCTTGAAAACTTGCAGCTTTTGGCTTCTCAAGATGTTAACTGATGGACTGGAGTGGTGTGGATTATTGTGATGTTTTCATGCTGTTTGGACTCATTATGACGGCACCCATTCACTGCAGAGGATCCATTGGTCAGCAATTGATGAAATGATTTGATGAACATTGACAGCAAATTTTCAGTTTTGGGCGAACTATTCCTTTAAGATATGCTTTTATAACCTTTTTTTTCTTTCAGGAAATTACTAGTTTCAAAACAATTCTTAAGAAAGTATTATCCCTGCTGAATAAAACTGGTTAAAACTGCCTAAGGTGGTTAGTTAGTCTACTAGCCTTGGTAATCTGGTTGTGATGGTCTGATTTATGGCTTTAGAGGGGCTAAAAAAACAGATTTATGTGTTGTGAGACCAGCCCTAGCTTGGTTTAAGTTGTTTTTACAGCAGGGACAACAAAGACTTAAACCAAAAACACAATATATTACATCTACACCCTTTGTTCATTTGACTATAACAATATAAATGTTAATAATGCGAATGTACACTAACTGTTGCTTTGCAACCAGTTCCAATTAAGCTGTCTTGTAATATTTTTAATTGGCACATTAACTGTCTTATGTAAATGATCATACGCTATAAACTAACACGCAGAGCACTGGCATGAACACCACATGTGGAGCTCCATTAAAGCCAAACACTGGTGGTCCTCATCAAACCTCATGAGAGCCGATAAGAGATCGAATGAGCAGGAATTACGCTTCGTTAATATCGCGGTTAATGCAGATAAATCATTCAGTGTGCTAGTGTGTGTGTGTGTGTGTCTGTGTGTGTGTGTGTTTAAAGATCTGTGAGCAGATTTCACTCATGGGAAAGCACAACTACAGCTGTTAGCATCACAAACAAACATTCATACGCACAAACAAGAGCTCAGTTCTTCTTTAAAGGGGTAAAGTGAACATTCTAGTATGACTTTCTCTTTTCCGCAGAGCACAAAAGAAGATATTTCTTGAAATATTCCACAAAATATCATATTTTGTGTTTCCACAGAAGAAACAAAATCATTCAGGAGTGACATGAGGGTGAGTAAATGATGACAGAATTATAATTTTAAATTAAGGACTTGTTTGTGGCATGGTGTCGATTACAAGCAAAGATTATGCTAAATAGTACAACAGCAATGCAAGTACAATGGGCTAGTAGCCCAGAGGGTTTCAAAGTCAGTTTTTTTTTACTGAGCAGTGTTCATAAATAAATATATTATGGTCTATAATAAGCTTCCAAGATGCTTCAAGAAAGCCGCCTGCAAAGCTCCTGAGAAACTCTGCTCAAGTGCATCGAGGGCAAAAGCTGCTTTAAATGAAAGAGATGGTCGCACCAAATGCTGATTTAATTTACTTAACAGAAAATCTATTTATGACATTGTTTTTTGACAGCATCCTCATTTTACAGCGTTTTTACACAAGTACCTGAAACTTTTCTCAGTACTGTAGCTTTGCAGGTAGGTTTCTTGAAGCATCTTGGAGCCGTTGGCACAGTTCTTCTGGATCGAGTCTGTCTCAGTTTGTTCTGTTTCTTCATGTCTTCCAGACAGACTGATGATGATCAGATCAGATCTCTGTGTGGAGCACAAAAATCTCACTGGATTATTACAATTAATGGCCAAATGAATGTGTGGAAATATAAACTGATATTTCCTACTGACATACTACAGCAAAAGATAGAAATTACTGACTTTAAACCATTTTATACCTGGTGAAAATACTAGTGTTGTTCAAATCATTTTGACCACCACTGTACATATATTTAATAATTAGAAAAAAATTATTGCTACAGCTTAGTAGTCGCAGGATATTGGTAGGGACATGTCCCTAGCATCCCTACTAAATTCTATACCCTTGATTATTATAATAATCTGTTGTCATTCTGTAATTGTTTACCCTTAAAGAACAATAAATGAGCTGCCGCTGGAAATGCGTTGCATTGCACGTGTTGGAGAGTTTTGTCTTTTTTGGCGCGTGCCGCCCCACTGACGTAAACGCCTCAAAAGCGCCTGCTCCTTTGAAGTGGAAGCGTAATAATAAAGGTCCGATTCATAACGAGCCCAGATGTGTATTAATGAGTCAGTCGTGGATGCTGCTATGGAATGACAGGCTGAAGCCATTACTGTCCCAGCCCTCCTGCCGTACCCCAGACTTCCCGTCCATCGGGAACATATGGGGCGTCCCGACGCTGGCTTTCCTTTACAGATCCGGTCTGGTGCTGTTGGGAGAAAAGCATATGGATGCTGGTAAACATTGAGGAACATGCTGTGTTTTGGAATTGGTTTATAGCTGGTTTAAGATGGTCCAGCCAGAAGCTTAACCTGGATTTTCCTACAGGAAAAGGCTCATGATTACATGTCATGATTATATATCGCACTGATGCTAATTTCCTTTGCATCTGTTCTTCACGTTACCATGCTGTGATGAGAACTGCAGAGTAAACTTCCTCTCTGTGCAGGAAAAAGCACCTCAGCAAAAAATGTTTCCTTTCGTGACAGTTTTAGCCGAGAGCCGGGAGTCCAAGAGAGAATAAATCCCGAATCATCCCAGTCCAGCTGAAAGAGACGATACGAGAGATGAAGAGATTCAAATGAAAAAGAAAGTGAATTAAAATTGACATCTAGATAATCATCCAAAAAATTACATCTAGACATCAAAATCATCATTTACTCATCTTTATGTAATTTTAAACTTGCATGACTTATTTTTTTCTGTGAAAAACATTGGGCAGGATGTCTAAACTGCTCTTTTCTATTCATGATTTATATGGTAAAAAAGCATCTTACAGAGTATAAAAAAATGCAAGAGACATTTACTTCAAAAGCAATATGAGTTTATTTCATGGGAACAGACTTAGAGAAGCAATGAATGCTCTGCAGTGAATGGGTGCCGTCAGAATGAGAGTCCAAACAGCTGATAATGCTGGATTTGTTTCAGCTTTCCTCTTCAAAAGACATTAACTGATGGACTGGAGTGGTGTGGATTACTTGTGATGATTTTATCAGCTGTTTGGACTCTCATTCTGACGGCACCCATTCACTGCAGAGGATTCAATGCTGAGACAGTGATGCAATGCTTCATTTCTCCAAATCTGTTCCCATAACTTACTTAATACCTTAGATTTTGCTTCTCAATAAAATGTACGTTTGGCTCTAAATATGTTCATATATTTGTACAGGAAAACAAGACAACATACTGAGGAAGAAATCATTTTCACAGTGTGTGCATGATATGATCACAAAATAGAAACTATTTATTTAATCTTTGACTGGTTTATCATCTGATTTATTAGGGTTTGCCTATAAAAATGTTCTTTGTTTATGCTAATTACACACACAAGAATTAAACAGGTCAAACGATTACGATCTATCTGTGAACAAACCCTGAGTCAGAGTTACATAAACCGCAGATGTTTCTTGCTGTTGTTGCACAAGACATTGTTTTTCTATAATTGTTTCTTTAGAAATTATTACTAAATGTGTAAAGATATTTCTGACTAAATCAACTTGTCTGATCAAAGAACGAGCCAATGAAATGTTACAAAATGCATGTTTTGCCAAATACAGGCACATCTGGGTATTAAATGCTTAGTTTATATACTATATCATACTGGAAAGTGTTATGAATAGCATGCTATTCTGAACATCTTTGAGGTGAAAAGCTAAGAAATTAGTGTTTCTCAGAAATAATTCACAAACAAATAAAACTGGCAGGAAACATTTGCTTTGATGGATCTCACACAGTAAAGACTGATTTATTGTGTTCATCTTGTTCTTGAAAAATGATGCTTTCCGTATCGTTCTCAATAAGTGGTTTTGAAGCATCAGATCATAATCATAAGATCGTGCCTGTGAGCACAATAAATCACACCGACGAGACAAAGAGAGACAAACAGTATGTCTAATGGAGGAAAACAGCAAAGAATGCTTTCTAAACAAACAGTTATAACTTTTAGATGGATGATATTATTACAATATTACAATTATTACAACATTACAATATTTTAGAAGAAGAATTAAGATGAAAACCATAACTCACGCTGCTGCTAGCCATTCTGATCATCTTCATAATCCATCTTCATTTATTTTTATTTTGTATGTCCAATGGAGATTCCAGAGGCACATGAAACACATTTAATTAATTAATTAATTGATTGATTGATTGATTAATTAATTACTTGATTGATTAATTAAGAAGTGACAGACTAAGTAACAATTACTAAAATACATAAATGACCAAATATATGAAAAACATAAATTACTAAATGAACAGGTAACTAGATTAATCAACAAATGAGTGACTGAATAAATGCATGCCTAAATGACCAAAATAAATAAATGACTGAATAAACAACTAATAAATAAATTATTAACTAAATGAGTGACTAAAATAAATAAATGACTGAATAAACAATTAATAAATAAAGTATTAACTAAATGAGTGACTAAAATAAAGAAATGACTGAAAAAATAAATAAACAATATAATAATTAATGTCTGTATAAATAAATGAATAAAGAGATTGATAAATAAACGAAAGGCTAAATTACCAAATAGATTAATAAAATGTCTGACTAAATAAATAAATACATAAACAAATGCTTGCCTAAATAAATACTTCTTAAAAAATATAAAAAATGAACTGTTCGAAAACAGCTGTTTTAAAAACATTTTTAATCTAAAAAAAAGATAAAATAAAGAGACTAACTGAATAGATTAACAAATGACTAAAATAAATAAATAGACAAATAAATAAATAAATAAATAAATTCAAACATAAATCACAGACTAGTTGATCTGTGATTTTTTGACTGAGTTCGTGTGATAAAAACATAATTAACTGATTAAAAACAACAAAGTACGTTTGTGAAACACACATTTACTATCTTCTTTACGTCTGGGAAAACTAGTCTGTTATGAATGAACGGATACGGAGAAGAGAAGAGAGAGAAAGAAAGACAGATGAGCTGTCTCTCTCAGTAATGTATGTGTTTGTGCTTTACTAACTGTTTCTCCGTGTTGTCTGGAGCGACCGCTGAAGGTCTCTGGATAATGTGGCATCTCAGAGAAGACACTGATGGGTTTACCTGCCTGGATAAAGGTGAATCGCTTTATCTCTCCTGTTCTTCCAAACGCAAGACATCTGCTCACAGACAGACGAGAAACACTGTTAAACACTCGAGGAACATTCGCCCTGGAATCTCTGGGAAGCAGATCCTGCAGATCCATTTACATGCCATCCGTCTCTTTCCCAGAACATCCCACAAGAGCCAATCAGAGAACATACAGTTTTCCGTACAGATCCGTCCGCCAACATGCGCCAATATAACTGTCATCGGCCAATCAGGTGCTGACCTGTAAAAGTCAAGAGAAATAAAGTTAAAAGCGTTCGAGTCACTCAAATTATATGAGAAAACGCATTTAGAGTTCAGCATGATGGGAATGATCAAGAAACTCAAATGTTTGCGGTTCATCTGATCTTTATGGAGCTCATAAAATCATAAACTTCTCTTTTGTGGCTTTTAGTTTTCTTTAGTTTCTTTTGTGTTGTGTAGCTGTTTGTGCATGCATAAGATCTGCAGAGTTACAAAGTCTCCCACAAAAGGATTTATTCTATCTAAAATAGAAAGCAGATCCAGACCAGGCTAAAACGGCTCATTCAAACACACCCCCACATGTCTACATCACGATGTGGTAATATTTGCATAATGCCGCCCAAATGTGCACGCAAAGAAAGAAGGCGTGGTTTCAGTAACGCAGTAGTGCTGATGCAGCCGTGTCAGGGAGACGCTGTGTTTCTATGTGAAAGCACTTTATTTGTCCTTCTGACAGTAGATGCAGTTAGGAATCATTAAGATTACTTACAACAGTACAGCACAACCCAGATATTATCACAATGCATTTTATGGACGATAGTTTTGTGAACCTAGGAGACTACAAGGCTGGTTGTGAAGGCTATTTATAAAAAAGGGTCAATTCCTACTTTGTATGCTTTGTTATTAGTTGTATTTGCTTTGTTCTTTTAGTCAATAATAATTTTATTCTGGTCCTCACAAACAAATTTTCACATAATAAATAAAAATACATAGTTACCGAAAAAGGTGTAGGCAGAAGCCTTGCTTATTATGCCTACCCTTTATACATAATTAACTTAATGGGCGACACTTTTCACTAAGTTAAATAACACAAAATAAACAACATTACAAAAACATTTCCCAAAATGTACAAACATAATTCAAAACAAACATAATAATACACACTCCAGCTATTACTTAATTTTGTTTTTTACAATACAACAATACAATCACAATTTATTTATACCTGAGTCATATAATTATTTATCACCTTATTTTTATACATTTTCTATTATATTGGCAAAGTGAATTACATACTTTTAGTTCCTTATCACATTTATTCCATAAATGTACCCCTTTAACAGATAAGCACCTACTTTTTGCATTAGTTCTTGCTCTTACTTTTTTGAACATATACAATCCTCTTAAATTATACTGACTTTCTCTTATTTTGAACAGCCTCTGAATTCAATTTGGAAGTAAATTATTATAAACTTTATACATTAACTGTAAAGTATATAAATAAACTAAATCTACAACATTTTAATACATGTAAATGAATAAACAATTTATTTGTTGCTATTGACTGTTCAAATGCAGAGTTTTGTGTGTGTGTGTGTGTGTGTGTGTGTGTGTGTGTGTGTGTGTGAGAGAGAGAGAGAGAGAGAGGGTCACATCACAGTGGAGTCAGCTATCTTAACCAGCGGCTTGTGTGCAAACACATACGAGCTTCATCACTGTGTCTGTCACGTGACTCTGTTCCCCTCTCGGCTTGAACTGATGGTAAAACTAAGGACATTATTAACTGTCTTTACATTTACTTTGAAAGCTGAAGCTCGCAATTATGGTAAGGGGCGTTACACATGCTTTTGGTGTTCAGCCAATCACAATGCACTGTGTCAGCTGGCCAATCAGAGCAGACTGTGCTTGGCGGAAGGAGGAGCTTTGTAGAAAAGCCTTTGAGAGAGGCGGGGCATAGAGGAACTACAATAATGTGTAGTATTTGAAAAATAATGTGTTTTTTGAACATTAAAGCATGTCAACATATTCTGTTACACCAAATACACAAAATAATGATCTTTAAAATAGCATCATATGACCCCTTTAAGTGAAGGTCTTCGCCTCTCTGTAAAAGAAGTCTATTATCATGAGATTATCTCATCTGCAAACCATTACAACCCAGCATGTAACTCACCCTACTTTAGTTAATTGCCATTCGGCCCAGTCAGCGCATGAGAACAAGCTCTGGATTTCAGAGTACCGTGACACGGATCTGAAGGCCAAAGCGCTCTCATAAAGACCTGTAAATCAATACTCATCAGAGTCTTTGAAGTGCTAATGGTGTGAGATTGAGATGACTGGTCTGTTTGACCCCGATCAGAGAATATCAGTGGTGCTTTTGGACTTAACGACTCTGGAGTGTCATGAGGAAAATTGAAGTAGGAAACCAGATTAAATGCAGAAAAGACCAGAGCGTTTCTTCTTATTCAGATGCAGCTCTCTGACACATCATCAGTTTTAATTACAGTCACAACAACGAGATGAGTACAGTGTGTAAACAAACTTTAATGTTGGCTTGACAAAGCCGTGTTTGACCGTTTGAAATAACGTTGAAAAGCATGAAGTTTGAAGATTTTACTCGAAGTCTATAACATTCAAGCACATCGCTAAAATGTTTAAGCAAGCAATGATTTCACATGCTGATAACATTTTAGCACATTGGTAGCACAATTTAACATGTTTCTAACATGTATTACTATGATTCTAACAAGTTTTAACTAGTGGTGTCAAAATTAGTTTTAACAGATTAGTGTGTAAGTCAACGTTGCCACCTCATTCACAACTGCTCTCTTTTTTCTTGAAAAGGATTGTGTTAATTTAGATGCTGAACGTCTTTATGACCACATGAAACAGGAGACGTTTCAGAGGCGCGCTCTAACATCACCTCCGAGCCAGGCACGAGTCAAACGAGTGCGGAAAAGACACTGTGCTCATAGCGCGCGCTCTTCAAATACACGCACAAAGGTGACGGCGCGCGCTGTAGCCTGCATCATTTCAAATCAAAGGCATGAAGTTACCAAAAAGGCGATTAAAGCTGCCTTAAAACTGTGTGCATGTATGTAATATGTTATATATGCATCACATTTGAACCACCAAGATGAACTTGGTATGAACCAAGATGGCGCCGAGCATGGCAGCCGTGTTGCGAGCTCCTACCAAACTTTGCAGTTTTTCGTGTGTTTTATTTATTATTTTGCTGTTCATCGTACTGGATGTCTACACTCTTATTGCCTACGATAGACACACACTTTTAGAAATCGGCTCCTCCATCGCACATCGGAAACCAGACTTTGAGTTCCTTAATGCCGGCGCTTTGTTTACAAACTCCGCATCAGAGCCCTTTGTCTGGGCCGCGCGACCGAGGAAACGCCGCCGGAAAAGAGGGAAGAGAGCTGGCGTCCTCGTCAGACTGAGACGCCGTGCCTTTCGACCTCCTCTTCCAACCATTTTGCTGGCTAACGTTCAGTCACTGGACAACAAACTCTGTGAACTGCGGGCGCGCATCTCATACCAACGAGAAACAAGGGACTGCTGCGTTATTTGCCTCACAGAAACCTGGATGTCTGCAATGGTTCCAGACTCAGCCATCGAGCTCACGGGCTTCTCCGTGCACCGCTCGGATAGAACGAAAAAGAGCTCACAGGGAAAAGCAGAGGTGGGGGTGTTTGTTTCTATATCAACAACTCGTGGTGTGGTAAATCCTTCTGCTCCCCTGATCTGGAATTTCATATGCTTCTGTGTCGACCATTCTGGCTACCGAGGGAATTTACAGCCATCATAATCACGGCTGTTTATATTCCCTCCTCAAGCCAACACAGACCAGGCACTCAAGGAACTGTACGGGAATATAAGTGAGCAGGAAACCACACACCCAGATGCAGCTTTTATTATCACGGGGGACTTTAATAAAGCCAACTTCAGAACAATAGCTCCAAAATACTTCCAACTCATCACCATCAACACGCGTGGAGATCGTGTACTGGACCACTGCTATTCTTCCTTCCGGACGCCTACAAATCCCTACAGGTGGAAGCTACAGAAAAGCTACAGGTGGTGATCAGCTTCAGTAGAACAACAGTGAAGATGAGATGTTATCAGGCCATGTCAATGAAAACAAATCTTCCCGTCCTGTCAGCCGTTATACTGCGCTCATAGCACATGCTCTGCAATTGCATGCACAAATACGGAGGCGTGCGCTGTAGCCTGTATCATTTCATATTAAAGCACGAATGAAACTACGAACATGCGCAGATCCACGTTACGTTCAGCAGCGGCAGCTCTTAAAGTAATAGCAGCCAAATAACCTAATAACCCAGCTGCTGTGACTTCTGTTAATCCAAGAACAAAATAAAAGAGGAAATCAATAACTTTTGTAGCTTTAAGGATTCATCTACAGTATATTTAAATTAAAATGTAATGTTTGATAACTTTATTCAATTTCTGTGTATTTCCTAATTGATGAATTGATAGCTCTCGGTTACACTTTAATAAGATGCCACTAAACAAATATTAAATATATGCTATCTTTAAGTTGTTTCTACATTAATTTGAAGATTGAATGTGAAATTATTTAATTTATAAGTAAATTAAAAAAAACTTTAATGTTAGGTTGGATTAATCGTGATTAATTTCAGAAAAAAATGTGTGATTAGTTAATTTTTTTAATTGACAGCACTAGTTGTAACATGTTAACATGCTTTAACACTGTGCTGACATGATTTAATGCATTGCTGGCATGATAAAAAAATTTTTAGCATGTTGCTAGCATGGTTTAGCACATTTTTTATGTTTTAACATGCCGTTAGCATGTTGCTACATGATTAGCACATTCGTTGTCCTAGGATAGTTGCTTTGTCAAGCCAACATAATTACTTGATTGTATACGAGGAACAAGCAGCACATATCTGATGACAATATCAAAAACCAGATTATTAGTGATGAAAAAAGACAAAACAGGAAGAGATGTTGAGAACGCTGTGTGAGAAACACAATTGACCTTATTTCATGTGTGCGTTTGGTCCATTGGTTTCCACAAAGATGGTCACACGCTCTGGGAGAAAGAAGAGCTTTTGTAAAACAACATGAAAGCAAACATCTCATGTGATCTGCAGAAACTCTCATGGATTTATATTATGACAGAGACGGAGAACAGCACAGGAACTGCAAACGGAGACTCTGAGGGAAACGTTTATTGCTCAGAGGTTCCTGTAGGTCAAGTGGTAGAGTATGACGCCCACAACGCCGAGGTCAAGGGTTCAATTCCCAGGGAACACAGGCTAGTAAATGCACTGTAAGTCACTTCGGATAAAAGCATCTGCCAACGAAAGCCATGTAAATGTAGGTTTCCCTTTCATGGCTGGAGAGACGAAATGTTCCCAGTTATGTTTCACTCAAACATCAACTTTGTCCCAGATGTTCCTCCTCAAATTTGAGGAAAAGAATAAAAACAGAAGGGCTTCATACTGAGATCTCGAATATCTTGACAAATTTGACATCTATTCTGAAATCTTAGAAGAAACTAGGAGATACAATATGGTTTGAGAGTTTAGACCAGTAGTAAAATAGCTTTTTAAGTGAATGGTTTTCTTCAAGCTGCTGCATCAGCTGCACGGTTACATTAAGATCTTTATCATGCTCATTAAAAGAAGCTTGTTAACCGTGATTCATAGAAGACTCCCAAACAGCAGGACTGGAACCGTCAGCGGTGGGAATCTGAGCAGGACGTGGTCTCGATCTGCTGAATCATCACAACGTCTAAACAGCTGAATCAGCAGAGAGACTTTTACTGGAAAAGCTCTCAGCCGCTGTCATGATGCGAACTGGAAAAGCTCTCACGCGGAGACATGATGCTGGAGACTGGAAAAGCTCTCAGTCTGCGCTGCTGTCATGATGCTGGAGACTGGAGATCATGATGCTGGAGACTGGAAAAGCTCTCAGCCTGTCATGATGCTGAGATGGAGACTTTTACTGGAAAAGCTCTCAAACAGCAGCTGTTGTCATGATGGAGATGGAGACTGGAAAGACCAGACTTTTACTGGAAAAACATGATGCAGTTCTTGTCATGATGCTGGAGACTGGAAAAGCTCTCAGCCTGTCCACTGGAAAAGCTCTCATGTCATGATGCTGAGATGGAGACTTTTACTGGAAAAGCTCTCAGCCGTTGTCATGATGCTGAGATGGAGACACTGGAAAAGCTCCAGACTTTTACTGGAAAAGCTCTCAGCCGCTGTCATGATGCTGGAGACTGGAAGGTCCACTTTTACTGGAAAAGCTCTCAGCGTTGTCATGATGCTGAGATGGAGACACTGACTGGAAAATGTTGTCATGATGCTGAGATGGAGACTACTCTTGTCATGATGCTCTCAGCAGCCGTTGTCATGATGCTGGAGACTGGAAAAGCTCTCAGCCGTTGTCATGATGCTGGAGACTGGAAAAGCTCTCAGCCGTTGTCATGATGCTGAGATGGAGACTTTTACTGGAAAAGCTCTCAATGATGCTGAGATGGAGACTTTTACTGGAAAAGCTCTCAGCCGTTGTCATGATGCTGAGATGGAGATTTTACTGGAAAAGCTCTCAGCCGTTGTCATGATGCTGAGATGGAGATGGAGACGTTGGACAGACTTTTACAGCTCTCAGCCGTTGTCATGATGCTGAGATGGAGACTTTTACTGGAAAAGCTCTCAGTCATGATGCTGAGATGGAAAAGCTCTCAGCCGTTGTCATGATGCACTGGAGCTCTCAATGATGCTGAGATTTTACTGGAAAAAGCTCATGATGCAGCGCTCTGTGTCATGATGCTGAGATGGAGACTTTTACTGGAAAAGCTCTCAGCCCATGATGCTGAGATGGAGACTTTTACTGGAAAAGCTCTCAGCCGTTGTCATGATGCTGAGATGGAGACTTTTACTGGAAAAGCTCTCAGCCGTTGTCATGATGCTGAGATGGAGACTTTTACTGGAAAAGCTCTCAGCCGTTGTCATGATGCTGAGATGGAGACTTTTACTGGAAAAAGTCTCCAGATGTCATGATGCGGAGACTTTTACTGGAAAAGCTCTCAGCCGTCATGATTCACTGGAAAAGCTCTCAGCCGCTGTCATGATGCTGAGATGGAGACTTTTACTGGAAAAGCTCTCAGCCGCTGTCATGATGCTGAGATGGAGACTTTTACTGGAAAAGCTCTCAGCCGCTGTCATGATGCTGAGATGGAGACATGGAGATGCTGAGATTTTACACTGGAAAGAACAAGAAGGGCTTCTCCAATTTTTCATTTGTTTGTCATGCGGATCTAGTGTGGCACTCCTTACACTCTTAAAAATAAAGGTTGTTTTGCAGTGATTCCACCAAATAAGCATTTGGGTTCCTTAAAGAACCTTTCATGGAACAGTTATTAAAATAACTAGTGTCTGTCCTGGTGTGAAAAACATTTTAACTTGTGCTGTTTAGTAATTTTTGACCAAAAATGAAGTAAAATTATATAAAGTAATATTTTTTTAATATATATCATTTTTTACTTCCCCGGAATAGTACAACACTAAGCATTTGCTTGTCAAATGAACAAAATAAAAAAATCACGGACACGATTTGAAAAGATGAAATAATCCTGAAAAAAGTGGTCAAAATGGGAAATTAATTTAGTGGAAATGTTTGGCACTGCACCCAAACTAACAAATCTTACAGGAAGCTCTTTTTAAAAAAATATAAACCTAAAATTTGAAACATGATTGTTTAGATCTATGTCTTTGATTTTCTCACAGTATTAGAGTAAAACATGTTTTAGAAAATATGCATTTCATATAAAATGTGAAAATATTGTTGAGCATTTTTCACAATAATAAATTTGAACATCTATAACTTTTTTTAAGTTAA
The DNA here is from genome assembly GCA_027422405.1 of Ptychobarbus kaznakovi. Classification (NCBI taxonomy): domain Eukaryota; kingdom Metazoa; phylum Chordata; class Actinopteri; order Cypriniformes; family Cyprinidae; genus Ptychobarbus; species Ptychobarbus kaznakovi. The sequence continues at coordinate 819,675 of CM049794.1, forward strand.
ATTTTTTATTGCTTTTTTCACTTCAGCAATAATTTGGCTTCTGTGTCCTCTTTAAAAAATGTATGACAGTTTAAGTTGGAAATGTAAGGTCAATGCTCAAAAAGGGGTTAACAGGTAATAGGTTTTTAAATTATTATAAGTACTGCATAAATTTAATTTAGTACCATAAAATCCCCTGAAAATACAAAATATTATTAAATTAAAATATAGTACATTAATTAAAATATAGTACATTAATTTAATTGGAGTAAAAAAGTAAATCATCCTTTTTGACCACCACACATAAGGAGCACCAGAGGTTTGATAATTTAAATAACCTTTGTCGACTATAAAGAGCCTTTTGTGCAAAGGAAATATTCCATGAATGTGCTTCATGGAACCATCAATGCCAATATAAGATCCTTTATTTTTAAAAGTGTAGGAAAGAAACATCTCTATCTCAGAGACAGCAATAACGAAGAGGTGCATTTTGCTTGTAAGATTTCCTCTCCTGGGAAAAAAGTCTCCAATAGCTTCCCATGCGTCTCCTCTAGAGTATCAGAAGAGATCTCAACAACGTCTCAAACTCTGCTCTTAACTTTGTAGCTCTGTGACAACTATTTGCTTTGATGGGATTTTATCCCTCCATCAACTCTGCAGATACACTCCGATTGGCGACGCAGCAGGAAACGATGAAGCGATGGTCAAGTTCAGGAAGCTTTCCCGTCTTTCATGAAGAAGGAGATCCGCCTCAGGAGAGAGTTCACACTCCTCTGTCGGCGCTCACACCGCACTTAAAACGACTCGGAGACATTTCACACGTCTACTGATAAGTGAAGGCCAAGTCACTTCCACTTTATCCCTCTAAACCTGGATTTAGAGTATCTGGAGGGCTTCTAAAATCAACCCATTCTACAGTTTATCTCATACAAAACCAACCTCTCCTATTAAAAACACTAAATACTCACCTCACATCTCCATATAGGAGACCTCTCCACTTCTCTGGTTGGCCACTTTACTGTTACCTCACTGTCAAATGTTTAAGGACTGCTTAAAATCTCCAGCTGCTGTAGTCCTCCATATTTAAGCTCTCAAAGTATGAATATAGAACTTGAAATATTTGAGCAAAAAAGAGACGGTGCTGTAAAAGAAATGGCAGAATTACACAAAATATTCATCAGAGATTCCATATTTAATTTTCTTTATCATTTTTATTTGGTGATGTTAATTTCTTTATCTGTACAGCATATTTAGTCATTATTAACACACCATTTTTACTCAGAAATTTCACAAACAATTACAAAGAAATGGCGAATAACACATTGGGTTAAACATTACATTTCGAGATGTTTTAAATACTATTTTCTTGTAAAAAAAAATATTTCCAATTTCAAAAAATAATTTTCAGTGTACTCACCCTCATCTCGTTTCAAACATATATGTATTTTATCTTTGAAACACGAGAAATACATACAACAAAAGTCCACAATGATCAGTGAATGTCAAGAGATTGTCAAAAATGGACAATAAAAGTACCATAACAGTAGTCCATGTGAATGCTATATAACTCAGTGTGAATGATATATGAACAACCTCCTCAGTAAAAACCTTCAGGATATAGAGAGGAATAAAACGGCTAAGACTGGTGTATGTAAGTGCTGCCGGACTGGAGGAGAAAACTTTTAAAGAAATGTACTGTGATTGAAATCTACAAACACAAATAGATAAAGTGCACTAAAATAAACATGTATTTTGGAAGTTTTCTTTCCACTAGTTATGGAAGCAAAGTATCCCAAAATCTCACAGTTGACCAGTGCATGAGGGAGGTGGGTTCTGGGGGAAGTAGTGTCTTCACTTAAATCATCAAAAATGCAGAGCACGCTTTAAAAACAAACCAATGTAGGAATCGTCCCCGGCTCAACCTGTGTGGTATAAAGTCAGGATTATTCAGAGGTTTTTATCTTCTCACCTGTGGTCCGTATGGAACGAGCACACACCCTCGCTGACAGTAAACACAAAACATCAGGCTCTGGGAGAAATTAGGAGCAACTGGACTAAAACAATTCCGGAGGGGAGGAAGTGCGTTTACATCCAGCATGCAATGCTCCTGCTGGGAACAGAACACTTCCAGAAGTAGAAACGCAGTCAGATACAGGTCTGGATGGAATCTGCAGACCGTTCCCACATTTTCTCTGCTAATTTCTTTGAGAAATCTGCACAGTGATTTCAACGCAGTGAAATGTGTTAAACAGAGTGTTACAGGTAGTGGGGAAAAGTTGCTCGTGCAATGTAGTTTAAAGGTTTCAACATGGTGAAATGAGTCAAACAGAACAATTAGTCAGGCAAACTATCAAATTACCTGAAATGCAAATGTTATTTGATAGTTATTAGAGCCCCCATTAAAAATATTTGCATTTGGGACCAGTAAAAATATGCAAAACAAGATATTTAACAACAAATCATGAATAAAATCACTTACTGTTGCTCATACATTTGGTTTGTTGGTTTTTACCCTCCTGTTGTGTTGGTCAATTTGACCCTAATTTAGATTTTTATTTTAAATGGCTTGAAAATTGGCTGTATTTCTTCTCAAATCTTCAAATTCTCTCATTTAGGGGGATAACTCTGCATGACAATTTGAAATATGTTAAGGCTGTACAAATGTTGGTGATATCACTCTTGTTGTGGTCATATCCCATTGGTTTTCATGCAATGAAATCAACACTTTAAAAAACATCAAAAAGTCCAGTTAAAATAAATACATTTTAAATGTATTTTAGCTTGGCAAAGACTAAAATATGAAATACATGATAACTTTTGAAGTTTAGGCTCAAAGTTTACTCCAATTTGAAGATTCTGAATCATCTGGGGAAGCTTCGCTTTTTCCTGATATATTTAAGTTTAAAAAAGTCTGTGAAAGGATATTTTGGTTGTTAGGTTTTTTGGATCTCAATAACTAGCTACAGCATTGAAAATAAGTGTGAGAAACCAATTTTTAACTTCACAAGGATCTAAGAAGCAGAAGTAAAAACACCAGGTACATGTACACTAATTACATACCTTTGACCCCAAGTACAAATCATGGTAGATACCATTTATACATCATTGTAGCCATAATGAAAAAAATAATAAAAAACATCAAGGTAATATTTTTATTTTGTGTCTGATTATTTATTATTATATTATATTTTTTAAATTAGAATTAAATTAATTATAATTAATGATAATATTTGTAATTTATTTAAATTTTTACGTCTCTGAGAAGGTACAATAAAGATTTTCCATGTTTACATGAGTCTTTAGTTTGTTTCGTGGTGTCAATTTTTGTCGAATGGAAACCAATGGTTGGTCTCTCTGACAATAATTGTACCCAGATATTCAGTTAACAAACATTAATACTTTAGTATGAAAAATAAATATAGCTTAGCAAGCACCACTTATAAAACATACAGGTGTAAGTGAAAATGTCAGGATTTGTTTGCCATTTAAACTTCTTAAGTTGAAAAATGTGTGTCATTAATATGATCCAATGATAAGACAGACATAAAAGCAATGATTTACATGCATGCATCATTGTCTCGTTATTAAAAATGGCATTAATAAAACACTTTGCAGTTGATATACTTATAAAATCCTTCACGCAATGCACCAAACGCAAATTCCCAACTGTCATGACCGAGATCCTGTTTTGATTGAAATAGTATTGCGCTAAAGTGTTTCCCAACAGCAAAAGTGGCCAATTATCTCAGTATAAAGTGTCTTGTTGTTCTCGACTGGCTCGATCCTCCTCACATGTCATCCATTATTCAACAGTCGCTGTTTTTGGACTGAGTCAGACGGCACAAATATAGCCTCGTGTTTGCCGTATTCGTCATCCCAGAGGCTTTAAACACAGTTTATTGTGTTTACTATGATGACATATTTCAATAGATCAATCGTAGACGCCTCCAGAACTTTCCGCCCAACAAAAGCGACGTTAGAAAGATTTTCCACTCTGATGTTACTTGTCAATACAGTATGGACTGTTTGCTGGCTTAGCGAACTGACATATTGTTCCTTTTAAAGAGGCGGCTCATATTTGGCCTGGTTCAACTCTGCTGGTCTAAGCGCGAGCTGCTGAAAGCTGTGCGACAGGCTCTGTGCTTCTCATGTAAAGTCTAATGACGACACGGGCATGTTCTGGGCTTTAGCAGACAGCTGGAGGCGACACAACACGCCTGAAATCAATCACAGGTTTGGCGTTAGAACAGCAGAAACGTTATTTTCCACCTCAAGTGTGTGTGTGTATGTCTTCTGAGAATCCTTATTGTTCCCATGTGGGATCTATAAAATATTTCTCTCCATTGCCCTTTAGCCAGAGATGCATTACTGCACATAATAAAGAACATCAGCTGCATGGTTATAAAAATAGCTGCTCTGAAATGTAAAGTGCTTTGAGATGTTCAGCTTTTGATTGACTGCCAGATGATAAAACCTGAACAGACTTTTAGATCAACAACCAAAGTGAAGACTTTAAATGGTTTGATTGAATTTATACAGGTACCTAAAAAAATGTTGAATATGGTGAAAAACTTATTTTTTTCTTGTAACTTATTTCAAAAGGTGAAACTTTCATATATTTTATATTCATTACATGTAAAGTGAAACACTTCAAAAGTTTTTTTTTTTTAATTTTGATGATTAGAGCTTACAGCTAATTTAAGTCAAAATCAGTATCTCAAATATTGTATTTACATTTGAGTTTCAATAAATGTTTCTATTTGATGATTACTTGGGAGAGCTTTGAACTGAAGCTGGAGTCAGGAGTTCATCTTGAAGTATATCAGAAATTATGAACACTGTTGATTGGGCATTCAGAGTCTTTCCAATGAAGTCCTCCACCACATGTCAACAGTAGTGTCTCAGATCTTGTTCTTTGGGGCTGGTTCAATAATGAGGGAGCACTTTGCCCTCCTTCAATAGGCCTTATGAAACCTTTTCATTTTGGAAGTTCTTGCATTAGAGTATTAAATTTTGTTCAGAAGCATCTTGGTGTGTGGATTTCCTTTCTTGAACCTTCCAAACCGATTCAATTGTATTTTCAGAGAATTAACAAAATTACTAACTTCTATCAAGTCAAAGATTGTCTGCCACAAATATTTGTCCTGAAAAATGTGAAACACGGAGAACACTGAGGTTTAAAACCTCAGGACTCAGCAAAGGCCTGAAAAAGTGGCAATACCAAAAGGGATTAGGTTTTCAGATGTCAGTTGGTCTTAAATTGCTGAATCAACCAGTCCAGTAATATCTCTCTGTTTAGGACTGGAGATGAGTTCATGACGGAGTTCTCTGTGTCCAAAAAAGTCTGTTGAAAAGATTCAAGAACATCTCACAGTGACATATAACATGATTTATAAAAACTTAGAGAAGCCTGTTGAAGTAAAGATGGATCTGTGTTCTTGTGGGTGACAAATTGCAAAGGCTTTTGATCTACAGTGCATAACATAATCAAAAGATTAATAAAAACTGGAGAAACATGAAGACCTTTGTTGGATCCTCGTGGTCTTCGGACCCTCAGACGACACTGCATCACTCATTGGCATGATTCTGTCATTGACATTACTAAATGGGCCCAGGAATACCTCCAGAAACCACTGTCGGTAACACAATCCGCCGTGCCATCTGTAGATGCCAACAAAAGCTCTATCATGCAACAAGAAAGCCATATATGAACATGGTCCAGAAGCGCCGTCGTGTCCTGTGGGCCAAGGCTCATTTAAAATTGACTGTTTCAAAGTAGAAAAGTGTTCTATGGTCAGACGAGTCCAAATTTGACATTCTTGTTGGAAATCATGGACGCCGTGTCCTCCGGGCTAAAGAGGAGGGAGACCTTCCAGCGTGTTATCAGCGTTCAGTTCAAAAGCCAGCATCTCTGATGGTACGGAGGTGCATAAGTGCATACGGTATGGGCAGCTTGCATGTTTTGGAAAGTACTATGAATGCTGAAATGTATAAAGGTTTTAGAGCAACATATGCTTCCCTCCCGATGACGTCTATCTCATGGAAAGCCTTGTGTATTTCAGCAGGACAAAGCAAAACCACATACTGCAGCTATTAAAACAGCATGGCTTCGTAGTAGAAGAGTCCGGGTGCTGAATTGGCCTGCCTGCAGTCCAGATCTTTCACCTATAGAGAACATTTGGCGCATCATTAAAAGAAAAATACGTCAAAGACGACCACGAACTCTTCAGCAGCTGAAAACCTATATCAGGCAAGAATGGGACCAACTTCCAACGCCAAAACTCCAGAAACTCATAACCTCGATGCCCAGACGTCTTCAAACTGTTTTGAAAAGAAGAGGCGATGCTACACCATGGTAAACATGCCCCCGTCCCAACTATTTTGAGACCTGCAGCAGGCATCAAATTTGAAATGAGCTCATTTTGTGCATAAAATCGTAAAAAACTATCAGTTTAAACATTTGTTTTGTTCTCTATGTTCTATTGTGAATAAAATATTGTATCATGTGATTTGATATTCTTTTAGTTTTCATTTTATTCATATATAAAAAAAAACGTTCGGGTTATATTATATATATACATTTTTATTCATGCAAATTATAAAATGCTATATATTTTAAACTATATTATTGTCTGTGGTTAAGAGAGCACAATAAATATCAACTTTTAAATGGGAGAAAAAACATTTGTCTAATCAAACAGTATTTTGGCTCAAATTGATTAGTCACTTAGTAGAAGCTTGTCAAATTAAAACTACTCAATTAAAGTAAATATAACCCAATCAACTTTAAATACGGGTCCATTTGAAGTGAGAACAAACATGTTTTTGTGAGCTGAATTCAAGAGACACTTGGAAACAAAGCTTGCAGCATGTTGTTGAGCCCGTGTAGTTCATGGAGATATAAATGAGTTTCAGTGTTTGATTTGTTCGGCCCTAAGCGGTGTCTATAATGACGTCACATGAGTTTGGGTTTCCGACATGAAGTCCGATCAGAGAGAATCTCTTGACCTGTGCTGTCAACCAGGACCTGCAGCTGACGGCGGCCTGAATTAACTTTCTGCCCGATGGCTATTTTTACCCCAGTAACAACAGGAACAGCTGCGCAGCTCGAGAACACAGAGGTGAAGGCCAGGCAGAAAAGATGGCATGAGGGAAATCTTTAGATGACATCGTAATCCTGTCGAAGGACAGAGAGATCCATCATTTGACCAAATTAAGATGTGTTGATCGCTAACACTATAAATCGGTCGTTTAATTTTAGTATCAGTTGATGATACACTAACAAAATAAACACGTATTGTAAATTTTCTGTTGAAAAAAAATCAAAATGACGTATTAATTATGCATATAAAATGTATATACATAATAAAATGTGTGACCCTGAAGCACAAAACACGTCATAATTTGCACAGATATATTTGTAGCAATAGATTGTATAGGTCAAAATTATAGATTTTTCTTTTATGACAAAAATCATTAGGATATTAAGTAAAGATCATGTTTCATGACGATACTTTGTACATTTTCTACTGAAAATATATAAAAACAGAATTTTTGTTTAGTAATATGCATTGCTAAGGAATTCATTTGGAAAACTTTAAAGGCAATTTTCTTAATATTTCAAAAAAAATTGCACCCTCAGATTCCAGATTTTCAAATAGTTGTATTTCAGCCAAATTCTGTCCTATCATAACAAACCATACATCAATGGAATGCGTATTTATTTCAGCTTTCATATGGTGTATAAATCTCAATAAATAAAAAAGAACCTTAAGATTGGTTTTGTTGTCTCTCTCTCACACACACACACACACACACACACACACACACACACACACACACAGAGCAATGAAATTACATTTATATTTATATATTTTAAATATACAACATATTAAATTAATTATTGTCAAATGTAAGCAACCTACATTTGGAATATATATAAAAAAATGGAATTACTGGTGTAAGAATGATTTCAGTTATTATTATTATTACTACATTTAACAATTTATTGAACATTGGTTCGAAAATATGTCCTTGCTTATGCAAATGTTTCCGAAACAAATTCAACTTTTGCATGTAAATATACCCCAAGGAACTAAGAATTGTTGTACTTTTCTTAGGTATAAAATGAAAATATAAACCATCACAGTATCCCATAATACCCTATCAAACGCATGCACCACGTGCATGGGCAAAAGGCACTCACATTTCTTTATGTTTGGTGAGTTTGGGATGAATGGGATATAAAGTGAGGAATCTAATACAGCATCTTCAAAGCCTCTGTCACGTAGGTGAGACACCGAGAGACTGACATCACACACTGACGCTTCCCGTAACTCCACATCATACGGCTTTATTAGATGGTCAAACTCTGCCAGGAACAGTAAAGCATTCCTGCGGCTTGTGTCCGATTTCAGAGAATTACACCAAATTATGATGCTTCAAATGCCACAAAGCAATAAAGCACTGGAGGATGTGTTTTACAGTCATTTTACCACGGTAAAGGGATGTAGTTTTACAGCGAGTTAGTTACTGTCTCTCGTGGTTTATATTGCTGTTATAAAATGACAGCAACAACAGCATTATGATAAAACAAAATGTTAAAATATTTTTTTCTGTATAATGAATAACGTCTACAGAAATATTACAGTTGCATAACAATGTAGTAACAATTTAAAATTTAGAGAATAATAAAGATGATAAACGTATATCTGTTGCCTCATTTTTTTATTATTTTAAACAAAATATTACATTACATTTTGTTTTTGCAATTACATTACTTTGTGATGTACAAAAATACAATTTTAGATATAAAATTTAATTATTGGCAATTAAATTACATTAACAAACGTATCATATTATATACAATAGTAATTAATTTTCAGCAACTAAGCAATTAAATTAATTAATAAAATTGATATAGGAAAATGAATTAGAACTAATATTAAGATTATATTTTATATCGAATAGTTAATATTTTTATACAAATGGACTTAATTGTCAAGAATTAATATATAATATTATATTTATTTAGGCTACGATGTGATTAATGTGTGGAGAAAGATAGATAAACACACAAACAGATTTGTAATTTAAGTTACATTACATATGTATTCATATTTATACATAAGTGCATTTATTGTTACAAACACACAGATAAATTAATATTATGAAAGTAATATTTTAAAATAAAGTAATATGATATTAATTCTTGGAAAATGTAACTGTTTGGAATTAACGGTGTAGCAATTTTTTATAAAATGTAACAATTTGCTGAACTTTGGTGCATTTTAATTTAAAAATGAAACAAAATAAATTAATAAAATAAATTAACATGTGGAGAAATCACTATAATGCACAACCGCTTGAGGCTTGTTGTTTTTTTAACAATACAAAAAGTAAAAAAAACATGGCTCAACCAATCAGATTTTACAGCCAGAACTATTTGTTTTATAAGAAAGATTATCCTATGCTAGTCCAGATCTATAATTCATTACACTTTTTGCTCTGTACACACGATCAGATCAGAGTTTGTCGCAGTAATTACCGCGCCATTAGTTCAAGTTCATCTGCTAGCATAACAATCCGCGCTCTCTAATAACTGCTTTCTGCTGTGATTAGTAAGATCAGAAAGCCTCGTGGAATGTGACTGATGTGTGTTCACAGTTCTTTAGCGTCATGCTAGCAGCTGAGGGAAGTGTGGACATCTCTGTCCGGGACAGAAGACGCGGATTAGGCTCTCAGCTAGCGTCTTTGTTTTAGAGATTAGCTCTCTGACCTCGAAATGCTAAAGTGCGTCGCGCTGCGTGCGCGATCACGGTCAAGTCAGCAGACGCGCCTCTAAAGGTTAGTCCTTTAGCTCCAGCGCTCATTAAAAGGACACACATGACCTCTTCAGCCAACACTGGAGTCATATGCGGTGTTCAGATGCTCATACTTACAAGTTCAGAAGTCGTGACTACGATGTAATGTGTGCTAATATGATTTTGGTCGGAAAAATCTATCAAGTCCTATATATACACTTTAATGATGAAATAAAATCTCAAAAACTGCTTGCCACACTCACATTTAAAGTACATGTTTCTAACTCTGTTTTAATGCGCATTTTGAAATATAGCATCAGAAACGAACGATGGAAATGGCTAATATCAAATAAAATCAAATAATCCCTTAATTTGCAAAAAGTTTTTTACGCTCGCTTTAGGTGGTTTTTGATTTGTGTGAAAAAGGGTTGATGCTAATAATAATGGAAGATGAAAATGCATTTGCCGAATAAATTCCTCCATGCACAACTAAAAAGTAATGTGAGTTTGTGATGTGGGACGGCAAAACCTGACTCACCAGCAGACCGATCTTATTCACAGCATCTGAAATGTTGTTATGGTCATTCTGAAATGCCCGAGCAAAGTATTTATGTATAATTGCCTCCGGTCTGCGTTCCCAAACAGCAAGCATCCCCTGAAAGCAATGACCGCATTTATTTTGTTTCGTGGTGCAAGGTGCAATTAATTTATTATAGCCTACATGAAAATTATTATATTCAGTGGCTTCTCCTATTTTTCTAAGTGATTTATAGTGACAATTTTTCAGGAAGTGTTACTTTTGTTTCGGGGTAAACGTCGGGGTCCCCGGCCCTCGGGAGAGGTACTGTCACAGAACAGCCAGGTCTCCACTCCAGCCAATCCCAGCACACTCACTAATCACACACACCTGCAACTCATCTACATATTCATCAAGCTGACTTCAAAAGCACACACATCACCTCACTCCAGAGTCCGGTCTCGTTTATGCGTAAAGGACTCATACTTTGCTCCTACGTACTCTCTAAGTATATTCTCCAAGTGTTATTCCTGTACTTACCTCCTGTGTTTCTCCAGCGTGTGCTCCCCGTCTCTCTCTATCATCTCTGTACCTCTGCCACAAACCTGCAAGTATCAAGTGTGTGTGCGCTCCTCCATTCATCCATCCCATCCACGATCTCCTGGTCCTGTAAGACAAAGACTGTTCACCATCCTCATCAGTTCATTAAGTATTCCTTGCTCAGCTTAATCACCCGATTCTCTACTGCCTTCTCATTGTCAATAAACATCCTGTTAATCGCCATCTCTGTGTGCCGTGTATACTTCCGTAATAAGTAGGCTATTATAGTTTCTGTGGCTCAGTGGTAGAGCATTGCGTTAGCAGCGCAAAGGTTGTGGGTTCGATTCCCAGGGAACACATATACTGACAAAAAAAAATGTATAGCCTGAATGCACTGTAAGTCGCTTTGGATAAAAGCGTCTGCTAAATGCTTAAATGTAAATTATAGGCTAAATTGGTTATTTTTTAGTATTTTTTTTCTGTTGTATTTGCCATATTGTTTGTAATTTCTTTTAGTTTTTTTTGTATTACAGACTTTTCTAAACTCACTGTTGTTTGTTGACTAAGAAACTGCTCTGAAAGAATAGGTTATGGGGTCCGGGAGCATTTTAGGGCCCTGACAAGCTATGCTTAGGGCCTCCAGAAGTCTAGGATAGGCACTGGGTAAGTGAACAGTCTTTGCTTATCTAAAGTCTATCATCCACTTTATTTTTAAAGCAGAAGTAAGATGTTTTCTGTGAATGTGTGAGACTGACTTGAAGAATAACTAAACAGCAGCAAATGGTAAAACTATTAGCGCTATGAACCAGTGTTTATAATTATGAAAACACAATAAAATAATATAAGGAATACAATTTGGCAACATAGCGAGCTGTTTTGAACAGCGGATAACACTGGAAGTGCTGCGTTTACGTTAAAAATAAGTTGGTATTTTGACTAATTTCTCTTTCGTTTAGCTCTCTCTGTTTCTCTCTGTCAAGCTGACTTTCCTTTCCCTCTGTTGTGACTCTCTAAATAGCCAAAAGTCTATCTTTATATAACAGACGACATAATCCGTCTCTCCGTGGTTTTGGTTCACATAGTTGTCAGACAGAAATAGACTTGAACGCTCAGATGAATATGCAAAACAGTTCTTAATTTCTGAACTCATCTTATAATAAAATGAATGTGCTGTAATTTAAGGATGCGTTTCTATAATATTACAGGAGAGCTTCAGAAATACACTCTGCTCAAGATCAGACACTTCATCGTAATTATAGCTTAATGAATGTGACGAGAAAAGTTAGTTATAAACAGTGCTGGGCAAACCGCTTACATTTTGTAGTCCATTACTGATGCCAAATTACATGACAGCAATTAGTTTGTAATTTAATCTTTTGGATTACACCTATTCTGCATTGTATTGACTACTTTTTGATTGTCATTAGATTAGTTTTGACATAACTCGATTCATCATTAAGTGTATTAAACATTACAGTATGCCAGGTTTTTCCAAACTGGGGTTTGTGAGTGGATGCAATGTGAATAATAACTTAAATCATTAAAAATATTGAATTAAACGAACTCATTTTAAAACAGAAGCAATACAAATAAAATACTTAAAATAGGAATCTTTAAATTTTAATGGAAGAAAAAATAATTTGTGTGAATCATATAATTAACTACCATTGTGTGAATAATATGCAATCATGTAATATTAAAAAAGTAACCGTAATCTGATTACACGTATTTTAAAGTGTAATATCTAATTACAAGCGTATCATTTTTGGAGTCTGATTACATGTGTTCATTTACTACCCAGCACTGCATAGAAATAGCTAAAGTTAGCTATTACTCAAGAAGAGATTGACACACTTAACATATTCATATTCATAACAATTCATCAAATGCAATGAAAATACATTCTGATGCCTGTGTATTGGTTTCCTTTGAAAATGATCACTTCCTAGAGGATGTTGTTATTAAGGAACTGGCCTTCGTCAGCAAAACAAATACAAAAAATAAAAATATTACTAAAAATAAAGTACTGAAAGTGATCCTGAGGATATTAATGACACGGGGGGGGGGGGGGGACCCTATAAACTAATTCTAAATTAAAGTTAAAAGAGATATATAAATCATTTCCGTAATTATTTTAAATTGTGAGAACCAAAAATGACAATTCTGCCATAATTTACTCCACCTTATGTCATTCTGTATGCATTTTTTCTTCTGCATTGTATAAACGCACAAACTACATTTTGAACAGTGCATACTGTAGACAGGACGTGTATAAAGTGTGCCGTGTTTCTGATCAGAAGTCATTAAACACGTCTGCAGCGAAGCTTCATCATGCAAATACAAATCAGTAAATGTTTGACATGTTCATGTTTGCATTTTAATGATCTTGTTAAATCTGTGACTTGCATGAACACCCCTAAATGTCCCAATAATGCTAATCTAAGTTTGTATAAGTATGATGCTTTTAGCTTTCTCAGTCAATTGTTATGTTCATGCATCAGATATTTAAGCGTGAAGTACAGCTGTTGTTTGGGGGCTTTAGGTGATGGGTGATTTCACAGGTCAGGTTGATGGTCAGGTCAGAGGGCTGTGTTTCCTCAGCGGGGAACCCTACCTGCCCTGCTGAACCTGCCCCGGGGCAACAACAGTCAGCCATGCGTTTGCATGTACATGCAGAGGCCTACCGACCTATACAAATTCTTTTTGGGGAAATAATATTTTTATCAGAAGTAGCATTTTGCTTGACCAGCATGCTTTCGCATCATTGGTTGCATCAGCAACATGATTTAATTAATATTCATAAGCCAAATTTATATGCATGTACGTGTTTGTCTGTGCACGGAGAGGACGTTTATCAATTCAGAGCATGAACCGAATGAATCTAAAGCTGAACTCTGCTGCTGTGTGGCCTCAGGCAGACGTACAAATGTTTTCCTCCATGACAGAACATGTAACTTCAATCTGCACTGCAATCGGCACAAACAAGAGGAAGACAATGTGAGACAGAATCACGCACTCACATCACTGCTCCTCCATTAAAACTGCTGCATCTATTAGACAAGTTGAGTTTGTTTCTAAGTGGTCCATGAAATCATACGAGTTACTGACAATACCAGTGGTAAGCCATTCAATATGATTATGTAATTGTACAATAGCATGGTAGTGCCACGTATTTTGGACTTGTACTATGGTAATACCACTATATTCTTTAAAGTACCTATAAGAGTAATATGAAAACACTGCATTTTGTGAAACTATACTATGGTAATCATAACAATACCATTGTATTTCAATGCTTACTGGACGTACACCATAGTATTCTTTGAAGTACCATGACAATATCTTGATATATGAATATGGTAGTCATTTACCATAGTGCTGAATATTAAAAAATAAAATGGATAATAAAATAAACAAAACATGAACAATTTATTTTAATTAAAATAAATAAAACCAACCCACCCAATTGGGTGATCATGATCCTGACAGCAATGAGATGCAATGCAAAGAAATTGATTCAAATTAATAGGCGACATTATACAGTGAATCCCAGGACTGATTAATCATGGCTTCACTGCATTAAACTGAATCATTCCCAACATAATCACCTCCAGACTGTGGAGCATCCATCAGGAGATGGTTACAGTAAGCGGAAGAGTCCAGGGGTTCGGCCTCACGCTGCTATAGGGAATCTCACACCTCCTATAGAGACTTCTGGACCAGAGCAGCGTGAGGCAGAGAGATCATGTGACTGACGCTCATTCGAGGAAATCCTTCATTGAGTGTGTCGGGAGTCTACTTAATTAACTCAGAGACAGGCTGCATGATCTGAAGCAAACATAACGCTCTTCCAGCTAACATTCTCAGAATGTTCTGGCAAGGTTCTCTCAAAGTCATGAACAAAGTATTATGAATTATCCATATTCTTAACATTAAAAGGACAGTTCACCTGGAAATGAAAATACTCTCATAATTTACTCTCAAAGGACATATTTTGAAGAATGTTGGTAATCAAATAGATAACAGTAAAAAATACTATGGAAGTCAATGGGTGCCATCAAGTGTTTGGTTACCAACATTATTCAAAATGTCTTATTTTGCAAGCAAATGATGAGGAAAGAAACTCAAAAGAGGAATGAAACTCATACAGGTTTAGAATAACTTGAGTCTGAGTAAATGATGACAGCATTTTCACTTTTTTTTTTCCTGAAATATGTTGTTGAACATTTGGTTAACATGTTTTTTTAAATGTTACTACTTGTTTCAGAATGTTTACAGGTCATTCAACAGTAACATTGCCATAATGTAGCAAAAATAAATATAAAATAGATAAATAGAATGTTCCCTTAAACATTTGCCAAGAATATGCATTTTTTTGTTTGTTTTTTATATGAAAACTGGACATTTTGAACGTTTACAGAATATTCAGAAATAACATTTTCATAACTTTATAGGCCCTTCTGATTTAGATGTAAAGCCTTAAATTACAGTTCATTTTGGTTTGTCAGGTTCAGGACCTGGTTTAAGTAGATTACTTCAACTTTTGCATAAGTTTTTGCTCAACAATATCTAGTAAGCTTCTTCTTACTCGGTGTCTGAAACAGAACTTGAGCACTAACCTGTTAAACTTCATCCTCAACACCACTTACTGCATCGGTCCAGAAGCTTGAAAGTCGACTTTGTTTCCAGGTGGATTCTGGGAGGTTCAGCGGCATTGAACCTAATTTATGTCGGCACTTGGAGGTATGGATTTTGCCAAAATGTGCATGCAGAAAAACACACTTTGCTGTGCTGGAAATGTTTATTCTTGCATATTGTATATGGTTCAGCATGCTGTTTTAGTTAGTTCATCCTGGATATGAAGCGGTTATTGCGTCAATTTAATTATATTTTGTGAGAAAATGTTATTTGTTGCATTAGAAATGGTATCAAGGTGACCTCAAACAGTGTCCTCAGGCTGTATTTTGCACATTTGACAAATGTGGTAGATTATCTGGGTTTTCTGTGCAAGCAAACAATAGTAATATACAAACCATGAATAATGCCGAGCACAAACCTAATCTCATGTTTGGAGGTGCTGGCACCTTGTGGTAGAGAGGAATTATCACAAAAGCACAGCATTTTGGGGGATAGTTCAATTAAAATATAATTTTGTAATCATGTACTCACCTTCATGTCCATATATTTGGGAAAAACGTCTTAGTGTTTATTTTTGGTACATGCAAAGAAAGTCAACAGGGTCCAGTGTTTGTTTGGTTCCTAACATTCTTCAAATAATCTCCTTTTGTATTCTGTAGAAAAGAAAAATAGTTTTGTACAATAGTTTACAGGCTTGTAACATCATGATGAGGTTAATTACTGAATACAACAGCTCTTAAACTAAATATACATAATAATGTACATTCAATCAGAAGAGATAAAGATGAGAACAAAAACTTCAAATTTAAATTGATACATTTTGGGCATGTTTTAGGGATTTTGGAAGGAAAAGCTCACAAATCAAGGTTCAACAAGAACATTGTTATATGCTTGAGGAATAATATAATCTTTACACAAGATGAACAGCATGTTACTTTGACAACCTGAGAATGATGCACTGGAGACGTCTTTTACATTTTAGGAATAATATAATCTTTACACAAGATGAACAGCATGTTACTTTGACAACCTGAGAGTGATGCACTGGAGACGTCTTTTACACTGGAAAGATGATGTTGGGATTGAAGTAGAAGTGGTTTGGTGGACATTCACCTGATCACATTCACTCAGAACATGTCTGGTGACGGCACATCAGCACCAGATCATCTGGAGTACAAGAACAACAGGAAAGTTTAACACAGGGTTGCCAGGTCCCAGAAAGCGGACTCAAAACCCACCAAAAAGCAATACACTCAAGCCCATTGTTTTCAAAACATGGCAATGTGTGCACATCTAACCTGATAGAAGATGCTGCCGTCCGGTGGTGGTGAAGAGTCATCACATAAGAACTGAAATGTGATTGGTTCTTACCTGTGCACGTCACATCTATGATGCCGGAGTGATCTGGGTAACTTTCAGCACGTTGCCTTGCAGTTACTACGGTATTACTGAAAAACAAAGAGTGTACTTTCAAGAGAAAGAACAAATACATGGGGAGTGTGAAATATATAAAAAAAGTGTTGGTGTAGTACCATGAAAAAACGTTTATTTACATCAAACATGTCATATATGAGTGTTTTATACAGGCACAACAAAAACAGCCCTTGAGAAGCAGAAATAAAACATTTTAACTACTTAATGTAAAAGTCTAAAGTGAACAGCATTATATAAATGCACTGCTAAATGAACATTATAGAAATATCAAAGTAGTATGGATACTGTTGTCCATTCCAGCGTCTTTAGAAAATCACTTAAGACATCGTGTAGTAATGCTCCTCATTATCTTAGATCTGCATCGCTATACTATAGCAGCTATAGCTATAACTCCAGCTATATTCCAGACTCCTTTATAAGCCATTCAGTTTGACCACTTTTAACAGCTTTCTTTAACAGTTACGTGGTTTCCTAAAGATTGATGGATTTAAATCTAAAAGAGTGCACAAGAGTCTCAACTAAAACATTCCTTTGTATTTGTTTTACTGCCGTTATATTTCAAAGACATCTAGTTTTTGATCATTTCCTCAAACAATTTAATTTCTCTTTATATTTTGAACTTGATGAATGCGGATGAATAACTGATTACTCATAACAAATGAGTAGATGCTCGGAGACTAAGTAAATTAGTTGAAATACAAACATCTGTGAACAAACTGAATAATATATTAATAAAGACAATGTCACCTAGAACTGTAAACAACCTACAGTGATGTGTTTATACCGAACACGAGTGCAGCAACGTATCAAAACTACATCACTTGCAATATTAATATTAGTAATAATAATATTAGAGCAGAAGCTCTACTGGCTAATGTTGCTGATTATATATGGGAAAACCAATGTAGTCGATATTCTTCAAAACACAACCTCGATGTCACAAGCAATCCTCTGGATATCTCTGCCAAGTTTCTTGAGGCGTTTGTGTATTTTCTTCTTCTGGTCCATATTCTGATTGTTTTTATGCTTGAGTTTTGGATGGATTTGCTCACGATGCTCCTGGCAGAACTGGAGGCCACACACATTGCAGCTGTATGTCTCCTCTTTATCGTGGACGAGCTGGTGGCGTTTCAGGTTGTGGCGGGTGGTAAAGGCCCATTCACAGCAGTCGCAGGTATACGGCCGAGCACCTGTATGAATGCGCTGGTGCTCCGTGTGATGCTGCGATGGCCAAAGCGCTTGTCGCAGAGCTCACAGGGAAACGGGCGATCACAGTCGTGGAACTGCATGTGTTTGTTCAGCCGAGCGAACGAGAAAGTGCTGTTGCCACAAACGCTGCAGGTGTACTCGCCGTGGCCCTGAAGCAGCTTGGAAACACAATTTGGTTTGAGTTCTGATTCGTTATGCATCTTGTCCACAGTTTCAAAGCTCAATTTGGGCACCTCAGGATCCTCCATGTCACTCACACTTGCAGACAGAATGACTGGCATTCATGTGGAGAAAAACTACAACATTATGTATATAGGCATGTATGCATCTACTTGAAACACTTAATGTGTGTGTATTTAGACAGACATTTGATCAAATTATCAAACAATCTAAAAATACATATCTGGAGCATTGGGATCAAGAAACTAAAACACAAAGTAAATTACAATTCTATCGAACTCTAAAATCAAATTGTGAATTGGAAGATTATCTCCAGAGTGTCAGAGACACAAAGCAGAGACGGATCCTGAACAAGTCTCAGTGAGCACAGACTAGCCATCGAGACCGGCAGACACAGAAAGAGCTGGTTACCCAGGCGGGAGGAGAATGGCTGTTTCCAGGATCTGGAGATCTCATGATGCAGATCACTGAAAAACGGCAGCTTCCTCTGTGTAGGCCTCGAATTTGAGCCACTAAGGAACCGCTCGTCGAGTTTCCGGCAATCGATTGAGAGCTTATCGGTGGTGCGCGAAAACACGAGGCCGGGGAAGGACGCACTTCCTGGCCACTAGGCAGGATAGCATCGACTAAAGCAGCCCCGAAATCCTCGGAGTCGGATGCTGCTGTAAATAATACATCATCTAGCCTGAAGGAAACGGCGACGCATGCCTCCGGGCTAGGATATAAATATTCATGCACGAATTCAACCGGAGAATTCGCACGCACGTGCTCAGCCGAGAGGGAGAGAAAGGGCGAGGCCCGTCTGCTTGCTCTCCATCGCCTCGAGCTCTACATCCGAGCCCCAGGTCGCGGATTCACTTAAGGCCGCAGAGGTCTCCAGAGCATGGCGGGGAAAAACGGATGACTCCCTTCAAAAACCCCAAGCCTAGAGCGGAGAGTTTTTAGACGGGGGTTCTCACAAAATGTACATTTTGAGATGCCAAAAGCAGCCTCACGTGCATGCGAAAAACCCATACATTTTACACTGACTGTGAGGGCGATGAAGCGAGAACACGGAAGCTGACAGTAACGATATTCTATTGCACTTCACCGCAAGGAGAACGGAGTTCCACTGCTGCAGTCGCCGAAGCACAACGAAGAAATATCCTGAATAACGATCGAAATCGGGCCAGAAAAATCACAACAGAAGGGCTAATATGGCCGCTTCGTGAAGGCAGAGAAATCTGAGGAGCAGATGGCGCTTTCGCCAGTATAAGACGACGACATGAGAATGTCGAGGGCAGCATCCGCGCCATCAGCCAATGAATTGATGTGATTCTATACGGTTTCAGACAATCGGCACGCCCAGGGGCATTCCCAAAGCATCTTAGCTTACAGCATTGAGTGAACCTATGAAAGAGAACTCAATCAGATTATATTTATTCAGACTGAAACAGATCTGCACATTCCAATGTATGATTTTACAGTATGTTGATTTTAATTTATTAAACAAGTTGTGTTGTTTTGGTTCTCTGGATATAAAATCGTTTCCTGAAGTAAAACAAGTTGTAAACTGAGGAAGATGTTGGAATCCAATCAATTTGAGAAGTTCAGTTGAAGTCGGCACAAAGAAAATAAAAACTGCAAAGACAAACGAACACAATCATTCAGGTAAAAGAATACGATAATCTTTATCTTGTACACACCTCTAGCTGACAGATTTCTGTGATAAATCAATCAATATCCAGCATGGACAGACATGTATTATCATTTAATTTAGTACTGCTGGTTTCTTAATTTTGAGCACTGTGTGTGAATTCCTTTCAAAAGTGAGCTGCTGCAGCTTCGTTTCCAGCTGATCTTAATCTACCACCACCTACTGTTAGTATGGAGCAGAAACACTCTTCATCTCTGGAGGGGTCTTGTTTTCTGCTCCAGTATCCACACTGTGAACCCCACACCGTCTAAAGCAGTGATGGGCAAACTTGGCCCTTCCAGGCCACTTTCCTGCAGAGATATGATCCAACCCTGATAAAACTCACCTGCTCGTAGCCTTCTAGCAGTCTTGAAGACATCGATTAACTGGTTCAGGTGTGTTTGATTAGAGTCTGAGCTAAACTCTTACGGAAAGTGGCCTGGAAGGGCCGAATTTGCCCACCCCTGTTCTAGAGTGAAGAAAGAGCACTACACTATATTCTAAGCGTATATATTCAACATGTTTATACAAATGTTTTATCCTCCTGTGACCGATTTATTTTGTGATTTTATAGGTGGGTCTACTTCTGTGCTGCTCTGAGACACATTGTTGAATATAATTTCATATATTCAATAATTTAAACTAATAAATCTTTTACCTGCTTAGTGCAAAATTTGGGTTTTTGCACAATTATTATATTGTAGTGACATGAAAATGGAACAAAATCATACTCACATCACCGCTCTATAAACCAACCCTGATAGCACACGTACATCACGGAGCTGTCTATTTGACATGCATTTACAAAATGTATTTTTTTGAGTGTTTGCTCATCTGCAATGTCTATTGGACGCTTCCTATCAGGTGTTTACAGATGAACACTCATACGTACAGTGACTAATAGGAAATAAAAATATTCTGTGTGCGATAATGTGAACATTTAGCTCACCCAGCTGCAAAAAACAAAATTAAAAAAGATTTAGTAATGATTTACTGGTCATAATTGGAATTGTACTGCTTTTAATGGAAACTGTAATGGTGCATATTGGTCTCTACTGGACGCCTTATAGGGCTAAATGGAAGTCCTCTCGTTTTCAATTTTTTTAAATCTAGGATAAGACGTCTGAATTTGACTTCATGAGTCAAAATAAAATGCTACATTTCCATAGAATTGTGCGTTACTTTGTAAAGAAATTACTGAAGACATTTTCTTTCCCATCTCCAGCTGTTAACATGGAATTACATGTAAAATGGTGTGATTCTTCTTTATATAACAGGAGCTGAAAGACTATTTGCTTGTGAATATAAATGAACTTGCCCATTATGCAAATACACCGTAGAGAATGACTTCAGTTCATGACCATCTGCTCACATAAACTGTAGTACGGAGACAAAATATGCACAAGGAGGATCTTTATTGTTGACTTGTATGTTAACATTAAGTAAACAGAGCATTAGAAGACTTTACACTGATGGGGATCGTTTAACTCTGGTTTCACCACAATATCAGCGAATCCATGCACTTGAGTGAGCAGACGGCAGTCCATCGATGCCAGGAGCTTCTGAGAGCCGGAGACGGTAGGAACAAACTTCTCCATCAGTGTAACCGTCTCAAGCTTCTGCACATCACTGACAGAGAGAACCAGAATATACACTTACTGGAAGCTTTTCACTTTAAACACAGTTTATCATATTTAATGTAGTACTGTTACTATACATCTGTTTCAACCATAAAACATCTCAGCTGAAATGAAAATGCTGTTAAACACTGAAAGTCTTACCCATGTTCGATCTTTCTGACGCTCTGCATTCCCAGTCCCTCTATACGGAACAAAACGTTCTTCAATACTTGTGACAGCGGGTTCTGGAACGTGATCTTGACCGTCAACTCTTTACCCACCACAGCATCCTCTAGAGGCTGAAACAGAACAAACACAATCAATGGATGTAGAATGAAATGAGAACGAGATTTGAGAGCTAAAATAGTGGGAATGAACTTAGATTTAGTCTGTTCCTCAAAAAAAAAAATGCTAATTTTCTCTGAAATGAAATCACGATTAATCCCACCAAACATTTAAGTGTTTAATTAAAGTTATTGCAATAACTTCACATTCAATCTTCAAATTAATGTAGAAACAAAGACAGTATTTTTTTAACATTTGTTTAATGTAATCTTTTTTTATGGCTGACGAGGCAAATATCTTCGATACCTATACTACTGCTGTCTCTAAGAAATTGCTCTTTTTTCCTAATATTTAAACAATCGGTGCGTTCCAAACGGGATATAAATCGCCCTCCGAAGGGCACTTCGGGGTGAAAACAATCATGGGCGGCATATTGAAGTGCCGTTCCAAACCGAAGTGTTCAGAATTAGCTACTTCAAAAGGCCCCTTTCGGAATGAAGGGTACAACTGATGGACACTTCAGGCCCCCGTGATCCTTTGCATAGTGAAAGCGCCTCTGTATAATTACGCAGAAGGGCACTTCAAGCAACAGTTGTTTGGTCCCCTACATCCGTTGAAGCTCTCAATCCGGAGGGTAAAACTGGAGTGTCCTGGAGTCCTGCTGTCCTTTAGAGTTTAGCTCCAACCCTAATCAAACACACCTGAACAAGCTAATCAGGTACTGACAAAAATATGTATAGCCTGAATAAGTCGCTTTGGATAAAAGCGTCTGCTAAATGCATAAATGTAATCAAGGTCTTCAGAATTACTAGGGCTACAGGCGGGGGGGCGTTCAGGGTAGGAGCTAAACTCTGCAGGACATCGGCACTCCAGGACCAACGTTGCCCATGCCTGGACTATAGCCATTTAACAAAGTATAATTGAGATCTATCAATTTTAACATTTATTAGACTTTAAAAAATACCAATGAATTCAAGTGAATTTACAACAATCTTCACAAACCCATTAAATATCATATTTACCTGTGCCCTTCAGCATGTAGGAAATATACAGAAATTGAATAAGTTATCAACACTACTCTAAATTAAACAGAGGAATCCTTAAAGCTACAAAAGTTATGGATTTCCTCTTTCTTTTGTTCTTGGATTAACAGACATCACAGCCACTGGGTTATTTGGCTGCTATTACTTTAAGAGCTGCCGCTGCTGAACATGATGCAGATCTGACACGCATGCTTGTAGTTTTATTCATGCTTTAATATGAAATTATACAGGCTACAGCACACGCCTCCGTATGTGCGCATGCAATTGCAGAGCATGTGCTATGAGCGCAGTATAACGGCTGACAGGACGGTAAGATTTGTTTTCATTGTACTCAAATAAGTTGTTGTCAGGCCGTGTCAGTTCAATTATGTTCTACTGAAGCCGATTATCACCTGTAGATTTTCCACGCCTGTTTGATTAGCGCCTGACACGGAGGCGAAGTGGTGTGCGCATCTGAAAAGTCTCTTGTTTGATGTAAAGACATTAAATAAACGCAATTCTTCCCAAAAAAAAAAGACCAAAGCAGCAGTCGTGAATGGGGTGGCCAACCCTAACCCAGCCTTAAATATTTTTAACTCCATCAAACTAGAAAAATTAACCGCCTGCGTTAATTTTGACAGCACTAGTAATGATACATAACAAATCAAGACTATGGTCTCATTGACATACAGTGATGATGAGGTCTGGCGTGCGCAGTCTGAAGTTGAACTGTGTGGCCAGAATCTGTTTGGTCTGATCGACCCGACCGGTGACCGAGAGCATCAGAGCGCCCTGGTCCACCAGATGGTTCATGTACTCCTTATAATGCAGAGTCCAAGGAATAGTCTTGGCTGAAGGGAGACAAAAGGAGCATGGACATTAATGACAATGATAAAACAATTACAATGAGAACCATGTAATTTTGCACAGAACGCCACCCTGGGTTTCTGCTCTGCCCATAAGAGTGACCAATTAGTCAGGTTACATTTTTTCAATAGGTGTAAGAAACATTTGTTTGCTCATGAACAGGATCTAATTTAAAATTAAAAATAGGGCTGCAAAATTAATTGCGATTAATTCCATAAAAAAAAAAAAAAAAAAATGTACATACCGGTTATGTTTACTATGTATATAGAAATACACAGATTTATTTTAAGGAAACATGTTATTTATATATAAAAATATATAGCACACACTGTATGCAAACAAACCTTTATTTTCAATGAGATTAGTCATTTTGCAGCCCCAATTAAAAATAAGCATTACTACAATCTCAGACTAAAGTTGTACCTTTAAGAGAACAACAGCTTGTCACCGGAGAAGTACCCCAAAAGGGGCAACTTTATTTCTTGTTTGCACCTAAAGTTCATTGTAGTACGTTAAGAGTACATGCTATGACTAAGGTACTATGCACCTTTTAGGGGAAAGTAAGGCACAAAGATGGCCTTTTAAGAGACTAGTGTAACCCCCCCGTGTCCGCACCATCACACCGAGCGGGTCTCGAACCCGGGATGCTGGCACGGGAGGCGGGCGCTCTACCAAGGAGGCTAAAGGCTACAGCCTCTAGCTTCAGTCACTAGAGCGCCTCTTTTTGAGGTCAGGGGAGTGAGGTTTACACACAGCCCTTACTGGCATACATCCGTTACACTAGGTTCAATTTGTTGTTGAAATTGAATACCAACTGCAAGCAGGTCTCATCATGATTCAGACATTGTGGGGCACAATAACCAGAGAAAAGTCTCGGCTGGGACTGTCTAATCGTCAGACTCCACTCACTCTCTTGAGCGGTTTAAGGTCAATAGGATGCCGGTCCATCTTCAGGGTGGTCTCCACCGCCAGTGGTACATGACCGCCTCATACAGCGGAGGATACGAAGTCGGCCTTGCCCACGAAGCTTGTGTTCTGTTTCAGGACGATGGAGAGTTTGGCATCTCCACCACGTGGTCCTGTCCCAGATGCGATCTCAATACTCACGCTCTTGTGGGATACAATAGAATCCGGTCCATCTTCAGAGCTGTTTGACCATCGCCTCATACAGCTACTGGCCTTGCGCCGCTTGAGCTTGTGTTCTTCACTGGCATGAACGAACCGTTACTATCATTGTGTCAATGATACGAAATCAATCCTTCATCCTTCTAGCCGTTCTGGTTCTTTTTATCGGTTTCTCTCTAGCTATCACTATACTCACATAAGGGGTCATCAAACTTGGTCCTGGAGGGCCGGTGTCCTGCAGAGTTTAGCTCCAACTTTCCTCAACACACTTGCCTGGAAGTTTCAAGTATACATAGTAAGACCTTTAGATTAGCTACTTCAAGTGTTTGATTAGGGGTGGAGCTAAACTCTGCAAGACAACGGCCCTCCAGGACTGAACTTGGTGACCTCTATCCTAGACTACAACACAATTTCTCATTTATGACAATACAATTTTACATTCGCTTCAATGGGATGAGAACTAGATTGACTGATTTTCTTTTGACTGTTACCAAATGAATTGCAGTGGTCAAACTATTTAAAGTAATCGAGAATTAAGCTACAAAGTAGATCATAATGCACCCATCTAACACGCATTTTGAGCTGCAGCTTGTCATATTAATGGAGTTTTTCACTAGTTAGTGTGGGGCATATAAAAACAGTCCCCGTAATATGAATATCCAAAGTATAAAGAAAAGATGCCCCCTACTCCTATTGCTTTATATAGTTCATTTTGATGGTTATGTATCCTAAATTCATGATGGGTTTAATATAAAATCTGATTTAAAAGCATGTTTGGTGCAAATGCATAAGTGCTTCATCTGTTTTGGTTAATGCTCAAGCATGTTGTTCAAGCGCTCTAACTGTAGAGGGCGCTAGCAGAAGAAATGTGCAAGCGAGGATGAGAAACAAGAATAAGGGTGAATCCCAATTCTCTGTCTTACCCCTTCCCCTTAGTTTTGCGCGTTCACTTGTGTAAGGGCTGACCCAATTCTGTTTTGATCGAGGGGTAGGGGTAAGGGGAAGGGGTAGATACCCCTTAAAACCAAGAATTTCCGCGAGCGTACTTGAAACCAAGGGGTACCCAGAACACACTGCGGCCAGATCATCCAGAGAGTATTTTCGGCTTAAATAATTTATTTAAAATTACGACAGTCTTGTTTTGTGCTCTACACAGTCCTGTAACTTACATATATATTTGCAACCATGCTCTTAATTGAAACGTTTTTAAAAATCGCTATTTTTCCACGCTAACGTTACATTGCTGATTTGTGCAACAGTCCCGCGTTTCTCTGAATAGAGAAAACATCACTAAAACCCACGCAATCGACATATACACACTTTTAGACGGAGAGTTTGCAATCAACACTTGTCGCCTCTGGTGACGTAGCAGCGAGCTAGCGACGATGTATGATGACGTAACAGTAACCAAGTACCGTCTCATTTCATAGGGGTATGTTTTCACCCCTAGCGTTTACCACTCGGTTTCGAGGGACAAGGGCTAGGGGTAAGACGAAGGGGAAGGGGTAAGACAGAGAAATGGGATTCACCCTAAGTCAGAGTATTCAGAACGTCGGCCTGCATCTGAAAACTTAAGCAGCGGACTAATGAGGCAAGGACTTCGCAGGCAGTGTTTTTTTGCACCTCATGAAACTGATTTCGGACAGGCTTCTGAGGCAGCTTAAAACGAATATTGAATTATTATAATACTAATTTCTCGCTAGAAATAGCATCAAGTGCAAAAATTTAAGAAAAAGACATTTACACAAACTGACCACCAAACGCAACTTTCCGACACCATCTTTATTTTTTAGCTCAACCGTCACGGAGTGGAACGCACAGGATTGTGGGATATCAAAGGATACATCTATGCTGCCTTCAAAAATAGATCAGATGAAGGCATCTCATGAGACCGCAAAGTGAAACCAACTTTGGATTCGGACGTGCCTTGACGCCTTCCTACCTTGGAATGCTGCCCCCGAAAGGCAGCATCCTTCAGTTTTCGGATGCAGCCTTGGTGTGTGCTGCGAATAAGCGCTTCTGTGATGCATGCAGATAAAGGTAAGAGAGATTCAAACTAACCCATCAAACACACGCCTGGAACTTTATTTCGGCATGCAACATTAACAGTAAACTGGCTACATCGCGTGAATGTTCATAGATTTGTGTTGGATATTTCGGGTTCATCTTTAGAATGTTAATAGTTGATTTTTTTAGTAGACACTAAACTAATTTAGCTTATTTCAAGCAATCTCATACAACTAGCAAGCTAAGCCAGTGTCGAGTAAACGTGGTTGCAGGCACAAAATGCAGAAGAACCAAAAAAAAAAAAAAAAAAAAATCTGAATTAGTAATTTATGCTGGAACCGCTCCGATTGATTCAAACTTTAACTTATGACTTTAATAATTTATTTCAAGCTATTTACTAACAAAAGCGGTTTAAAAGAGCTATTAATTTCCAAATTTCAACATCACTTGTAATAAAAAGCACATCGTGATGGGTGAAATAGAACCAATACATTGAATCGAAATACATACAAAATCTTAGTGCATTTCTCTTTCAATTAAACAATGCATTAACAATTAAAATGCTAACATTAAAGCAGGCTTAATTTGACCCTATGAAGCGTTCAATCTAGGGTTGCCAGGTCTGTCATTTTCCCCAAATACTTGTAGTGTGCCTCCAATAATCGCAAAAAGCGTTGTGCTTGGTTAATTCTGATAATAAAAAAAATCCCAGCTTTCAAATTCTGGCCATTTTATCACAAAATTCAAACAATACATGCCATTTTGATGTTCTTAAAGGTTGCGTGACAGATCACTGTAGCAACTTCAGTTTAAACGGCAGCGTGGAGCCCAAGTCTCACAGGGTTATATAGCACTTAACCATTTTAAGATACAACAGCTTGTGAATAATATGTCACTTAATTTATCTCAGGAAAATTATCCACGGTTCAGTTTGTTAGCTATAAAAAACTAACAGTAAATACGGTTCTCTAGTGTGTATGATCGAATAATTTGGTCATGAAGACAATTAAGTGTTTATATGCAAGTGCGTTATAAACAGACATTAGTTTTATTTGGGTGTAATTTTTAAATCTGAAAATAAACAGAAGTTGAATGTAATAGCGGAGATCAATTTTAGATTCTAATATTATAGCCATGCACCAAATGAGTGGGTTCCCAGTTAGACATGTGCCTGGTATTCAGTAATGCGATGAAATCACGATAATGAACATGCTCGATATTGTTATCGTGGGTACTTCAAAATACCATGAACAATTATTCATTACAAATTATTCAGGGAATTAATTTTCCCATCAGCTGGTCACAATGCACAACACCGCGTCAAAGACGCATGCAACTCTGAAATAAACGAGCACGGATGAGGCGCATGGCGGAGCACGTGAAGGAGACACGCTGGATGAGACCACATTCACTCTGACAGCAGATGGCGCTAAACAGCAGAAATGCAGCCTTTACCCCAGAAACTCTGTAAACAAAAGCAGCTTTCGATTTCTGAAAGGTGTTTAAATTTAAATAGCCATTCAGGTTTTGTACTCGCTAGGGCTACACGATAAATCACATGCGATATTTAATGCACATCTTGTCAGTAAATACATCGGTGTAGTAAATGCTGCTCCATGTGAAAGCACTCACGTGAAAGAAATGCAGATTAAAGAACTGGCTTTGACAAGATTAGTTAACGCACCTGATTCAGATAACCAGCTCGTTAGAAGAGAGCTGTGCATGAACTGTGTTCCAATTGACATGCTCCCTACACAGTGTTCATTTCTCCCTGAACAGGGAAAGTCCGTTGAAGTTTATATCACTTCAGAACATTCACTCACGGATATATAGCGCTTTTTACGATACAATCGTTGCAAAGCACCTTTACAGGAAATTAAGTCTCTACAATAGATTTATTTATTGTAGAAACTTAATATTTAACTTATGACAAAATTTGGTTAATTCTGTATACTGTCTGAGGGGGTTGGCATCATCTCTTCTCAGGTGTTCGGTCATCTCCGATCATTTAAGGGTTGGATCAGATTGAAGCTTGCGTTACTTCTAGTTACCACGGGATGTTAATGATTTTAATATATCAGTGGATGTAGCAATTTAATGTAGTCTGTGGTATTCTGCTCTTTGAGTGCATGTGCGTTCAGTGGGCGTGGCTTTGGATGGCGATTTCCAGGGAGGGAGGGGCTTTCGCTTTCAGTGCTATCAGGCTAAAGTTAGCATTTTCCGAGATCTCCTTTTGCACCTTTAATAGTTTATTTATTTTCAAACATTTCAATCTGGACTACAACATGCCGTAGATATAGTTTGAAAGTCTTTTGATTCTTTGTTCGGTCACACTTGGGCTTCATTAGATAACATGCCGCCAATAAAATATTCATTAATCTTAGGTATTCCAATATTTAACACTGTTAAAATCAAAAGTTGCAACTGATATTTAATGAGCTTACATGAACTAAGAGTTGTATTTTTAAGAAATACTAATATCTTCTGTAACAAATGTAGCTATTGCTCATTGTGAATGTTTATGCATTAAGATCTTATTATTAACCTTAGTTATTGTAAAGTGATAACTATTGGTTTTATAATTTTTTTGCACTTTAATCTGTGTAAAATGTTTAACTTTATACACCAAGTGTGTATTGCCTTATTGTATTTAAATGTTCAGTTATCTTTGTTAAAATAAAAATACAGGTTATATGGTATTATGGCAACTAAATTTCAATATCGTGATAAGCTTTAGCAATTAATCGCAACATGTAAATTTGATACCTAGTTCCCAGTATCGTTTATAGCAGATGTCATTCAGAATTTGCATGAAAATAAGGAACAATATCCATCGGGAGCATGTCTATAATGCTTTCAAGGAAGGCAGCTTAGGTTTTGGATCAGATGTATTTGTTGGTTACCTTCTGGGTATTTGTAGAGGTGTGTGATGTCCACGCGTTCATCAGATCCTACAGCTTTAGTACTGATTTGATGACCGATGGAGCTCTTCTCCACATGAACCTGACTTAAACTTCCATCAGATTTCTTCTGCCAGTAGATTCGGTCACTGTTAACCTGAGACGCACAGTGAAACCAATTCAGCCATAAAGTAGATGTTTTGAGTATAGTTCTGCTGGACCGATGTTCCAAATAAAAAAAAAAAAATGCAAAGTATGAAATGTCATCAGACACAAATGAGGGTGAAAAGTAGTTTGTATGAAGCGCTCACTTCAGCAAAGACGAAAGGAGTGTCGAATTTGAGGTCGACTTGTCCGTTGCGGATGGCAGCGACTGGGCTGGGACCGCAGCGGTATGAACCCTCGCTAAGCTCTTGAGGGGTCGCGTCCACCACCTGCCACCCACCGTTACCTGCCGGGAGGCCTGGACGGGACATCCAGGACTCGTTCCACACGTGGAAGTTCCTACAGAGAAACAGAGCCAACGTGTTTGTTAGTCGCCAATTTACAAAAACACACTTGAACAGGCATTGACTAAAACTCTTAAATAGACAGTGAATCGAGGCACTTTACCTTCAGAAAATCATGACCATCAACCTCAAACTAAATCCTTCCAAAGCATTCTTTTCAATACTGATTTGTGTGACATTAAATTTTACCGTTTTAACTCTTAAATTTAAAAAAAAAACCTGATGCATTCTATATTCCATGAAATAAAGCCAACAAAAACTAATTATTCTTCATGCTAGGTTAAGTTTGTTAAACAGATTTTAGTTTTCCCCAAAACAATTCTACCTCCAATACTTTGAAAACAATAAAGGGACACTTAAGTGTTATGTACAATTTTATTTTGATGTAATTAACATGATAGTTTGTAAATATTTACAATTTATTATATTTAGAATTTCTTCATTTTACATTTATTTGAAGTTGTTAAGTTTTG
Organism: Ptychobarbus kaznakovi; assembly: GCA_027422405.1. Classification (NCBI taxonomy): domain Eukaryota; kingdom Metazoa; phylum Chordata; class Actinopteri; order Cypriniformes; family Cyprinidae; genus Ptychobarbus; species Ptychobarbus kaznakovi. Next base: position 850,457 of record CM049794.1, read on the forward strand.
TCTTTACTTTATAGACTGGTTTAAAAAAAACGGTTTAATTTTTTTCTTTGTATTGTTCATTATTTTAGTACTTCAACTAAAGGAAAATTAGACCTTTTATTTCAGTTCTCAGGTTTCAGTGAACCTTGACACGGATGACATTAATGACAGTAAAAGGAACTTAAGAGGTGATGGTTGTCATCGTACCAGACTGAATCACTGGTCTCGTCTTTGATGAGCTCCAGTTTCTCATCAAGATAAACGTCTGTGGTCAAGGAAAGGTCTGTGTCGTGAGCGGAGCTGAAGTTAGTCACACAACCGGGTGGGAATACCAAGACATCTTAACACTGAGAGAGAAAAGGAAAGAACATTACAGAGATTTATATAAACTCTGAACTGTGAGTGGTGCAAAACTTGCAGACAGTGTTGGAGTTGCCCTGAACGTCAACAGCTTAAGGCAAGACACTACAGGAAAGTTAAGACATTAAGTAGCAGACACTAAACTGGAAAGACACTTAAGTTTTATTCCTCTATATTCTGAAGATTTTTTTTACGGAGGAGTTTGTTCATATCATCCACACTGCTTTTTATTCCTAAAAACATCGTGAAATAATATTTTTTTCTGGCTGTTGACTGATAAAAAAAGATATCCAAACGTACCAGATGTGGTGACTCCTGAATAGACCCAGCACTGGCCGAATTTGACAGACGTCCCTGAGCTTTTGTAATACTGTCTCAGGATGTCGCCGCTCCCGCTCCAAGCAGTGGGACTCGTCCCACCTTCATAGTCGTTTGACCAATTACCCATCAGCACACCGCGGTCATCATTAGAGTTCACCTGTCACAGAAGAACAGAAAAGCTTTTCAAAAACAGGTGCTTTTCAGATCTTGAATCATGCATCTTTTCTGTTCCTCAAAATGTCAGGAAAGATGTGAAAACCCAGGAAGTGATTCAATCAAATCAATATAATTTAAACATAATGCATCACGGTTTCTACCAAATATTAAGCAGCGCAACGGTTTTCAACATTAATAATCAGAAATGGTTCTTGAGCAGTAAATCAGCCTATTAGAATGATTTGTGAGGGATCATGCGACACTGAAGAAATTATGCTGAAAATACAGCTGTGCATCACAGAAATAAATTACACTTTAACAGATATTCACATGGAAAACAGCTATTTTAATATTTTAGTTTTTACTGTATTTGATCAAATAAATGCAGCCTCTGAGCAGAAAAGACTTCATAAATATAAAGACCTCTTACCAACCACAAACTTTTAAACAGTAGTGTATATTTGTAATATTATGCTTTCATCACTTAAACAGCTGTTATTTCACTGTTTGTTGTAGATTGATCATGCAAGACATTTGTAACAAATCTTAAAAGTGAGACTGCAAAGGTAAAATGTGACTTTTTGCAGTTCTAGATCCGTTCATTAAAAAGTCTATAGAATTAAGATGATGTTTGGAGCTGTGCCAGATGAGACCGAGGAGAATGTGTGTCGATGAAAGAGAAAGCATGTGCTTCTGTAAACAAACAAGCACCAGCTCTGGTGTTCAACATGTACGAGCTTGAAAAAGAGATTCCCATGAACCTAAAACTACTACATGCTGTCCACGGCAATTCACCTTCTCAAATCACTGTCATATTCATGATTTCCTATGAATGTATGTCGATGTCATGTGAATGTGACTCACCAGAGCAGAAACCATTCTGCACACGATCACTGGATCCCTCCATTCGGTCATAGCGACCCGACCCTTCTCCAGCAGAAACAGACACGCTTCCAGGACGTCCTGTTCAAACTGATGAAAGAAAATAAAGTGGTAGTAATGATGATAATAACAACGGAAGTAATATTCATAAAAACAATCAAAATCTGATAAGCATACTAATAGCAGCAATAAATAAGTGCAAAAGCCAACAACAGTAATTGCAAAACATCACATCGAGGGAGTATAAATCAAAATAACATTTAATAATAAATCCATGAATAAACAGGAGAACCGTAAACGTAGCAGTCACAAGTGTAAAGCAAATAAACAAACAGGTTATTTTATATAATGTGCCAATTAATAAGACCCCTGAAACTAATGTGTAACCGAGGACACTAATGACAAGATCATAAACTAGAGTCAAGAACTAAACCGGGCAGGAGAACAAGAAAGTCCAAGTCCACTGTGACAGTAGAATCTGTTCAAACCATTTCATAAAAACTAAGTAAATAGGCAAGTCCGAGCTGATCACAAGGACGACCATATGTTGCAATTATACTGTTTATTGTACATAAAATACAAGAATTGTATATCAGTAGTTCCATATTCATAAGTGACCACAGTCAGTTTACATTTACAATGTCTTAATATAGTGTGTGCATAGTAAGTGTCTCTTGTCATTAAATTATTATATTTACACACATAGTACACTTCTACTCTGCACAACTCTGGATTGATTTGAATAACCTTAATATACCTGAAGTGTGCGCCAAACATGCATTCCTACAGGAATATACAAGTATTGGATCAGGACTCCGTATCGGAAGATACTCAATGACTCTGATCGGATCAAGACACTTACATTTAATCATTTTGCAGACGCTTTTATCCAAAGCGACTTACAATTGGGGAATACATAAAGCGATTAATCTTGAAGAGGCAAACAGACAGAGGAAGTGCTCGTAACACCAAGTCTCAGGCATTGTTCAAATAAATACAAGCTAGCAAGGGAAGGAGAGAAAGATGAAGATATAGAAAAACTTTTTTTGTTTTGATTAAGTCAAGTAGTGTCGAAAGAGATGAGTTTTCAGTAGTTTCTTGAAGATTGACAGGGATCCAGCGTTCCGGATGGGGGTGGGAAGATCATTCCACCAGCCAGGAACGGTGAACGAGAATGTTCTGGAGAGTGATTTTGAGTCTCTCTGTGATGGTACCACGAGGCGTCACTCACTAGCAGACCTCAGACTTCTGGAGGGGATGTAGATTCGTAATAGTGAGTGGAAGTAGGCGGGGCTTCTGGAGGGGATGTAGATTCGTAATAGTGAGTGGAAGTAGTGGGCGGGGCTTCTGTGAGGGATAGGAGGGGCTTCTGGAGGGGATGTAGATTTGTAATAGTGAGTGGAAGTAGGCGGGGCTTCTGGAGGGGTAATGTAGATTCGTAATAGTGAGTGGAAGTAGGCGGGGCTTCTGGAGGGGATGTAGATTCGTAATAGTGAGTGGAAGTAGGAGGGGATGTAGATTCGTAATAGTGAGTGGAAGTAGGTGGGTGCTGAGCCTGTTCTATATGCAAGCATCAGTGTCTTGAACTGGATGCGAGCTGCAACTGGGAGCCAGTGTAAGGAGACAAAGAGAGGTGTAACATGGGGTCTTTTGGGCTCGTTGAAGATCAGTCGTGCAGCTGCATTCTGAATCATTTGTAGAGGTTTGATTGTGTTTGATGGAAGTCCAGCCAGAAGAGCATTGCAGTAGTCCAGTCTAGAAATGACCAGGGCCTGGACAAGAAGTTGTGCAGCATGCTCTGTCAGAAAGGGCCTGATCTTTCTGATGTGGTGAATTGCAAACCTGCAAGATCGAGCAGTCTTTGCAATGTGCTCTTTGAAGGTCAGCTGTTCATCAAAGATTACACCAAGATTTCTGACCGAAGCTGATGGGGTAATTGTTGATGAACCTAACTGAATCGTGAAGTCATGCTGTAGAGTTGGAGTTGCAGGGAAGACAAGAAGCTCGGTCTTTGCCAGGTTGAGCTGTAGGTGATGTTCTTTCATCCATGCCGAGATGTCTGCCAAGCAGCCTGAGATCCGTGCAGCTACCGTTGGATCATCTGGTCGAAATGAGAGATAGAGCTGTGTGTCATCAGCGTAGAAATGGTAGGAGAAACCATATGCCTGTATGCTGGGAGTCAGTGATGTAGTGTATGTGGAGAAGAGGAGGGGTCCAAGAACCGATCCCTGGGGAACCCCGGTGACCAACTGATGAGCTTTGGATACCTCCCCTCCCCAGGCCACCTTGAAAGACCGACCAGTGAGATAGGATTCAAACCAGCGAAGTGGAATCCCAGTGATGAGAGGGTGGACAGGAGGATCTGATGATTGACCGTGTCAAAAGCGGCAGACAGATCCAGCAGAATGAGGACTGATGATTTGGAGTCGGCTTTAGCGATTTGCAGGGCTTCAGTGACAGAGAGTAGCACAGTCTCAGTTGAATGGCCACTCCTAAAGCCTGACTGTTTAGCGTCCAGTGTGTTGTTCTGCGAAAGAAACAATGAGACCTGGTTGAAGACAACTCTTTCGAGTGTTTTGGCTATGAATGGAAGGAGAGAGACAGGTCTGTAGTTTTCTATAAGATAACTGTTTAATGTAGGTTTTTTGAGCAGTGGGGTTACCCGAGCCTGCTTGAATGCAGTGGGGAAGATGCCTATGAGGAGAGATGTGTTGATAATGTGTGGGAGTGCTGGTAAGAGTGTGGGAGAGATTGCTTGGAGAAGGTGGGAGGGGATTGGGTCTAGAGGACATGTTGTAGGATGGCTGGAGAGGAGAAGTTTGGATACTTCTGCCTCAGTGAGGGGACAGAAGAAGATGGGAGTTTGAGCAGTGGATCTAGTTGGTTGGAGGTCCTGTGTGTGTGGAGGTGAGAACTGACTACTGATTGTTCTAGTTTTGTCTGTAAAAAAAAAGTTGCAAAGTCATCAGCTGTTATAGAAGTGGTGGGAGGTGGTGAAGGGGGACAGAGGAGAGAATTAAATGTTCTGAAGAGATTACGCATACCTGGAGCACTGTTGATCTTATGAAAATGTGACGATTTGGCAGTGTGGACTTCAGCGGAGAAAGATGAAAGCAAGGATTGATACATACTCCGGTCTGACGGATCGGTTGATTTTTGCCATTTTCTCTCTGCCGCTCGGAGTCTGGTCCGATGTTCACGAAGAACATCAGATAACCAGGGGTTAGAAGGGGCAGCCCGTGCTGGCCTGGAGGAGAGAGGACAAATGTCGTCTAGACAAGAGGTTAAGGTAGAGCATAAAGTGTCAGTAGCTGCATTCACATCCAGAGATGAGAAATGGGTAGGTGAGGGAAGAGAGGAGGATACTACAGAGGAAAGATGGGAGGGAGAAATGGAGCGTAGGTTTCGTCTAAAAGTCACTGGTAAGGGGGTTGGTTTCACCCGGGTAGCAAAGCGTAATGTAAATGTAATGAAGAAATGCCAGAGATATGTAGTGGTTGTACCAGAATGCTATCTGCAGTACAATCGCGTGTGTAAATTAAATCAAGTCGGTTGCCTGATTTGTGAGTGCTAGTAGTGGTAAGGCGTTTGAGATCAAATGAAGCCAGGAGTGAATGGAAGTCTGTAGCATATGGCTTTTCTAGATGAATGTTGAAATCGCCAAAAACGAAGAGTGGAGTGCCATCCTGCACGAAAGACGACAGCAACCCATCCAGCTCCTCTAGGAAGGTGGCTAGAATTTTGCCAGGGGGACGGTAAATTACCACAATCTGGAGTTTTACTGGAGCTATTACCGTAATCACATGAGATTCAAATGAGTTGTAAATTGCATAGGGGAGAGTGGGTTGAGTATTTCCAATTGTTTGAAATGAGCAGACCAGTGCCCCCACCCCGGCCAACCTGACGTGGGGTGTGAGAGAAAGAGAAATTGTTAGAGACGACAGCTGGGGTTGCTGAGTCTTCTGGACGAATCCAGGTCTCAGTCAAGCCCAAGATGCTGAGTGTGGATTGTAAAGAAAAAGCAGAAATGAAGTCTGCTTTGTTGACAGCTGACTGACAATTACAGAGAGCCACGGAGAAAGAAAGAGGTGTAGTAGAAGTAGAGATAGGGCGCAGGATTACGTTGCCGTCTGCATGTGATGTTAGAGCGTGGTTGAGAGACAACCGGAATGGTTTGGAAACACATGATAGAGGATAGCAAAGGAGAGTGTGTGAGGGAATATAGAAATGATGCTTAAGTGTGTTGCTCAGGTAAAGTCGTGCAGGAAAAAGTCGGTCTTTACACTCGTCTGTCTTCACACGAGGAGGCTGAACGCTTCCGCGTCAGCGCTCAGACATCAAATAAATACACAGTCTAAGAGGCTAGAGTGAAAACAGCTGTGACAGGCTTCTGTTTAGCCCAGCCAATAACAGAGTGCTAATAGCTCGAGACGAAACTAACACTTTGCCCAAGGAGCATGGAGGCACAAATTATTATAATTACCAGTAAGTGGAATCAAAAAAATATTAACCTCAACGAAAATGCAGACTAAAAATAGGTAGGAAACTAAGTATTCCTTCCTAGCAGCAAGTAAATAATTTAACAACAGATCTATGAACAAGTATTACTGACACTAACAAGCTGCGTCCGTCTCTTCTGAGGACTAATCGGCTTCTCCCGACATCCCTAATAACTTAATTGATTTCACTCTCTACAATGGAATTGTGTTTCCACACCTGGGCAAAATTCCACGTTCTGCCTCCAATTTGCTGCTCGGTTCCGTAGTAAATTCTGCCCATGCTATTCAGAACATACTCCTTCCTTTCCGCTTCATTATCCAGATACACGGGATCATCTGAGGAGAGACGGATCGATGTGGTGTTACTTCATTAATATAAATAAGGGGAGAACGAGTGCGCTTGTCTTCCGTTTGCTCAGTACCTTCACACCAGGGGTTGAAGAGCATGTAGATGTCGTTTGGGGTGCAGGGGAACAGCAGTCTGCCCCTCGGTGAGAAAGACTCGACGGTCACCCTGTAGCGGCCGATGGAGGCGGTGGGAAGAGTGTTGACCGCCAGCCGCACGCGTTTGTCTTTCTGCTCCACGATCTTCATCTCCCAGCAGTCGTCTTCCAGGACGTCCACTAACGGGACAGAGATGCGAATCCCTGGATTACTGGTGAAGATGGGATCTGTGTCAAAAACACAAAGACATGGAAACATTAGATGAACAGCGTTTTAATGATTTAGTTTAAGCAAGTCATCTGTCAGGGACAGATTAATAAACGAGACTCAAGGAGCAGCTGGATTAGGTTAGAACAACAACTAGTCCTGGCCCAAACCCAACTAGTTCATGACTCACATTCATCACGAATGAAAACATTCATCCGTCAGCTCTTCTGAACAAAGAGTAAGATAATTGAACTAACTGTCAGAATATCTGGGCATCTTTTGGTTTGTCACATTTATCATTCCAGACAATGCTAACGCATCAGACTCCGGATGAAAAACATGCTTTCATTTCCGTAGCCGCTCTATGTTTGTGTGACAGTTGAGTACAGAAAGAATGAACAAATCCAACAAAACGTAAGTTAATCGATTTGAAATGCACCTTATTGTCAGATTATGATTTTGGTTCTGATGTTTTATTAATGATAGAGTAATTTTAATTCTGAATTTATATTATGTGTCTGATAATCCACTGATTATTTTGATTCAAGTTGTTCTTCTGGTACTGCTTTTATTTCCGATTTCATTCAAATTTTTCAAACATTTTATTCTTTTGTTAATTTTACAGTTATAGTTTATTAACTTCTTGAATTAGTTTTTATATTTTTCACTTTGTGTTTTAGTAATTGTTTTACTTTTTAATAAGTCTACATAGTTTATTCGTTTTTGTTTCAGCAGCAAGAGCAAGTTAAACTAATGAAAATTATAAATATTGACTTACCAACTTACTGAAATAAAATAACTAATAAACTGGAATAAAAAATAAAAGCATTTAAATTTCAAATTATTCAAGTTTTTAAATTTTGTATTATTATTATTATACACACAAAACCTCTATAATACCCCTGATTTTGTAATCTTATGATGCTGGTTTCATTCAGATTTCTATTCTGCTCTTCTGGGAGTTTAATGGTGATTTCGATTCTAGGTCTAAGAAAAATATTGTGGGTCAACAAAATGTCAACACATCCCTAGATCTAATTATGCAAAGAAACACTGTCAGAGGTGTGTCCAGTGGGAACGAGAAGTACAGCAGTAATCATGAAAAATATTCACTAAACAAACTCACGAAGATACTCACGGATCATTTAAAGGTGAAACGACTCGAACATGTTTTGTGAACGCAGCTCTCACCTAACTTCAGTTGCAGCTGCAGCTTGTCTGATGTCGGACTGAAGGGTCTGGAGAACTCGATCCACATCTGGAAGGTCTGTCCTCTGCGGACGATCAGCTTGTCGCTGAAGTAAGTGTCTGTGTGATGCTCGAGACGGTTCTGCCCATCCTTGGATTTCAGGAGGTCGACCGAAATAACCATCAGAAGCGTGTCTGAGAAGAGAAAACGTACCGACTCAATATTATCCAACTTAGAGCATCAAATCTTAGTGTTCTCCAGCAATAGTGGACCCAAATAAAATAGTTTTATACACTTCCATTCTTTTGCACAATTAGGTTTTGTTTAAGCATCTTTTAAAGATAAAGAACTTTCTAAAAATAACATCTCTTTTAAAGCAGATGAGACTGGCTCTTTTTCCTTCTCACCTGAAGCATCTGATGTCTCGGATGCAGACGGGGTCGTAGGCACAGCTGAAGGGGTGCTGGCACCTCCATTGGTGTCAGGGTTATAGCTAAACATTTCTACAATAAGCCTGAAATATTGAAGGGAAAATATACATGTCAAATTTGTATATATAGCATTACAGTAAGATATCAGACAAGCTCAACACAACGGCTGTTTCAGACAGAAAAACTAAATTGCCCCATTGCAAGGCAACCCCAGAATAAGATAAATAAAAGTTATTACATACTCATGATTCTAAAATAAACACTAAAAGTAATTAATATAGTCTTTTTTAATCCTTCAATCTAATTAAATTAAGCTTTTACCATTTTAAAAAGTATTTGTGTTTTTTGCTCCTTCACTCATGTTAAAGTAAAAACAAATTTAAAAGTTAGTGGAAAAATCTGCCACAAGTCAAATTACTCTTACATTCAATGATACACTTTTGCCTTTCAGATGCATTTATATTGATTTGACTGAAAAACAAGAGGAAGCTACAGAATTGGACCAAACATCCCTGTGTGTGCAGCACTAAAGGATTTCAGAGGAGAATCTGCTCTGGGAGTCGTTTCAGGATTCTGACACAGAATGACAGTTTTTTTAATAATAATAGAAACACTTCCATCCATCAAAAGTAGGTAATTCTATGCATACCAAAATGTGCATACAGTGCACATACCGCATTACAATGAATTGAAAACGGTCGCTCTTCTAACAGTCCTGGATTTTTTTTTACCATGCATTCTTTTGCAAATGACTTTGCATATTTGCATGACTTTCCAGAAAGATTTAGCCTTAAAAATACATGGTGTTGAACGGTTTCTAACAATATGCAATTGTGTAAACTGCTTTAACTTGATATTTGACAGCTGTCAATAGAAAAGGAACTAATCAAGACTTAAACACAACAGAAAATTTAGAAATGCCTTCATATTCATGATAATGTGCAGAGCTACAGTGTGACACTGCAAGTGAGTCAAAGACTTCAGTGAACATAAAAACTTACTGTAAAAGATGAACTGCAGAAAATTACCAATCACATCTGATATTGACTCGCAGGTAAGTGATGGAAATGAGCTCGTTTAGTAGATTAATAGCATGAAGCAGTATCATAATGGCAGTGAGAGCCAGTCATTTAATTAGCTGTAGGCTAAATCGAAGTCTAATATCTGCTGTCAGTTTAGACAAGACAATAAACAAGTCCAGTGCAAATCATAACTCTGTTAAACAAAATTGACACCTTGTCTTTACTTACAGTGCATCTAGAAAGTGCTTCACTTTTTCCACATTTTGTTATGTTACAGCCTTATTCCAAAATGGATTAAATGTATTATTTTCCCTAAAATTCTGCAAACAACACCCCATACTATCTATGTAAAAAACGTTTAATTGAAATCTTAGCAAATTTCTTAAAAATAAAAATTAAAATACTCACAGCCTTAGTCACGACACTCAAAATGGAGCTCAGACGCATTCTGTTTCCACTGATCATCCCTGATTTATTTCTTCAACTCGATTGGAGTCCACCTGTGGTCAATTCAGTTGATTGGACATGATTTGGAAAGGCACACATCTGTCTATAAGGTCCCACATCACCGATCCACACTCCAGCTCAGTAGGTGGTGGGAATGCACCTTTCTGTTTGTTTGCCAACTGCCATAAAAAGCCAGAAGAAGGTGGTCCCACAGTTTTTTTTTTTTTTAAGAGCATAATTTTTTTTTTTTTTTTTTTAACATTATTCAAATACAAACATTTAAGGCATATTTTAACAATCATAAATCAGTTTTTTTTTTCTCCGTGTTGAGCATTTAAAGAAAGAAGAACAACATAATTAAAAAAAGAGGGTCTTAATCTAATAACATATACATGTCTAAAGCAGAAAGAAGTTTCAGGGCATTTCTGTCCATTATCCAATGAAAGGATTTAGCAAATAACTTTAAATCATTCTTCCATCTAGTGAAATGGGGTTTGACCTTTAAATACTTACATCTGTGGATAAAATGTTTGCCTAACACAATCAGATTATTTATTAGAAATTCTAAATTATTATAATTTATAAATACTCCAACTTTAATTGAGGTCTCATTCAAAGGATGCAGCGATATATCTTTAGATTGTATCCGACTTTGAAATGAAAGCCAAAATGCATGTACAAACTCACACTGAAAGAAAATATGTTCTACCGTTTCAATGTTTTTCTCACAAAATCCACATTAATTATTTTCCCAATTAAATCTCTAACAGTGCGTGTCAGAGCACAAACCAAGCCATGAAGTCCAAGGAATTGTCTGTACACTCTTAAAATAAATAAATGCTGGGTTATTTTACTTGACCCAAATGCTGGTTCAGCCTTTCGGGTCATTTCATTGGGTTGTTTTTTATATTTGTACCTAGGTGCTGGGTTATTTTAACGCTGTTTTTTTTCACCTAACCGCTGGGTTGAGCTAGTCTGCGGTGAAACTTCTCAACGCAGCTGCTGAGAGCACAGGCTTTTTAAACGATTAGTTCACTTTCAAATTAAAATTCCTGGCAATTTACTCACTCCCATGTCATCCAAGATGTTTATGTATTTCTTTCTTCAGTCGAAAAGAAATGAAGGTTTTTGATGAAAACATTCCACGAATTATCTCCATAGAGTGTAGTTCAATGGACTCCAAACGGTCAAAATGACAGTTTTAGTGCAGATTCAAAGGGCTACAAACGATACCAGATGATGAATAAGGGTCGTATCTAGCGAAACAATCCTGACATTTAAAAGTGTTGAACACACTTTTATTTGGATATTCTACCATATTATGTCTGAAGCAGCAGTGAGCATCCACTGTGTACCACTGTTATCAATAATCAACAGTATAAATTAAATGCTATGAACATTAAGTGAAACATTTAATTATCATACAAAGCGATAAAATAGATTCTCTTCCCAGCAAATGATACAATGAAGAATGTGAATATTTAACTTCAAAAACTAAACAAAAGATAAACAGGTATCTGTATTAATTTCAGCATTTGTAGCAGAGGCCGATCCTTCCAGTAGGGCGGCGGCGACCCAGCATGCAACGCAGTGTGATGTAGCTTCACGTTCTCTATTCATTTCAGTATTATTAGTGGAGGGCGATTCTCCTAACATGGCGGTGTCCCAGCCTGCTACGCGGCGTGTCATAGCTTCACATTCTCTATACCCTTATAGCAGCAAAGTCCACCCGTCAAGCAAATGAAAATGTTTTTCTGCAAACTGTGCAGTTTACCTTATATAGTTACTTAAAAAGACCCATTGATAATTTAGCCTGGACAGCCTCTTGCATTAAATGGGCGGACGTGTTTAAATAAAGAAATGTGCTCAAGACTCTGTCACAATGGAAACTGATGCTAAAATGCAATCACACGCAGATGAGCATGTTACAAGCAGGTTCACGACTTCTTCCACCAATAACAGTAGTACTGTTTGGTAGAGCCCGACCGGTTTATCGTTTTGCCGATTTTATCGGCCGATATGAGCCTTAATATGTCAGATTGTGCTCCAGATATATCTGCAGATAAGGATGCCAGCGGCCGAGTGGTGTCTACTTAGGTCAGTTGTTTATTTTACATAACTGTAAATATAACGCAATATAAGTCCAATATAACCTTAATACCTGCCAAATGCTTTTTGTAAATGGTGCTAATTTCTTATATGCACAAATCCAGCATTGTGAGCGTGTGGTTTGAGGTGCTCCATAAGCCTGTCCACACCTACCCTTACCCTAAACTTACCCTTAAAACAATACACATATATTATTTACTAGCACGGTGGTGACACAGGTACCAGCCTCTTTTTCTGTTGTAACCGTCCACACCTACCCTTACCCTAAACTTACCCTTAAAACACACATATATTATTGGTAGCCAACAGTCTACTAGCTTCACATCAGTAAGGAGGTAACACAATTCTTGCCAGGCCACCAGTCAAATCAGCCAGCGTCACTCATCTGCAGCTCCTAACAAGTTGTCGTCATCTATTTTGGAATCAAGTGGTGTCTAAATTTCTGGAAAGATCATTCAGAGTTTCAAGCGTTGCTTTATTCGAGTTTAAAAGAGCACGAACGCTTTGAATTTGCACTTACATTGAATGACATCGCATCGGGAGCTGACTAGCAAAATAGCTACAAAAGTAAAAGCAGAGAAGTTTGTATTCAAAGTTAAAAAGCACTTTTAAATAAAGATTTCAGATATGTGTGTCTTCTAAATTCTGCTGAAGATTAGGATTAGCCTAACATAACTCTTACAATTTCTAGAAAATATATTTTTCTGCTTAGTAGCGATCATGTCTTTATCTTCCACTTGATTTGGGTGTGCTGGCGCTACTTTGCGGTTTCGCATCCACTGTCGCCTAATATCAGGGAGGTCTCCCTCGTTTCGGCGATCAGCCCTCTACTCGAATAGAATGCCCCGGTCCTCCCGATGGCCAGTAGGCGACCTTTGGGCCCTATGCACTCTGTCTTGACTAGCAAACTCTGAATTGAGTTTGAAACCACTTTGTCTAGAATGAAGAAAGAGCACTACACACTATCACCCTGCAGCCCAAGACTGGTTGCCCACTGAAGCTAAGCAGGGTTGAGCCTGGTCAGTACCTTAAACTAGGTTGCTGCTGGAAGAGGTGTTGTGAGACCAGCAGGGGGTGCTCACCCTGTGTCTGTTTCACCCCAGTGTATGACGGGGACACTATACTGTCAACAAGCACCGTCTTTCGGATGAGACGTTAAACCGAGGTCCTGACTCTCTGTGGATATTAAAAATCCCATGGCACTTCTCGTAAAGAGTAGGGTGTAACCCCGGTGTCCTGGCCAAATTCCCACCACTGGCCCTTGTCAATCATGGCCTCCTAATAATCCCCATCCACTTGATTGGCTCTATCTCTTTCTCTCCTCTCCACCTGTAGCTGGTGTGTGGTGAGCGCATACACTTGATTGGCTCTATGACTCTCTCTCCTCTCCACCTGTAGCTGGTGTGTGGTGAGCGCATACACTTGATTGTCTCTATGACTCTCTCTCCTCTCCACCTGTAGCTGGTGTGTGGTGAGCGCATACACTTGATTGGATCTATGACTCTCTCTCCTCTCCACCTGTAGCTGGTGTGTGGTGAGCGCATACACTTGATTGGCTCTATGACTCTCTCTCCTCTCCACCTGTAGCTGGTGTGTGGTGAGCGCATACACTTGATTGTCTCTATGACTCTCTCTCCTCTCCACCTGTAGCTGGTGTGTGGTGAGCGCATACACTTGATTGTCTCTATGACTCTCTCTCCTCTCCACCTGTAGCTGGTGTGTGGTGAGCGCATACACTTGATTGGCTCTATGACTCTCTCTCCTCTCCACCTGTAGCTGGTGTGTGGTGAGCGCATACACTTGATTGTCTCTATGACTCTCTCTCCTCTCCACCTGTAGCTGGTGTGTGGTGAGCGCATACACTTGATTGTCTCTATGACTCTCTCTCCTCTCCACCTGTAGCTGGTGTGTGGTGAGCGCATCCACTTGATTGGCTCTATGACTCTCTCTCCTCTCCACCTGTAGCTGGTGTGTGGTGAGCGCATACACTTGATTGGCTCTATGACTCTCTCTCCTCTCCACCTGTAGCTGGTGTGTGGTGAGCGCATACACTTGATTGTCTCTAGCTGGTGTGTGGTGATTGTCTCTCTCTCTCCTCTCCACCTGTAGCTGGTGTGTGGTGAGCGCATACACTTGATTGGCTCTATGACTCTCTCTCCTCTCCACCTGTAGCTGGTGTGTGGTGAGCGCATACACTTGATTGGCTCTATGACTCTCTCTCCTCTCCACCTGTAGCTGGTGTGTGGTGAGCGCATACACTTGATTGTCTCTATGACTCTCTCTCCTCTCCACCTGTAGCTGGTGTGTGGTGAGCGCATACACTTGATTGTCTCTATGACTCTCTCTCCTCTCCACCTGTAGCTGGTGTGTGGTGAGCGCATACACTTGATTGTCTCTATGACTCTCTCTCCTCTCCACCTGTAGCTGGTGTGTGGTGAGAGCATACACTTGATTGGCTCTATGACTCTCTCTCCTCTCCACCTGTAGCTGGTGTGTGGTGAGCGCATACACTTGATTGGCTCTATCTCTCTCTCCTCTCCACCTGTAGCTGGTGTGTGGTGAGCGCACTGGCGCCGTTGTCCTGTGGCAGCCGTCGCATCATCCAAGAGGATGCTGCACACTGGTGGTGGTTGAGGAGAGACCCCCCACATGATTGTAAAGCGCTTTGGGTGTACAATAATACACAAAAAGCGCTATATAAATGCATCATTCATTCATTCATTCACTATATTCTAAGCGTATATATATTTGACATAAGTTTAAACAAATGTTTTATCCTCCTATGACCTCTTTCTTTTGTGATTTTACTGGTGGGTCTACTTCTGTGTGTGAGACACATTGTTGACTAGAATTGCATAAATTCAATCATTTAAACTAATGAATCTTTTACCTGCTTAGAAGTGCAACATTTTCGGGTTTTGCACAATTATTATATTGTTCTGACATGAAAATGGAACAAAATCAATACATCTCAGCTCGATAAACCAACCCTGATAGCCCACGTACATCACGGAGATGTCCAATTGACATCTGCAAGACGTATTTTAGAGTGTTTACTCATCTACGATGTCTATTGGACGTTTCCTATCAGATGTTTACAGATGTACACTCGTACAGTGACTAACAGAAAATAACCATATTCTGCGTGAGATAATGTGAACATTTAGCCCGCCCTGCTGCAAAAAACAATAGACACCATCACAGAATTTGTAATGGATTTACTGGTTATAATGGGAATGGTACTGGTTTTATTGGAAACTGTAATGGTGCATATTGGTCTCCACTGTTCGCCTTATAGGGGTTTCCTGGAAGTGCTCACATTTTCAACTTTTTTAAAAAATCCAGGATGAAATGTATATGAATTTTAATATGACTTCATGAAAGTGAAAGTGACGTGACATACAGCCAAGTATGGTGACCCATACTCGGAATTCGTGCTCTGCATTTACCCATCCAAAGTGCACACATACAGCAGTGAACACACACACACCGTGAACACACACCTGGAGCAGTCATTTATGCAGCGGCGCCCGGGGAGCAGTTGGGGGTTCGGTGTCTTGCTCAAGGGCACCTCAGTCATAATATTGAGGGTGGAGAGAGCGCTGTACATTCACTCCCCCTACCTACAATTCCTGCCGGCCCGAGATTCAAAATCGCAACCTTTCGATTACGAGTCCGACTATCTTACCATTAGGCCACGACTTCCCCACCCCTTCATGAAAGTCAACATAAAATGCATTTCCAGAGAATTGTGCGTTACTTTGTAAAGAAATAACTGAAGACATTTTCTTTCCCATCTCCAGCTGTTAAGATGTAAAATGGTACAATTATTGATTCTTCTTTATATAACAGGATCTGAATAAAGACAATATTGCTTGTGAATTAAATAAAACATTTACTTGCTCATTATTATGCAAATATACATTAGAGAATGATTTCAGTTCATGATAATCTGCTCACATAAACAGTAGTACAGAGAGACAAAATATGAACAAGGGGGATCTTTATCATTGACTTGCATCCGTTTCATATAAATTAGTGTATTAAAGTTAACATTAAGTAAACAAGAGCATTAGGAGGCTTTACACAGAGTGCTTTTTTACTCTGGTTTCACCACAATATCAGCGAATCCATGCACTTGAGTGAGCAGACGGCAGTCCATCGATGCCAGGAGCTTCTGAGAGCCGGAGACGGTAGGAACAAACTTCTCCATCAGTGTAACCGTCTCAAGCTTCTGCACATCACTGACAGACAGAACCAGAATATACACTTACTGGAAGCTTTTCACTTTAAACACAGTTTATCATATTTAATGTAGTACTGTTACTATACATCTGTTTTCAACCATAAACATCTCAGCTGAAATGAAAATGCTGTTAAACACTGAAAGTCTTACCCATGTTCGATCTTTCTGACGCTCTGCATTCCCAGTCCCTCTATACGGAACAAAACGTTCTTCAATACTTGTGACAGCGGGTTCTGGAACGTGATCTTGACCGTCAACTCTTTACCCACCACAGCATCCTCTAGAGGCTGAAACAGAACAAACACAATCAATGGATGTAGAATTAAACTAGAACGAGATTTGAGAGCTAAAACAGAGGGAATGAACTTAGATGTAGTCTGTTCCTCACAAACAATCATGTGACTTCAGAAGACATGGAATCTAGTGCAAAGTCATATGTACAACTGTTATGATTAGTGCTGTCAATCAACTAATCGCAAAAAATTACGAATAATCACGATTAATCCCACCTAACATTACATTTTTTAAATATACTTTTATATTACAATAACTTCACATTCAATCTTCAAATGAATGTAGAAACAACAAAGACAGTATTTTTTAATATTTGTTTAATGGCATCTAAAGGTGAGTTTAACTGATACCAATACTACTGACGTCTCCAGGAAATTGCTCTTTTTTCCTACTATTTAACCATTAACTGTAGTCAATTAGCACCACAGTGTACTTAAAAGCTATCAATTTGAACATTTATTAGACTTTAAAAATAACAACTTCTAATTTAAGTGAACGTAAAACAATCTTCTCATAAACCCAGTATAATAAATGTCATATTAACCTGTCCCCTTCAGCATGTATTAAATATACAGAAATTGAATACAGTTATCAACACTAAATTCTAAATTAAATATAGATGAATTCTTAAAGCTACAAATGTTATTTATTTCCTCTTTTTTTCTTTGATTAACAGACATCACAGCCACTGGGTTATTAAGTTATTTGGCTGCTATTACTTTAAGAGCTGCCGCTGCTGAACATGACGTGGATCTGGCACGCATGCTCGTAGTTTTATCTGCGCTTTAATATGAAATGATACAGGCAAATCGCCTACGTTAATGTGCTAATTTTGACAGCACTAGTAATGATACATCACAAATCAAGACTATGGTCTCATTGACATACAGTGATGATGAGGTCTGGCGTGCGCAGTCTGAAGTTGAACTGTGTGGCCAGAATCTGTTTGGTCTGATCGACCCGACCGGTGACCGAGAGCATCAGAGCGCCCTGGTCCACCAGATGGTTCATGTACTCCTTATAATGCAGAGTCCAAGGAATAGTCTTGGCTGAGGGGAGACAAAGGAGCATGACATTAATGACAATGATAAAACAATTACAATGAGAACTATGTCATTTTGCAGAGTACTCCACCCTAGGTTTCCTCTTTGCTCTCTGCCCATAAGAGACGCATAACAAAAAAAATCTCTGCCATCTCTGCCGCATAACAAAAAAAATCACTGTGCTATTGACTTTAAATCAGGTTTAAGTTGGTCAATGGCGCAGTCTATTTCAGATGCCTCAAAATAGCAAGTCATCAACAATGCGCTTGAACACACCTTGTTTTCAGACCATCACACCCATGAGCGCACAAATGGGCACAAATGAATTTGCTATTTAAACAACGTGGCGCAGGATGTGAAAATTATAACTGCGTCGGGCTGAAATTAGCAAAAACACTTGCGACGCACCTGGTGTGTGATAGGGCCCGAAATCTTGTTTGCACCTAAAAACCTTTTGACAAAAGCAGCTACTGATTCAGACATTGTGAGGCACAATAACCAGAGAAAAGTCTCGGCTGGGACTGTTTAATCATCAGACTCCACTCACTCTCTTGCGGTTTAAGGTCAATAGGAATCCGGTCCTTCTTCACAGTGTCTTTCAGCACTCCAGTGTAGTACATGACCATCGCCTCATACAGCAGACTGGCCGTGCGCTGCTTTGAGCTTGTGTTCTTCAGGACGATGGAGAGTTTGGCATCTCCACCGATACGTGGTCCTGTCCCGTCCATGACGATCTCAATACTCACGTCGTTCTCTGTGGGCGACGGATACAAAGTCGGCTTGGAGCCGAAACGACTGGCAGTTTCCACAGCTATGCGCTCCTCCTCTGAACCTGATGGACATGAAAAGACAGTAAAGAGGAGAGGGAGTTACTATATTTTATTGTGTCAATGTCAAAATCAAACCTTCACCCTAGCTGTTTTGTATTCACCTGCTTCTCCCATTTGCTCTTTTTACATTGACTACCACTCTAGACTAATACAATCAGATGCAACAATAATTTTCAAATATTAATGACAATATAATACATTTAACATTCACTTCCATGGGATGAGATGACTGGATTATTTCGACTGATTTCCTTTTGACTGTTACCAACTGAACTGCAGAGGTAAAATTATTTAAAGTAATGGTGAATTAAGCTACAAAGTAGATCATAATGCACAATGTTCCCATCTAACCTGCATAGTGTTTCACTAGTTAGCAGTAAACCGGTTATGTTCTTAGATTTTTTTTGTTGGATATTTCAATTTATCTTCGGAGTGGAAATATTGATAATTTTTTATTTGTAGACACTTTACATTTTGTTTTACTTATTTCAATTAATCTCAAAACTAGCAGGCTAAGCCAGAAGTACTACAGACAGTATCTCGTAAACACGGCTGCAGGCGCAAAATGCAGAAGAACAAACAAACCGATTCAACTTAATGAGTCATTTATGCTGGAACCGACTGATTCAAACTCTAACTTGTAACTTTGATCATTTATTTCAAGCTATTTACTAGCAAAAACTGTTTAAAAGAGCTATTAAGTTTCACATTTTGACATCGCTTGTAATGAAAAGCACATAGTGATGGGTGAAGTAGAACTTTTCGAAACTCTGAACCAGTTAATCCAATGATTGCAAAATTATTCAGTTTCAAAGTGCTCCAAACTGTCAGGGTTGTCACTTCAGTCTAGTGTTATTCATGGTTTTGTGACAGAGCCCTGACACTCCCGTCATGTCTTGTTTTTATGTGAGTGCGCGGCTTCGGTGCGCTCTCTCGTCTGCGTGCCTTGTTTCGTGTTGGAGCGTGTGTAACGGATGTATGCCAGTAAGGGCTGTGTGTAAACCTCACTCCCCTGACCTCAAAAAGAGGCGCTCTAGTGACTGACGCTAGAGGCTGTAGCCTTTAGCCTCCTTGGTAGAGCGCCCACCTCCCGCGTCGGCATCCCGGGTTCGAGACCCGCTCGGAGTGATGGTGCGGACCCGGGGGGGTTACATTGGTGCCGTGACCCGGACGGGAGTGAGGTTTAGGGGGGTGAGTGTAACGGATGTATGCCAGTAAGGGCTGTGTGTAAACCTCACTCCCCTGACCTCAAAAAGAGGCGCTCTAGTGACTGAAGCTAGAGGCTGTAGCCTTTAGCCTCCTTGGTAGAGCGCCCGCCTCCCGCGCCGGCATCCCGGGTTCGAGACCCGCTCGGTGTGATGGTGCGGACCCGGGGGGGTTACACGTGGTGTTCTGATCTCTGTGTTATGTTCTCTCAAATGTGTTGTTTGATAATGCATTGAGTTCGATTGTTCTGAAAGCATTGTCATGCCTGACCAATGTAGGTGTTTGTTTACTGGGGTCTGCAACAGGATATAGGAAGTAAAGATATACGAAAAGTTGATGCTACTCGCTGTGTCGGTGTGATCTTTTTCAAACACAACATTTGGCGACGAGGATGGCTGATATCGCACTACCACCTCCTCGCCAGCACCAAGTTTGGTGCCAGGAGGAAATGATTCGCAACCAGTTGATTTGCAAAAGTGCGTGAAACTCCGGCGAGCCTCCGATGTGCGTCGGCTTGACCAAACAGCCTGGACTCGCTGGTTACAGTCCTTTGAGACTTTCATCTTGGCAGTAGAGCAGGGCTGACTGACGTGAGCGCAGTCTCTACCGCAAAAAAGTGACATACAAAAGGTACAGTTCCAGGACAGGTTTGCACTGGTTAGAGCACAGCTTGGCCAGATGCCGAGTGGTCAACAGTCTTCCGCTGCAGCTGTGTCAGCCCAAGCACCCACTATCATTCACAATGTCTACTCTGCACCAGTCTCATTTAAAGCGTTCAGTGCGCTTGAATGATGTGTGTATCCCACTGCTTTTGGACACTGGTGCCAGTGTGCTGAATATGCAAACATACAACATTCGGAGCATGCTACACACTCTGTGGCTATGGCGACTGGAACTACTGAATGGTGCTCAGCACACGTGGTTTGCATTTGTTCTCGGCTCCCCACAGAGCGCTGACTCTTGCGACGTTTGCCTTACTGCTTTTGCCCACCAACCTCTCCTGAATCTCGCCATTAAACCAGTCATCCAACCACTCCGACGCATTCCCTTGGCTCTCCGTGATGGTGCCTCGGCTGAGCTCAAGCAGCTGCTGGACGTTGGCATTATTTAACCAGTGGATGCGTCGCCCTGGGTTTCGAACCTGGTGGTAGCTCAGAAGAAATCAGGGGCCCTACGGGTGTGCGTCGATCTGCGAACGGTGAATAAGGTAGTGATCCCGGACAGGTTCCCTCTGCCTACCTCAGAAGAGCTCACTGCTCAGTTCCATGGCTCAACCGTGTTCTCTAAACTGGATCTTAGACAGGGTTACCTACAAGTGCCTCTCCACCCCAACAGCAGAAACCTCACAGCCTTCGTGACCCATGCAGGTGTGCTTCGCTACACGCATATGCCGTTTGGACTCAGCTCCGCCCCCAGCTGTTTCCAAAAAATCATGGTGTCGGTGTTGGCTGGTATACCGGGGGTGGCTATTTACCTGGATGATGTGGTTATCCATGGGCCCACCACCAAAAGTCACGATGAATGCCTCAGCAAAGTCTTTGCAGCCCTAGCTAAACACAAACTAACCCTCAATTCTGAAAATGTGTTTTCTCTGCACCAACCATTGAATATGTGGGTTTCCGGCTGTCAGCAGATGGCATCACACCACTTCAATCAAATGTAGATGCCATACAGGCAATTCCAGGTTTGCTCGGCCGCGCACTCACTCTTCTCGTGTGTTTTGTGTTGTTACACAGTTCGTGTTTTTATCGGCTGCGTGCATTCATGTTATGTCTTGTGCTGTGTGACATGCAGCTTGTATTTTTCATTCGCAGCGTGCTTTCATGTTGTCATGTCTTGTGTGAACAAGAACCTACATTAAACACTTCACTTACAGATAGCTACAGACCTGTGTCTCTCCTTCCATTCATAGCGAAAACGCTTGAACAAGTTGTTTTCAACAGTTATCCTCATTTCTGTCAAAGAATAACCTACTGGACGCTAACCAATTAGGATTCAGGCGTGGACATTCAACTGAGACTGCACTACTCTCAGTCACTGAAACCTTGCGGATTGCAAAAGCTGATTCCAAGTCATCAGTTCTCATTCTGTTGGATCTATCTGCTGCATTTGACACTGTTAATCATCAGATCCTCCTGTCCACCCTCTCATCACTGGACATCACTGGGATTCCACTTCGCTGGTTTGAATCCTATCTCACAGGCACATCAACTGGTCACTGGAGTTCCTCAAGGATCAGTTCTTGGACCCATCCTCTTCTCCACATGCACTACATCACTCGGTCCAATCATACAAGCACATGGTTTCTCCTATCATTGCTATGCTGATAACACACAGCTCTATCTCTCATTCCGACCAGATGATCCAACGGTAGCTGCACAGATGTCAGGCTGAGAACATCACCTATAGCTCAACTTGACAAAGACTGAGCTTCTTGTCTTCCCTGCCAACCCAACTCTACAGTATGCTTTTACCATCCAGATAGGTTCATCAACAATTACCCCATCAAGCTTCAGTCAGAAATATTGGTGTAATCTTTGATGACCAGCTGACTTTCAAAGACCACATTGCAAAAACTGCTCGATCTTGCAGGTTTGCACTATTGCACAACATCAGAAAGATCAGGCCCTTCCTTACACAGTATGCTGCACAACTTCTTGTCCAAGCCCTTGTCATTTCTAGACTGGACTACTGCAATGCTCTTCTAGCTGGACTTCCATCATGCACAATCAACCCTTTACAGAGGATTCAGAATGCAGCGGCACGACTGGTCTTCAACGAGCCCAAAAGGGCCCATGTCACACCTCTCTTTAGCACTGGCTCTCGGTTGCAGCTCGCATCAAGTTTAAGACACTGATGCTTGCGTATAGAACACCCTCCTAATTTCACTCACTTATGACAATCTACATCCCCTCTAGATCTCTGAGATCTGCGAGTGAATGACGCCTCATGGTGCCATCACAGAGAGTCACAAAAACACTTTCCAGAACGTTATCATTCACCGTTCCTGGCTGGTGGAATGAACTTCCTACCCCAATCCGGAACGCTGAATCCCTGACAATTTTCAAGCGACACTTGAAAACTAATCTCTTCCATCATCACTTTTGCTCGGAACAATGCCTGGAACTTTGTATTACAAGCACTTCTTGTGTCTGTTTGCCTCTTTATAATGTATCGCTTATTGTGTTCCTCAATTGTAAGTCACTTTGGATAAAAACGTCTGCTAAATGAATAAATGTAATGTAAATGTAATATCAGCAGATATCATATGATGTCTATGATGCCTTAAAATAATTTACATTTACATTTTTGCATTTAGCAGACACTTTTATCCAAATCGACTTACAGTGCATTCAGGTTATACGTGTATTGTCAGTATGTGTGTTCCCTGAGAATTGAACCCACAACTTTTGCGCTGCTAACGCAATGCTCTACCACTGAGCCACAGGAACGCGATTTCCTAATTTCAAGGAAGGCAGCTCTAGGTTTTGGATCAGATGTATTTGTTGGTTACCTTCTGGGTATTTGTAGAGGTGTGTGATGTCCACACGTGCATCAGATCCTACAGCTTTAGTACTGATTTGATGACCGATGGAGCTCTTCTCCACATGAACCTGACTTAAACTTCCATCAGATTTCTTTCTGCCAGTAGATTCTGTCACTGTTCACCTGAGACGCACAGTGAAACCAATTCAGCCATAAAGTAGATGTTTTGACTCCAAATAAAAAATGCAAAGTATGAAATGTCATCAGACACAAATGAGGGTGAAAAGAAGGTTGCATGAAGCGCTCACTTCAGCAAAGACGAAAGGAGTGTCGAATTTCAGGTTGACTTGTCCGTTGCGGACGGCGGAGATGGGGCTGGGACCGCAGCGGTGTGAACCCTGGCTGAGCTCCTGAGGGGTCGCGTCCACCACCTGCCACCCACCGTTACCTGCCGGGAGATCCGGACGAGTCATCCAGGACTCGTTCCACACGTGGAAGTTCCTACAGAGAAACAGAGCCAATATGAGAGAGTTTATTGTTAGTCGCCAGTTTACAAAAATACACTTGAACGGGCATTGACTAAAACAGAGACTCAAACTCTTTTTAACAAATAGACAGTGAACTGAGGCACTTTACCTTCAGAAAATCATGAACATCAACCTCAAACTAAATACTATCAGAGTATTTTTCAAAACTGATTTGTGTGATTTTGTGTTGTTAAATTATTTATAAAGAACATTCACACACACAAAACATTAAATAAACACATTAATCAAATGCACAAAGCATATTAAAATTAAATATTAAATTATAGAACTGCAACATTTCTATATTCCGTGAAATTCCAATAATTTATTTTTTTCATGCTAGATTAAGTTTATTAGTTTACCACAAAACAATTCTATCTATAATACATTAAAAACAATAAAGGGACACTAAAGTGTTTTATACAGTGGTATTTTAATGTCATTAATATATTAATGAAAATGTATATGTTACATTTTTTTAATATCTTACATTTATTTAAAGTTTTGTTAAATTTGTTGTTTTTGTCATTTTTTTATTAGTTTTTAAAACATGTCCATTAATTTTTAATTTTTTTTTTCAGTTTTATTGTTCATTATTTACTCATTTATTTAAGTACTTAAGTTTAAACTAATCGAAAATTAGAAATGTTGCAGTGGCAACTAAATTAAATAAAGTAAGTTTAGGTAATTTTGTTAACGTTTGTTTTATTTCAAGTGGTTTTAGTTAACTATAATAACCCTGGTGCTATATTAATGTAAAATGTCAGTAATGACTTAGTCGCTAATGAAAATGTTATTTTTCCATGCATAAATTTTACTGATCAGAGGGACCAAGTATAACATGAACCTGACACGGATGACATTAATGACAGTAAAAGGAACTTAAGAGGTGATGGTTGTCATCGTACCAGACTGAATCACTGGTCTCGTCTTTGATGAGCTCCAGTTTCTCATCAAGATAAACGTCTGTGGTCAAGGAAAGGTCTGTGTCGTGAGCGGAGCTGAAGTTAGTCACACAACGGGTGGGAATACCAAGACATCTTAACACTGAGAGAGAAAAGGAAAGAACATTAACAGATATTTATATAAACTCTGAACTGTGAGTGGTGCAAAACTTGCAGACAGTGTTGGAGTTGCCCTGAACGTCAACAGCTTTGCCAGGATTTGTTAATGCAAGACACTACAGGCAAAACCCATTGTTTTTTAACGACTTTGGGCTATTTTAGTTCGATAACTTCCCTTTTTTTCATACCAGTGAGAAAAAACATTTAAAATAAACTTTTAAGTGTTTATTGTATTGCACTTTATCATTTGTTTTTGTAGATATCAATTACAATACATTTCTTTTAAAGTTTTTTCTCCATTTCAGCAGCACTTACAAACACCAAACTTAGCAAACATAATCCTCTGTAATTCATGATGGATTTTACTGAGGGGTTTGTTCATATTTATTTGTATATGCACATATTTGTTTTTGTAGATATCTAGGGGTTTGTTCATATATAATTACCTGTCATTGTTTTGTTTACTTTCACTTTTTATTTCCAGCAGACAGCACAACTGTAGCAAGCAATTCAGCAAACATATCCTCTGTAATTCATGATGGATTTTACTGAGGGGTTTGTTCATATTTCCTTCTCCTGATATTATTAATGCTCTTTATCTATTTGCGGCTGTAGATCTCAATTATAATACATATCTTTAAATGTTTTTTTCTCCATTTCAGCAGCACTTACAAACAATAAACTTAGCAGTTTTATTCCTCTCTATAATCTGAAGGTTTTAACTGAGAGGTTTGTTCATATATAATTTACACTGATTTATATGTATAAATATATATTTATAAATTCCTAAATACAGTGATGTTTTTTCTGGCTGTTGACAGTGTTTTCTGATTTAGCGAGTGACAAAAAGAGAAATCCTAAACGTACCAGATGTGGTGACTCCTGCATAGACCCAGCACTGGCCGAATTTGACAGGCTTCCCTGAGCTTTTGTAAATACTGTCTCAGGATGTCGCCGCTCCCGCTCCAAGCAGTGGGACTCGTCCCGCCTTCAAAACTGTCTGACCAATTACCCATCAGCACACCGCTGTCATCATTAGAGTTCACCTGTCACAGAAGAACAGAAAAGCCTTTTAAAACAGGTGCTTTTCAGCTCTTGAATCATGCATCTTTTCTGTTCCTCAAAGTTCCTTAAAATGTCAGGAAAGATGTGAGAACCCAGGAAATGATTCAATCAAATCACTGTAATTCAATGATTATGCGAAGAATATTGTATAAAGACTGAACTGTTGCTTGTAGACATGTTTAAGTATACATACTGTAGGTCTTTTTTATAACAATAGTAAAAAAAAATAATAATGTATACTTGCTGACAAATTTCATAGGTATTTTTATTTATGAGATTTTATTCAGATTTATGCATAATCTGAAAGCTGAATAAATAAGCTTTCCATTGATGTATATCATGATAGGACAATATTTGGCTGATATACAACTATTTGAAAATCTGGAATATGAGGTTGAAAAAAAATCTAAATACTGAGAAAATCGCCTTTAAAATTGTCCAAATGAAGTTCTCAGCAATGCATATTACTAATCAAAAATGAAGTTTTGATATATTTATAGTAGGACATTTAAATACTATCTTCATGGAACATGATCTTTACTTAATATCCTAATGATTGGCATAAAAGAAAAACGATAATTTTGACCCATACAATGTATTGTTGGCTATTGCTACAAATATAGCTGTGGTAGTGATGACTGGTTTTGTGCTCCAGGGTCACATAGCAAGAATGCATTAAATTGAACAAAAATGACAAAAAAACATGATATTTCTAATGTTACAGGGGATTTCTATTTCAAATAGATGCTGTTCTATTGAACTTTCTATTGATCAAAGAATCCCGAAAAATAAAATCTATCACCGTTTCCACAAAGATATGAACTGTTTTTAACATTGATAATAATCAGAAATGTTTTTTTGAGCAGCAAATCAGTATATTATTATGATTTCTGAAGATCATGTGACACTGAAGACTGGAGTAATGATGCTGAAAATTCAGCTTTGATCACAGCAATAAATTACATTTTAAAATACACATACACATAGAAAACAGTTATTTTAATATTTCACAATATTGTTTTTACTGTATTTTATCAAATAAATTCAGCCTCGGTGAGCAGAAAAGACTTCACAAACATTAAAAATCTTAACAAACAGACTACAAACTTTTAAACAGTAGTCTATATTTGTATATCATTATTATACTTCTATCAATTAACACAGCTGTTATTTCACTGTGTTTATGATATAGATTGATTATTTAAGAAATTTCTAACAAATCTTTAAAAAGTCAGATAGTGAGACTGCAAAGGTAAAATGTGACAAACCTTTTTGCAGTTCTAGCTCCATTAATTAAAGTCTATAGAATTAAAGGCCATCTCTACACTGATGATGTTTGGACCTGTGCCAGATGAGACCGAGGAGAATGTGTGTCGATGAAAGAGAAAGCACCAGCTCTGGTGTAAACAAAAAGCACCAGGCTTGTTCAAAAGATTCCCATGAACCTAAAACTACCACATGCTGTCCACTGAATTCACCTTC
The DNA here is from genome assembly GCA_027422405.1 of Ptychobarbus kaznakovi. Classification (NCBI taxonomy): domain Eukaryota; kingdom Metazoa; phylum Chordata; class Actinopteri; order Cypriniformes; family Cyprinidae; genus Ptychobarbus; species Ptychobarbus kaznakovi. The sequence goes on from CM049794.1 coordinate 877,746, forward strand.
TCAAAGTCATTCATGATTTCCATGATTTCCTATGTATGTCGATGTCATGTGAATGTGACTCACCAGAGCAGAAACCATTCTGCACACGATCACTGGATCCCTCCATTCGGTCATAGCGACCCGACCCTTCTCCAGCAGAAACAGACACGCTTCCAGGACGTCCTGTTCAAACTGAGCAAAGAAAGAAAAACAAATCAATAAAAATAATGGAATTGATGATAAATATAATAATGGAAGTAGTAATAATAATATATAATCATAAATAATCATACAATCTGATTGAAATTTAAAAAATATATATAATAATAACAACAATAATAAATATGGAAATAAGAATAATCATAATAGCAATAATAATAATAATAAATTAATAATCAAATTAAAGAATAATATTAGAATCTGTTCAAACTGATTAAATAATTGTGTGATAATAATAATAATAATATAATCACAAATCATCATTGAATCTTATTAAAAAACATAATAATAAGAGCAATAATAATTATAATAATAATGGAAAAAACAACAAACATAGTAGCAAGAATAACAATAATATTACAATTGCAAAACAACAACAAATAATAATAATTGAAATTAATAATCAAATTATAGATACAAAAATCTGTTCAAACTGATAAAACAATTCAAAATAATAATAATAGCAACAACAAAAATTATATTAATAATGGAAATAATAACAATAACAGAATTACAGATAGTGATAGAATCTGTTCAAATGGATAAGACAATTGCAAATTATAAATAGCAATTGAAATATTGAAATAATAATAATACATCCTTGAAGAAGAACCGCAGGAGAACCGCAAACGTAGCACACATAATTGTAAAGCAAATGACTGTCAGACAGCAGAACAAAACAGGGATTATATATAATGGGTCAATTAAAAGACACGCCTGAAACTAATGAGTAACCGAGCAAACTAATGTCAAGCTCAGAACCTAGAGAGTCAAGAACTAAACAAGGGTGTGTTTCCCAAAGCCATCATTAGCCAACTCTGGTCATTAATTCCACTGAATTCTATTGGCAATGACAGAATTAGCGTCCATAGTTGTTTTTGGGAAATGCACCCCAGCGCAGGAGAACAAGGAACACAAGAAAGGCCATAACAGTGACAGTAGAATTGTATAGTTATAGAATCTGTTCAAACTGATAAGACTATTGCGTAATCATTTTAATTCAAATAAACAAAGAAACAAATAAATTAAATTTCACTCTCTACAATGGAATTGTGTTTCCACACCTGGGCAAAATTCCACGTTCTGCCTCCAATTTGCTGCTCGGTTCCGTAGTAAATTCTGCCCATGCTATTCAGAACATACTCCTTCCTTTCCGCTTCATTATCCAGATACACGGGATCATCTGAGGAGAGACGGATCGATGTGGTGTTACTTCATTAATATAAATAAGGGGAGAACGAGTGCGCTTGTCTTCTGTTGACTCCGTACCTTCACACCAGGGGTTGAAGAGCATGTAGATGTCGTTTGGGGTGCAGGGGAACAGCAGTCTGCCCCTCGGTGAGAAAGACTCGACGGTCACCCTGTAGCGGCCGATGGAGGCGGTGGGAAGAGTGTTGACCGCCAGCCGCACGCGTTTGTCTTTCTGCTCCACGATCTTCATCTCCCAGCAGCCGTCTTCCAGGACGTCCACTAACGGGACAGAGATGCGAATCCCTGGATTACTGGTGAAGATGGGATCTGTGTCAAAAACACAAAGACATGGAAACATTAGATGAACAGCGTTTTAATGATTTAGTTTAATCAAGTCATCTGTCAGGGACAGATTAATAAACGAGACTCAAGGAGCAGCTGGATTAGGTTACATAATAACTAGTCCTGGCCCAAACCCAACTAGTTCATGACACATCGAATGAAAGAAAGAAAGATATTTGGTTAGAGGATTTAGATCATCACTGATAAATGAATGAATGTAATTTAAAACTGCATGATTTTTATTCATCCTAAATATAATGTAGAACTTCAATTTTCAGCTCCTCGATTTGTTCTGAAAAGCCTATAAATAAATTTGAATTCTGTATATGTACAGTGCATCTCAAATGTCGTGAAAAGTTCATTTATTTCAGTAATTCAACTCAAATAATTGAACTGCACACAACTGAAGTAGTTTAAGTCTTTGGTTCAGAATTTTGGCTCACATTTAACAAAAACCACCAATTCACTATCTCAACAAATTAGAAAATTCATAAGACAATAAAAAAACATTTTAGTGAATTGTTGGCCTTCTGGAAAATGTTCATTTACTGTATATTTCAATACTTGGTAGGGGCTCCTTTTTCTTTAATTATGTACTCAATACATGGAGGTGATCTCCTGAGGTGGTATGGAAGCCCAGGTTTCTTTAATTCAAGCTCATTCTTGCATGGAGGTTCTGGTGTGCTGGATTTGGTCAGGTTTCTTTGACAGTGCTTTTTTCTGCCAAATCCTCTGGAAAATGAAATGCTTTAAAAATCACAGAAGGAACTGTTATGTCTTTAACGGGTGCAACTTTTGGTGAAAACACAATGGACCAACACCAGCAGAGTTGCACCCCACCAAATCATGCTGGAAAATTAAGATTCTAAAAAGCTATGTCATCCCAGATGCTTGGTAAATGGGTGCATGACTTACTTTCTAAAACACAATGGACCAACACCAGCAGAGATGCACCCCAAATCATCACAGACTGTGGAAACAACTCTGGACTTCAGCAAGCTATGGGACAGTTTCCAATGAAATACAAAACTTGCTCTCCTGAAAAGAGACTTTCAGCAACAGTCAGTTCTTCTTCTCCTTACCACGCCTCACAAACTGTGAACACGTCTGTGTGTGGTGCTCAATTAATGTTTGGCTTACCCTCCTTGTGAAGGGGTCAAGTTTAAAATTCTTATTTTTTTTACAATCCTCATAAGGCATCATTAGCTGATTGGTTTATTGATTATTGATTACTGGTGAGCGTGAACGGATCATTAGCGGAGCGTTTGCCGTGAACGACTGAGCAGAGCGCACGCACACAAAGCGGAATATTGAGCTGAGCGTCACACCGCTCCGCTTCGCTCGCTCACATGCTCTGCTCTGCACACACGACGCTGCGCGGTGACCCTCTCTCTCTCTCTCTCTTTCTCTCTTTCACACACACACACACACTGCGCTGTGACCCTCTCTCTCTCTCTCTCTCACACACGCACACACTGCGCTGTGACCATCTCTCTCTCTCTCTCTCTCTCTCTCTCTCTCTCTCTCTCTCTCTCTCTCACACACACACACACACACTGCGCTGTGACCCTCTCTCTCTCTCTCTCTCTCTCCTCTCTCTCTCTCTCTCTCACACCACACACACACACACACACACACTGCGCTGTGACCCTCTCTCTCTCTCTCACACACACACACACACACACACACACACACTGCGCTGTGACCCTCTCTCTCTCTCTTTCTCACACACGCACACACTGCGCTGTGACCGTCTCTCTCTCTCTCTCACACACACACACACGATGCGCAAAACTCTGCATTTGAACAGTCAATAGCAAATACTTAAACTAATAACAAAACATACAGTCGCTGATTCAGAAGCGCCAGATTGTCAGAGCAAAGTCAGAATTACCTCCTCTCCTAGGTTCACGAAACTGTCGTCCATAAAATGTGTTGTTGTTCTGTTGTAAGTAATTGTAATGATTCCTAAATGCATCTACTTTCGGAGGCCAAATAAAGTGCTTTTGCTTTCTCCTAGAAACACACAGTGTCTCCCTGACACGGCTGCATTAACGCTACTGCGGTTACTGAAACCAAATGCGTGAACATTTGGGCGGCAATATGCAAATATTTCCACATCGTGACGTAGACATGTGGGGCGTGTTTGAATGAGCCATTTAAGGGGTGCGTGGCAGAATCTTAACTTTTATAAAGAATATCTCTTTGGTTTTGACTTTAGTCTTTGCAACTTCAGGGATCTTATCTATCAACAATCAGCTTGTTACACCCCAAAGAGGAAGAAAAACTAGAAATCACATCCATTAAATCGCTTTAATTCTGAATTTCTATTATGCGTCTAATATACACTGATTATTTTGATACAAATTCTGGTACTACTTTTATTTAGATTTTGATTCAGATTCAGATTTTCAAACATTTTATTATTTTCAGTGAATTTTACTATTATAGTTTTTATTCATTTCTTGAATTTTTGGTTTTTTATTTAATTTTAAATTTTTCATATTTATTTTATGTTTTAGTAATTGTTATCATTTTATAATGTATTACTTATTAATACGTCTATATGATTTTTATTCATTTTTGTTTCAGTTTTAGTTTTAGATATTTTAGCTACAGCAAGTTAAACTAATGAAAATGAGAAATGTTGACTTACCAACTAACTGAATTAAAATAACTTTATTTTATTTCAAGTTTTTCAAATGTTTTTACTTTATATATATTATGTATACACAAAACCTCTATAAGACCCCTGATTTTGTAATCTTCTGATGCTGGTTTCATTTTGATTTCAATTCTGCTCTTCTGTGAGTTTAATTTTGATTCTAGGTCTAAGAAAAATGTTGCTCAACACGTCCCTAGATCGAATTATGCATAGAAATACGCTGTCAGAGGTGTGTCCAGTTCTGGGAACCTTAAATGAGAAGTACAGCTGTAATCATGAAAAATATTCACTAAACAAACTCAAAACAAACAGAAAGAGGAATCCAGACAAGTCCAGACTTGTCAACTGAAGATACTCACGGATCATTTGAAGGTGAAACGAGTTATTTCTGAACACCTTGTGAGATTAAAACTATAACTGTTGTCAAACATGTTTTTGTGAACGCAGCTCTCACCTAACTTCAGCTGCAGCTGCAGCTTGTCTGATTTGGGGTTGAAGGGTCTGGAGAACTCGATCCACATCTGGAAGGTCTGTCCTCTGCGGACGATCAGCTTGTCGCTGAAGTAAGTGTCTGTGTGATGCTCGAGACGGTTCTGCCCATCCTTGGATTTCAGGAGGTCGACCGAACGAACCATTAGAAGCTTGTCTGAGAGAGAAAACGTACAGATATACGGACTCAAGATCATCCAACTTAGAGCATCAAATCTCAGTGTTCTCCAGCAATAGTGGACCTAAATAAAATATAGTTTTATACACTTCCATTCTTTTGCACAATTAGGTTTTGTTTCTTTATGCATCATTTAAAGATTAAACAACTTTCTAAATTAAACATAAATAACTTGTTTTTTTATGCAAATGACCAATCTCACCTGATATCCCAGCTGTTGCAGATGCAGACGGGGTCGTAGGCACAGCTGAAGGGGGGCTGGCACTGGGACCTCCATTGGTGTTAGGGTTAGAGCTAGACATTTCTACAATCAGCCTGAAATATAGAAGGGAAAATATAAAAATATGTCAAATACTTAAAATAAATAAATTAATTTCTAATAAGTAAATAAAGATAATATAATATGAATTAAATTAAATACAATTTAAAGTAAATCTATATATTCTAATAAATATAATAAATAAAATATAAACTAATTTCAATAAACTAATTAATTAAATTATAACACATACATTAATAAAAAGTCAAATGAATTCAAATATAAATAAATATAACATTTAATTAATAAATAGAATTATAATACATTAATATATTCAATTATTTATTTAAATTTCATATCATTTTATTTAATATTAAATAAAAATATTAATATATATAATTCAAAATGAATAGCTAAATAAATATAAGTAATTAAGATAATAAATAATATATCTAAATTATGCATTTTATGATTCAGCTTATAACTGAAAATGATATACAGTAAAAAAAAATTGATTAGTTGCTTTGGATTAAAGCATCTGCTAAATGAATATATGTAAAATAAATTAATTCAGTTATATAAATTCTACACCTTTGTATTCCAGGTTTACGTTAGATTTGATCTTGACTCATAAAGTACTTTACACACACTAGCAGTGAAAAATTTGGACAAGCATGACCGAATTTATATTTGTCAAAATTTCAACAATCTTTTGACCCAACTGCTTCTGCTAACAAACCTATGAAAGGGGTCATATGATGCGATTTCATGTTTTCCTTTCTCTTTGGAGTGTTACAAGCTGTTTGTGCATAGATAAGATCTACAAACCCGATTCCAAAAAAGTTGGGACACTGTACAAATTGTGAATAAAAAAGGAATGCAATAATTTACAAATCTCATAAACTTATATTTTATTCACAATAGAATATAGATAACATATCAAATGTTGAAAGTGAGACATTTTGAAATGTCATGCCAAATATTGGCTCATTTTGGATTTCATGAGTGCTACACATTCCAAAAAAGTTGGGACAGGTAGCAATAAGAGGCCGGAAAAGTTAAATGTACATATAAGGAACAGCTGGAGGACCAATTTGCAACTTATTAGGTCAATTGGCAACATGATTGGGTATAAAAAAGAGCCTCTCAGAGTGGCATTGTCTCTCAGAAGTCAAGATGGGAAGAGGATCACCAATTCCCCCAATGCTGCGACGAAAAATAGTGGAGCAATATCAGAAAGGAGTTTCTCAGAGAAAAATTGCAAAGAGTTTGAAGTTATCATCATCTACAGTGCATAATATCATCCAAAGATTCAGAGAATCTGGAACAATCTCTGTGCGTAAGGGTCAAGGCCGGAAAACCATACTGGATGCCCGTGATCTTCGGGCCCTTAGACGGCACTGCATCACATACAGGAATGCTACTGTAATGGAAATCACAACATGGGCTCAGGAATACTTCCAGAAAACATTGTCGGTGAACACAATCCACCGTGCCATTCGCCGTTGCCGGCTAAAACTCTATAGGTCAAAAAAGAAGCCGTATCTAAACATGATCCAGAAGCGCAGGCGTTTTCTCTGGGCCAAGGCTCATTTAAAATGGACTGTGGCAAAGTGGAAAACTGTTCTGTGGTCAGATGAATCAAAATTTGAAGTTCTTTTTGGAAAACTGGGACGCCATGTCATCCGGACTAAAGAGGACAAGGACAACCCAAGTTGTTATCAGCGCTCAGTTCAGAAGCCTGCATCTCTGGGTTGCATGAGTGTATGGGGTTGCATGAGTGCGTGTGGCATGGGCAGCTTACACATCTGGAAAGGCACCATCAATGCTGAAAGGTATATCCAAGTTCTAGAACAACATATGCTCCCATCCAGACGTCGTCTCTTTCAGGGAAGACCTTGCATTTTCCAACATGACAATGCCAGACGACATACTGCATCAATTACAACATCATGGCTGCGTAGAAGAAGAATCCGGGTACTGAAATGGCCAGCCTGCAGTCCAGATCTTTCACCCATAGAAAACATTTGCCGCATCATAAAAAGGAAGATGCGACAAAGAAGACCTAAGACAGTTGAGCAACTAGAAGCCTGTATTAGACAAGAATGGGACAACATTCCTATTCCTAAACTTGAGCAACTTGTCTCCTCAGTCCCCAGACATTTGCAGACTGTTATAAAAAGAAGAGGGGATGCCACACAGTGGTAAACATGGCCTTGTCCCAACTTTTTTGAGATGTGTTGCCATGAAATTTCAAATCAACTTATTTTTCCCTTAAAATCATACATTTTCTCAGTTTAAACATTTGATATGTCATCTATGTTGTATTCTGAATAAAATATTGAAATTTGAAACTTCCACATCATTGCATTCTGTTTTTATTCACAATTTGTACAGTGTCCCAACTTTTTTGGAATCGGGTTTGTATAAAGCTGCACATATCAAAGTCATATATGATATAATATGTAAGTCTATATTATATTACACAATATATAAGTCTTATATTCTTTATAAAAGTTAAGACTTGTCCACGCCCCCCTAAAACGGCTCATTTAAACACGCCCCCACATGTCTACATCACGGCGTGGGAAGATTTGCATAACACCGCCCAAATGTATACGACACAACTAGAAATCAGTGGTTAAGTTGTATTTACAACATGGTTCCAGAACAGCTCAACCCAAATATTAGAGTGTGTGCAGCGCATTTTACGGAGGACTGTGTCCTGAACCTGGGAGAGTAGCCTAGCCGCGGGAAAGTATTTTGAGCAGGGGGGGCTGTGAAATAAAACAGGGTGTTGGTCACGTGACAAGAGTGATGCGAGACACTATGATCCAAAAGCGCAATTTTTGTTAATAAAAGTTTAATTTATTCGTTTAATATAAGCGAGTTTGTCTTTCTTGTTGCTGTTTTCATAAATAAATAAAAAAACTATGAAGAACAACGCATTTGTTTTAAAAAAGAGAAAAGATCTCATACAACGCAATAAGCTATATCTGTCTTATTATTTTAATAAAAGTTAGATGTTTAATATAGGCCTATGCTAAGTTGCCATTGTACTATTTTATGACTGATGTGTTTTAATTAATAATAGGCTTATAATCATGACCCCCAAACTACGATCGTTTTAAAGAAAGTGGAAATCCAAAGATCGTTTATTGATTTGTGTTACAATGCGGGTAAAACATATTTCCCTTATTCATATAGTTAATAAAAGTTCAAAGTTTAATATAGGCCTAAGTGAATTCGTAATTGTAGGCTATATCCTTTTTTATTTTTAATCAGAATAATAATAATGAGCCAAATTAAGCATTCGTTTGAAGTAAGGGGAAAATCCGAAAACCTTTTATTTATTTGTTACAACGTATATGTCTTATTCAGTCAGTTAATAAAAGAGTTATGTTTATTATAATCAATTTTTTCATTGCATTGTTGATGTGTGTGGGATTTTTTCATTCATTAAGTGTAATACTGAATCAATCTTAAGCATTGATTTTGTTCCAAGAATCGTCTAGGTTACGTACGTAACCCCCGTTCCCTGATGGAGGGAACGGAGACGTTATGTCGTGACGACATAGGGGATTTACCTGGAAGCCCCGAACATCTCTGACTAAGAGAAAACGCCAATGAAATTGGCTAGTGGATTTTGCATACCTGAGCCACTCCCCGTGCATACGGGTATAAAAGGGCGACAGGTGCATCCACTCATTAGGTTTTACGCTGAGGAGCCGAGACGAGTCCCTGGCAACCAGCGATGGTTCAAGATTGTGGCATGGGGACATAACGTCTCCGTTCCCTCCATCAGGGAATGGGGGTTACGTACGTAACCTAGACGTTCCCTATCTGTCGGTCACTACGAGTTATGTCGTGACGACATAGGGGTCCTATGGAAAGCGCCACAAGCTGAACCCCGTCACAACCTTGTGGCATGCAGATGTTGACAAGCGAGTGCGTGACAGACAAATGCCATGCAAGAGGTTGCAACCTTCCTACCGCTCCAGCGCAAATTCGCTAACCTTGGTGCCCACCGGGACCACTGAGTACATCGCTGCTGGAGATAGCCAAGCCGCTGTTCCTTTCCCCACGGAATCGGAAGGGATTTCGACCTTCAGTGAAAGACAGCTTCAGGTCTTTCCTATTTGTTGTTACAGCTTGTCGTAACGGCAGGGAAGCGAGCCTTCCAGAGAAGGGCGCTACGGAGGCCACATCCTGCCTGAAGGGAGGTAACATGTGGAGACACTGATATGGACTGGCCCAGGCTTGGGGCAGTACTACATAAGACTGGACTCTGGGGCAGATCCTACCTAGGAGTAGGGAGGAGGGCTGCCAGCAGAACCTGACAGAAGCTCTGTCACAGGGAAGACACGGGTTTACTGTGAGGGAAACCTTACCGTGGAAGAATACACATATGGGATTACCCGAAGGGGAATCAGGCCATACGGACACCTAGCCCAGTACAGGGGCTGACCGGAGACCCGGGCGAGCTAACACCAGTACTGGGCCTGGCATCAGACTGCTCCGCCCAGTCTGACTGCCGGGGTGCTTGGAGGATTCCACCAGGGTTCACCGTCCGGGGAACTGAACTGGGGGAGAAAAAGGCGCTCGTATCCCCGGGTGAGGGGGAATGGCGCAGCAAGCGTGACACCGGCCAGTTCTTCCTGCCCATTACTTACCCAACACACGGGAAGAAAATGGCTCAACGCGGAGATTGTAGAATCTTGCGAAGGTGTTCGGTGTCGCCCAGCCCGCAGCTCTGCAGATGTCTGCCAAAGAGGCGCCGTGCACCAATGCATGGGAGGAGGCAACACTCCTGGTGGAGTGAGCCCTCACCCCCAGGGGGCACGGCTCGCCTTGCGACTGGTACGCCAAGGCGACGGCCTCCACTATCCAGTGGGCCAACCTCTGTTTGGAGACAGCCTTCCCTTTCTCCTGCCCTCCGTGGCAGACAAAGAGCTGCTCGGAGCTTCTGACGCTCCAGGTGTGGTCCACGTATATGCGCAATGCTCTTACGGGACACAGCAACGCTAAGGCTGGATCTGCCTCCTCCGAGGGCAGTGCTTGCAGGTTCACCACCTGATCGCGGAAGGGCGTGGTGGAAACCTTGGGCACGTATCCAGGCCGGGGTCTCAAGACAACGTGAGAGTAGACCGGCCCGAACACAAGGCACTCTTCGCTTACCGAAAACGCCTGGAGGTCCCCGACCTGTTTGATGGAAGTGAGCGCGGTCAGGAGCGCTGTCTTAAGAGACAGGAACTTCAGCTCGACTGAGTCCAGCGGCTCAAAGGGGCCCCTCTGAAGTCCAGCCAGGACGATAGCGAGGTCCCAAGAGGGCACAAGGGGAGGCCTGGAGGGATTCATCCTCCTGGCCCCCTTCAGGAACCTCACGATGAGATCATGCTTTCCCAGGGACCGGCCGTCCACTGCATCGTGGTGAGCCGCAATAGCGGCTACATACACTTTCAAGGTGGAGGGTGACAGCCTACGCTCCAACCTTTCTTGCAGGAAAGAAAGCACTACTCCAATCGTGCATCTTCGGGGGTCTTCTCAGCGAGAAGAACACCAGGTCGCGAACAGACTCCATTTCAGTGCGTAGGTTTGCCTTGTTGAAGGAGCTCTAGCCTGAATGATGGTCTCTACCACCGCCAGTGGTAGACCACTCAAGTCTGCCGCGTCCCGTCCAGGAGCCACACATGGAGGTTCCATAGATCTGGACGCGGGTGCCATATGGTGCCGAGCCCCTGAGAAAGGAGGTCCTTCCTCAGAGGGATGCGCTAGGGAGGTGCTGTCGCGTGGGAAATGAGTTCGGGAAACCAGGTCCGGGTGGGCCAATGGGGCGCAACCAACAGGACCTGCTCCTCATCCTCCCTGAGCCTGCACAGTGTCTGTGCGAGTAGGCTCACTGGGGGAAACGCATACTTGCGTAAGGCCCGAGGCCAGCTGTGTGCCAGTGCGTCTGTGCCGAGGGGGCCCTCGGTCAGGGAGAAGTACAGCTGGCAGTGGGAGGACTCGGGGGAGGCAAACAGGTCTACCTGAGCTTCCCCAAATCGACTCCAGATCAGCCGGATCGTCTCGGGATGGAGTCGCCACTCTCCGGGGAACGTGAGCTGTTGTGAGAGTGCGTCGGCCGCACGATTGAGCTGCCCCGGGATGTGAACAGCACGCAGTGACTTGAACTGCGTGTGACTCCAGAGGAGGAGATGGCGGGCGAGCTGTGACATGCGGTGTGATCGTATACCCCCCAGCCGGTTGATATATGAGACCGCCGCAGTGTTGTCCGTGCGGACTAGCACGTGCTTGCCCAACAGCAGTGGCCGGAACTGCCATAAGGCTAAATGCACTGCCCACAGCTCCAGGCAGTTGATGTGCCAAAGCAGTCGGGGCCCTGTCCAGAGCCCCGAGGCTGCCTGCCCGTTGCATGTAGCGCCCCAGCCCGTGCTGGAGGCATCTGTTGTGACAACAGTATGCCGGGACACTTGTTCTAGGGGCACCCCGGCCCGTAGAAAGGCAAGGTCTGTCCAGGGGCTGAGGGAGCGGCGACACTGCTGGGAGATACCTACTCGCAGTGTACCGCGGCGCCATGCCCACCTCGGGACCCGGGAGTGTAGCCAGTGCTGAAGTGGTCTCATATGAAGCAATCCGAGCGGCGTGACTGCAGCTGCGGATGCCATATGCCCCAGGAGCCTCTGAAACTGTTTAAGTGGTACCACATTCCTGCCTCTGAAGGAACTCAGGCAGTTCAGCACTGCTTGGGCACGTTCCTCCTTGAGGCGTGCCGTCATACTCACCGAGTCTAACTCCACACAGAGAAAAGAGATTCTCTGCACAGGGGAGAGCTTGCTCTTTTCCCAGTTGACCCGAAGCCCCAACTGGCTGAGGTGCCGGAGCACCAAGTCCCTGTGATCGCCCAACTGCTCTCTGGATTGGGCTAGGATAAACCAATCGTCGAGGTAGTTGAGGATCCTGACGCCCACTTCCCGTAACGGGGTAAGGGCGCCCTCTACAACCTTCGTGAATACACGGGGAGACAGGGAGAGCCCGAAGGGGAGGACCCTGTACTGCCATGCCCGACCTTCGAACGCAAACCGTAGAAACCGTCTGTGTCGCGGAAGGATCGAAACGTGAAAGTAAGCGTCCTTCAGGTCGATCGCTGCAAACCAATCCTGGGGCTGAATGCATTTGATCATGCGCCTGTGCATCAGCATCTTGAACGGGAGCTTTTGCAAAGCCCGGTTCAAGACTCGCAGATCCAGGATTGGCCGAAGGCCACCACCTTTCTTGGGTACGATGAAGTAAGGGCTGTAAAACCCCTGCCTCATCTCGGCTGGAGGGACCGGCTCGATTGCATCCTTTGCCAGGAGGACAGCAATCTCCTCGTGCAAGACAGGGGCGTTCCGGACTGCCACCGACGTCTCGAGAACGCCGTTGAACTTGGGAGGTCGCCTGGTGAACTGAATCGCGTAGCCGAGTCGAATTGTGCGTGTGAGCCAGCGAGACAGGCTGGGCAGCGTGAGCCACGCCTCCAGACGCTGTGCAAGCGGCTCCAATGGCACAATCGACGTACCTGTGGTGGTGCAGCGAAAGGGAGTAGGGGTGGATGGTACAGAAGGCGGTGCGTTCTGAGGCATCCTCACCGAACTCCCTGGGTCCCAAACGGGACTGGCCAGAGGTGCGTGGGGAGGAATGTCGTCCCCGAACCGTACTCTCTTGGCTACTGGCAAAATGGGTCGTGGGCGAGAGTGAGGAGGCAGGGCGTCGCACACTGTCGTCCCATGGACCTGAGAACCCGGAGGAAAAGGAAATTGCTCTTTCTTTGAGAAGGTGGGAAGGCGGAACAGAAACAAAACGAAACAGAAGATTCTCCTCCCGGCCCTCCACCGGGGGAAGGAGCGGCGCTGTTCTCGCCGTCTCCTGAGAAAGAGCAAACTCCAACATCTCAGGGTTGCCCGCGTCAGGGCCGCTTCGTCGACTTCCTGGACGATCTGGGGCCTGGCTGGGACGCGGGGGGCGCCGCTCTCCTGCGAGAGGCTCGACGCACCGGCCTATGTGTCGATTCGGCCTGGGGCGGAGCAGCTCTGGAGGACGCAGGAGGGCGCCCACGGCAACAGGCAGACTGAGGCCTGGCCCCGGGGGCAGCGGTGGATGGTGCCTCACGCCGGGGCAGGTTGTGCTGGATCGCCTCGGTCTGCTGCTGTACCGCCGAGAACTGCTGGGCAAAGCCCTCGACTGTGTCGCCGAACAGCCCTGCCTGGGAGATGGGGGCGTCGAGAAAGCATGCCTTGTCGACGTCCTTCATCTCTGCCAGGTTGAGCCAGAGATGGCGCTCCTGGACCACCATGGTGGACATCGCCTTCCCGAGGGACCGCGCCGTGACTTTCGTCACTCGTAGAGCGAAGTCAGTCGCCGTGCGCAGCTCCTGCATCAACCCCGGGTCGGTACTACCCTCGTGCACCTGTTTGAGCGCCTTGGCTTGGTGAACCTGCAGGATAGCCATGGCGTGCAGGGCGGAGGCTGCCTGGCCTGCAGCACTGTAAGCTTTGGCCGCGAGAGCGGCTGTCAGCTTACAGGCCTTGGACGGGAGACGCGGACGGTTCCTCCAAGTGGCGGCGTTTCGTGGGCACAAGTGCACCGCGACCGCTCTCTCCACCTGGGGAATGCCCGCGTACCCCCTGGCCACTCCGCCGTCGAGGGTAGTGAGGATGGAGGAGGCGGACGAGCGGCTTCTGGCCGTGAAAGGGGCCATCCACGACTTCGTCAGCTCCTCATGCACCTCCGGGAAGAAAGGCACCGGAGTAGAGCGCGGTTGTGAGCCGCGTCCCGCTCCGAGAAACCAATCATCCAGCCGCGAGGGTTCGGGACTGGGCGGTCTGTTGACCTCCAGCCCGATACTCACGGCTGCCCGGGCAAGCATGGCCGTCAGCTCCGGGTCCGGTGCGGCGGTGGCGACAACACCCGAGGGGGGCAGCCCCACCGCACCTTCATCCTCGGAGGACGTGAACCCATCCCCCGATGCTGCGATCGACATCCTATATACAGATGGTGCACCGAATGAAATGCTGGGCGCCCCGTGGGACAGACCAGCGAAATCACCCGGGAACTGGACGGGATGTTCGCTGCGTGAGGAGTAAGAGGTCCGTGGGGGCGTGCCCGGCGGAGAGGCTCTTACAGTAACCCTCAGATCTCCCAGAGCGTCAGCCGGCGATCCTCTGCTCGAGCCAGAGAGATCAGCACGGGTGGCGGCAGAGGGTGCCAATCCTTTCATAAAGGAAAGGCGAGATCGCAGCGAAATCATGCTCATATGCCCACAACAGACGCATGAGTCATCCACGAACGCAGCTTCAGCGTGTCGGAGGCCCAGACACTGAAGACAACGATCGTGTCCGTCATCCGCAGACAGGAAACGACCGCAACCAGAAGGACACGGACGAAACGGCATCTTGAAAAAGACGCGATCATCCGTGATTTGCTCTTTTAGAATTTGCTCTCTCAGTTGAAGTGCCCAGGGGAATCGCTGATGAGAGGGACTCCGCTGATCGCACCGTTACGCCAACCGAGAACAAAACAAAGATGAACGGCTTTGTGGAGATCAGCACTCTTCTCATCCACTCGGCTCCGAAGCAAAAATCTAATGAGTGGATGCACCTGTCGCCCTTTTATACCCGTATGCACGGGGAGTGGCTCAGGTATGCAAAATCCACTAGCCAATTTCATTGGCGATTTCTCTTAGTCAGAGATGTTCGGGGCTTCCAGGTAAATCCCCTATGTCGTCACGATATAACTCGTAGTGACCGACAGATAGGGAAAGGAAAGATCTCAGGTTAAATATCAGAATAAGTGCTGCAGATGTGAGAATACGAGATTGGTTGCTGCTGAGGTAATAAACGCTCTCAATCTTTCTCTGCTGTATCTTTGCAATGGCTGTAGAAATGGTCGTTAATTCTTGATTTCGACGAGGTGCAGGTAATAATATTATAAAAATGTATGGCAACAAACGACTTCCTAAGTCAGTTTAAGTTGAAACGTCTTTCACAATCAATTTGATTCAACTTAATTCATGTTCTACTGTTGCTTATTGTCATTGTAGGCTTAGGCTACTTTTTTCTATTAATTTTAATGAATATACAAATTAATAAAATGAGATCTATTTATTTTCTGTTAGAAAATGTTAATTTAAAGTCACGCATCTCCTTGCTACAAGACATGTGTTTCTGCGTGAGTGTGAGTTTTAAATGTCATGTAATGTATTCCAGCCTTTAATTGTACAATTATAGAATCAAATCAAGATTTTCTAGCTTCTTTAACACTCATCACCTCCCACACGGAGTCAAGTCATTAACATAGTTCTTGCACAAAAGACTGCCAACAAAGGCACCTCTTACGCTCACACCTGAATAAAGCACATGACATCACCCAGCCGCTGTAACTGACACTTCATCATAAGTTTAAGGGTCTAAACCGATGCAAGAGCGACGGTCTGCTCTCACATCGTACGCAGTGTTATTAATGAGCCAAAAACTGTTCAACAATAACTTTCATTATAAGTCTCAAATCCATGCATATTAAAATATAAGAATCAAAGTTCATTGACATTCATAATTATCCTGTTTTATAGCTCAACTAAGTAAAATCCATTTTATATTAATTATGTTAAAAAGAATATTGTCAAGGCTTTAAATTACCTGAACACTAAAAAACTTCCAGTTTTCCTCCAATCTATATTCTGAAGGTTTTTACTGAGGGGTTTGATCACATATCGTTCACCTGATTTTATTATTGCATAAATATTCTATTTGCATCAGTAGATTTCAATTATAATGCTATCATTAAATGCAGTTTCTTTACACACTTACATACAGCAAGCTTTATATCTACATTCTGAACATTGTTATAGAGAGATTTGTTCATATATCATTCGTCTGGTTTTATACATGGTTGTATTAATACATTTTATTAATAAAATCATAGTGAAAAATCATTTTCTGCCTGTTGACAGTATTTTCTGATTTATGGATGGATAAAATGATTCAAAGTCCCCTCTATAAAAACCTTTGACTCTAATACGTCAACAAAATGAATGTTTTTAGCTTGACTTTATCCAAGATTTATTTCCTGGAAATCTATGCAAGTTAGTGCACATTTAATTAGATTATGAATTATTTGCATACTTCAGAAAACTTACAAAAAAAAGAAACAATGTAAAAGTAATCCGTCAGCTGGGGAAATCTCGTATTAGCCTTAAGTACTAAGTTTTAGTTTAATTTGTTTTTACCGTGTTCACCTGTAACGTTTTGCTTTAAAATGTAATGCAATAATGGTGATGTTTATGTTTTCAGTAAATGCACACATGAATAAACATGAGCTGTTGATCAATGATGCGTAATGTGTATGATGAATTAATAAAGAAAGCATGTTATAGTGTTTTGTAATGCAGTGTTTGTGATGCAGTGTGTTTGAGGCGTCTGGCGTCGTGTGTATGATGAATTAATAAAGAAAACGTGTTATGGTGTTTTCTAACGCAGTGTTTGTGATGCAGTATTACCTGTGTGTTTGCGGCGTCTGGCGTCGTGATGAATTAATAAAGAAAACAGTGTTTGTGATGCAGTGTTACCTGTGTGTTTGCGGCGTCTGGCGTCGTGTGTATGATGAATTAATAAAGAAAACGTGTTATGGTGTTTTCTAATGCAGTGTTTGTGATGCAGTATTACCTGTGTATTTACAGCGTCTGGCGTCGTGATGAATTAATAAAGAAAACGTGTTATAATGTTTTGTAATGCAGTGTTTGTGATGCAGTGTTACCTGTGTGTTTGCGGCGTCTGGCGTCGTGATGAATTAATAAAGAAAAGGTGTTATAGTGTTTTGTAATGCAGTATTACCTGTGTGTTTGCGGCGTCTGGCGTCGTGATGAATTAATAAAGAAAAAGTGTTTGTAATGCAGTATTACCTGTGTGTTTGCGGCGTCTGGCGCTGTGTGAAGTTCAGGACAGGTGATCTGACAGACCGGCTCGTGTTCGCGCTGATGAATTCAAAGAATGTTTGGCACTGAAGCACCTGCTCGCAGCTCTTATTTACCCAAGTGTTGCCACTCCTTCACT
>CM049794.1:895256-1005105 GCA_027422405.1 Ptychobarbus kaznakovi
AAATTTGATTCAAACTTATTCAAAAATTAAGTTGTGATATATTTTCAGTAGGACATGTACAAAATATCTTCGTGAAACACGATTTTTATCTAATATCCTAATGATTTATGGCATAAAAGAAAAATCGATAGGTTTGATCTATGCTCTATGATCAATATTATTGCTACAAATATACACGTGCTACTTATGACCACCTTTGTGCTCCAGGGTCACATATTGTATTTACTTCTGCCATTAAGTTAAAGACACGTTTAAATTAGAAAGATCTTTGTTTAGTTTGCACATAAATTCGTGCACTACACAAGCACTCGTTAAACAGATCAGTAACAGCTTTCATGTGGAAGGTTGTGGTAAATAATAGCGCTCCGTCATATTTACTGAAGATCAAACTCACTGGGCATCTGCAGCGCGTCGGAGACCTCCCTCCATCGTTTGTCCTTCTCCTCTCGGTTGTGGTAATCGGAGGAAGAAATGTCGTACAGACATGCAGACTGCTGCCAGAGCTCGATCAGAGACTCCTCCGCCTCGGGGGTCCACAATCTTCCAGTCATCGCGAGGGGACAATATTCTAGTCTCACCAGTCGCTGGCCTCATTTACATAATCGCTGGGAACGTATGACGCGACTCTCCGCGAGTTTTACGGATCGGAAGACTGGGTCTCTCGTTCTCTTCGTGTAATGGCAGCTATAAACACTCGTAAAGCGTGCATACCGCCACCTACTACCTCGGAGTGTGTAGAGCAGGGTTGCCAGGTTCTCAGACAAAACCCGCACAATTGCTACTCAAAAGCCAAAAACTAGCCCAATACGAATTTTGACCCTTACGAAAATTCAGGGACGTGCAGAGAGTTCCTCAGGGGCTTAAATGTAAAATAGGAGCAATGTAAAAAAAAAAAAAAAGTTTCGATACATTATTACTATTTTTTATTTTTGCAAGAAGTCACTTATGGTCATCAAGCCATGCATATATTTTCTCAAATTTTTTATGTACTTTAAAATACATTTTATGCAATTCATTTGTGATCTGCTGATTTATTATTAATGTTGGAAACCTGTGATAATTTCAGGATTCTTTGATTAATAAAAAGTTTTTTTTAAAAGCACAGCATTTATTTAAAATATAACTTTTAACAATATATGTCGAAATGCTTGAAGTCAGTATTTATTTAATTTTTTAAGAAATTAGTTTTCATTCAGCAAAGATTTGCTAAATTGGTAGAAACAGTGATAGTAAAGATTGATATTGTTAGAAAACATCTCTATTTTGAATAAATTCTGTTATTTTTATTTATCAATGAACCCCCAAAAAGTATCAGGGGTTCCAAAAAAATACAAATAAATATTAATAACAAATAAAATAAAAATAAGCATCACAATGGTTTCCAATATTGATAATAAATCATTAGAATGATTTCTGAAGAATCATGCCCTAGACTGGCGTAATGATGCTGAAAATTCAGCTTTACATCACAGAAATAAATGATATTCTTAAGTATATTAAAATAGAGAAACATTATTTTAAATTGTAATAATATTTCACAATATTACAGATTTTTTTTGTATTTTTGATCCAATAAATGCAGGCTTAGTGAGCATAAGACATTCATAATGCTGCATAATGGGCAACAAAGTCCTCATGTCACCATTTCTCCAGCCTACATTTCACATAACAGGCCTGTAGGTGGCACTTGGGCTTCGTTAACTATGATAGTTTAATTAAAGAGTAAACTGTGCACCATACATAAATATAAGCTAATTGAATAGCCTACTGACTGATTACCATTATTGCGACTTTTAATGCTGCAAGGTTTTGTGCCGTGCTTTTGTAGTCATTAAGCATTACATTTTCCCAGTAATGTAATTTTATTTATAAAATTAGATAAATCGCAGATCCAGATCGCAGAGAAAAAATGATTGATGGTTTGACTTTGTTTGCATTTTTGTCCAACTTACTATCAAAATATTGGCAATTGGGCATTAGTGTAATGCGTCATGATTCCGAATGTCCTACGGTGGTTTCGTGTAGATCGGAGTAACGGTTTCTAAGATATTGGCAAATGCTTTTTAAGTGCTAAAATGCAACGTTGTACAAGCCATAAGGCAAAGTCTGGCAAGTTTGATATTGCTGGACTCGGCAAGGATTCAGGAGTCTAAAAATGTGACTCCCGTGAAAATAAGTCAACCACACCCAAAGTTATAAGCATGTTAATATTTTATTTACCACTAGGTGGCGCTTGCTCGGCATGATGCACCAAATTAAAGTTTTGTGATTTTTGGTCAAACCATTCAGAAGTTATATGCAAAATTATGAATTTTTAATATTTCATGACCACTAGGTGGCACAGTGCCGAAACACTGCAGGTAGCCTCGTGTCGTGCTTGTTATAACACACATCAAGTTTGGTCTCAATATCAAACCGTTGCAGAGATATTGACTCAGATCCATTTTTGTGTGCTTTTTGTAGAATTCGTTCTCATGTTATTCGAGAACGGTTTGACTAATCGACTTGAATTTTAGATGATCTGAGCCAATTTTGGTGAAAATCGGACAAACCATCTAGGACGAGTTCGAAAAGTAGGTTTTACGAACAATTTAATATAGCAAAAAAACTATCTTTTTTTTAATTCTGATGTCCATTCGACTCGGCATGAGCCAAGGATTCAGAGGAAAACAATTTTCCTTTTGTGCATCACAGTTCAAAAGTTATTAGCATAAAATTATTGAAATTTTGGACAAGTGGTGGCGCTAGAGAGTTTGATTCAGAGACTCCAAATTAGCTGTGGTTAATGTTAAGACTGTCTTCTATCAGTGTGTCAAATTTCACAACTTTCCCACAAGCGGTTCTATGGGCGGTCATCAGAGGTGTAAAGAGTACCTGAAAACCATACTTGAGGAACAGTACAGATACATTACAGTGAATGAAAATTACAAGTCACCAATTCCAAAACAACTTGAGTAAAAGTATTAGAGTATCTGATTTTAACAGTGCTTAAGTACTTTACATATAGGCTCAACGATGCACTAGTAAAAGAGACATGCCAGTCAAAAACTGTAACGTTGTGTAGAAGCTGAGAAAACAGGCAGAGGCAAGGATCTATGTGCAGGTATTTCATGAAAAACTGGAATAAACAATAAGCCAAAAACCACAGGCAAACAGACAACCATTATCAACTCACAAAGAACTAAAGAAACACCAGGGCTGTATATATACACAGGAGGCTAACAAGCTAAGATACAAACTAACAACAAACATTACGGGAGACAAGAAGGTGACAAAAGTCCAGGACAAGGAACAGAAAATGCAACAAAAACAAGAAAGAGGTGATTTGTGAGGAGAGCAATTACACTTATTTTCTAAAACGGAACACCTCAAAATTGCTAAAACAAACCAATAACCTTCTAAAAAGGTCTCTTCAGTATAAAGGATAAATAAAATAATGTTAAGTAAAATTAAAACGTCAGTCTTCTTGCACTGGATGTGCTGGTTTCGGCTGCAGTCATGTCCTCATCTCATATATATAAAACACCTGTGATGCACAACTACTTGCTCGGGAGCTTGCATTCAAAGTAACCTTGCTGACAAGTTTGGGTGAGTAAAGGCAAAATGCACAAGATATAGTACTTTCAGTGCCCTGTAGTTGGCGAGATCACATCTTTTGTAGCATAAATAAACTGCTGCAGAAAAGCTAGGTACCATGCAAAATGTAATTTGTAACTGCAACAGTCATTTCAAATGTAGTGGAGTAAAGAGTAAAAGTTGTTAATATCTTTGATACATAGTACAACTACAAAGTATCCGAAAAGATACTTAAGTACAGTAATTAGTTACATTTACTCAAGTACTTTACACCTCTGGCTGCCATAGACTCAAGGGAAGAAGAAGAAGACCAACGGGTATAATATGTGCCTACCTTCGGTGCTTGGCCCTTAATAATTAGCTTACTTTGAAGACCTGCAGCCTCCCAAGATGTGTGAACTTCGCAAGAAGCAACTCGTACACGCTCCTTATTCCTTCCAACCCGTATAGTTATCATATGACTGTTCGTTTTATAGTTAAACACCAGATTCAAAACTCTCAATCTCGCTGATATAGATATTTTTGCAAACACACTACAAATTGTGCAGGTGTTCCAATTAATGTCTTAATTGGGCTCAGGTGGCACTTATAAGAACCGTCCATTAACAGATGCATTGTCTGATTCATATTTCGTTCACTAGCTCCTTCAGTGTTCCCTTCTGAGTGCTGACTTGCCTGAATACACTATTTAAAATGACGTCACCTAAAAACTTGATGCATTTGACTACTAAATGTTTCTGAGTTTTCAAAACCCGTTTTTTTCTAATATGAATGTTAGAGTAAATATTAAGGGAATGTTCATTTTATCATTTTGCAAACATTATGTGAATGTTATTTTTGAATGTTCTCTGAACAACGCTTAATGTTATTCCAACATATAACTAAAATGTTTCAGAAAACATTCCAAGAGCAATGTATAAATAACATTTTGAGCTCACTTATTTATTTAGGCTATTTATTGAAATGAAATAAGAAATATAATAACACGATATAAATAAAGTTATTGACACCGAGATGACCAGTAGATGGCTGCAGTGATCCACACACCCTGCTTGCTCATAAAGTGCTTCTAAACCAAATCATTTAAAACACATTAATATAATCTAACAATAAAATACCAAAAACAATATGAAAGATTAATATACAATTAGATATTTAATCAATAACTTGAGTGCACCGTTTGGAAATCCCTTCCCTAATGGCTATTCCCAACAATACTTAATGCACATAATTAATATGTGACAGTAAACTCAAATCCATATTCAATCATTTGGATTATTTGCTTTGAATAAAACGAATAATTGTGACCACATGAAGCTCAAGTTTTGGGTTACTTGACAAAAAATTTTTTCACCATGACTGAAAAATCTCAGACCTCTAACATGTTATGCTCCATCTAAAATATTACACAGAATTTTGCTTATTTTGATCAATATTATTAGGTTTTTATGACTGTTCTTTAACCGTAAATGTGGGAAAAGTAGGCTAGTTGGCATTGAGGATGAAATGATTGTTAAATATGAAAATAAAAGTCTCCCCCATCATTTTCCTCTGCTCTACACTGACTTAAAAGAGTCTTAAAAGAGCTTAAACGAGAAGAAAACATAACTTTTTCTTGCTTGCTAAATTTCACATACATAAACAAAAACATGGCTCTAAACTTAGTTGATATAGAGCTGAAACTATCCAAAGCTTTAATCCTAAAGCAGTGAAAACAGTCGGCTATTCATCCTTCTAAGATGTGAATTTATTGCTTTGTTTGTTTACCTGGAAACACATATTGAGAAAATTAACCAAGGCCTAATAAAAAAAACACCATGGTTACTATTAAACCATGCTAACCACAAATTAACCACGGGTTAACCATAACTTAACCATGGGTTTTGTAAACTGTGGTCTTAAAAATTGTAGCCTAATAAATACGCCAAAAAAACATGTTTACCCAGTGTTTCCCATTCATTAATGTTAGCTAGTCTGTGGCGGCCCGCCAGTCTAATCTGTCCCGCCACACTTTCATAATAAACCGAAAATATATTTATTTATTAAATATGTATTATATTTATTAAAGCTCGCACTTTGCTCACGCGATCAGTTCGTGACCCGGTGTTTTCCGGGTGATTTCCAGTGTTTTCCGGGTGATTTCCGGTGTTTTCCGGGTGATTTCCGGTGTTTTCCAGGTGTTATCCGGTGATTTCCGGGTGATTTCCAGTGTTTTCCGGGTGTTATCCGGTGTTTTCCGGGTGATTTCCAGTGTTTTCCGGGTGTTATCCGGTGTTTTCCGGGTGATTTCCGGGTGTTATCCGGTGTTTTCCGGGTGATTTCCAGTGTTTTCCGGGTGTTATCCGGTGTTTTTCGGGTGATTTCCGGTGTTTTCTGGGTGTTATCCGGTGTTTTCCGGGTGTTATCCGGTGTTTTCCGGGTGTTTTCTGGGTGTTATCCGGTGTTTTCCGGGTGATTTCCAGTGTTTTCCGGGTGTTATCCGGTGTTTTCCGGGTGATTTCCGGTGTTTTCGCGTCTGCGGCTCCGTTCACAGTGACTTCTGTTTTTTAATGTGCTGTGAGTTTAGCGCGCATCTGAGAACACAACGGGCACCAGTTATGCTTTGATTTCACATCAGCATAATTTTCCACATTTTTAATGGGCAAATGTTGACAGTATTTTGCTAGATTTCAAATGAGACGAATTTGTGAAGCTGGAGTTTTCCGCCAAAATAAAAGCTCAAAGGTTTATCTCTTGCAAGCAAGGACTAAAATGAACAGACGCGAACAAAGAAAATATTGTACAGGCAGAGCAAGCTCACGGTTTATTGGATGAAAAATATAAATATTGTGATGGGGGTTTATTTTTTCCCCTCTTATCACTGCTCTTCCATAAGCGCCACCTACTGCCTGAAGGTGAAATTCAGCATGCATGCTGCTTTTGTTTTATGCCAGTAGCCTAATTTAACAAAGCTGAAGTCAGTGAAATCTGTTTTTGCTTTAAATGCTTTCATGATACAATTAAATGTAAATAAAAAAAATCTGCTCATGCTACATCTGCATCATTGTTTGTACCATGATTAAAATGCAGTGGCTGGTTCTAATTTCAAATGGCATTTTTTTTTTTTTTTATTAAATATGTTTAGTTGTAGTAGCAGCAACTGCAAAAACAGTTTAATGTCCAGGAAAAAAATATTTGTGGCTGGTAGATTCTCTCAACTCACCAGAAAATTTAGTTTGCACCGTGATTAAAATGGCAGATGTGGCAAAAAGTTAGTTTTAGGCCCAGCTTGCACGAGTAGAAATTAGGACAAAAGTTTAGTAATTTCCCTACTTTAGTATAAGTTAAAATAATGAACCTGTGCAATATTAATTTTCATTTATTTTACAGTGTAATTGTTTTTCAATATATGGCTATTACTGTCATAGGAATAATAATATAACATTATTATCATTATTGTCACTATATTCTAATTAGTTTGGCTTCCAAATTCACCAGTGTTAGTGTAATTTAGACTGAGACACTATATCACAACTAAAAAGAGGATTGAGTCCCCTTTAAACCTCAAATGCAAGTCAATTCACCAGCTTTTTCTTTAAGTTTGCACACTGAACCTGTATTGAGTTCTTCATTTTGAACTCTCAAAGTGCACCACATAGATGAATTTAACTTTAAAATGTACAAAATCTTCTTACGGGGGAGCATGCCCCCAGACCCCCCATAGAGGGACCGAGGTCCACCCACCACAGTCTCACAAAATCTCGTGGGAAACACTGGTTACTGCACCTTTACCATAATATAACCATGAATCGTTTCCCTAAGTGATTTGTATCTGTATATAAGCTCCTTTCTTTCTTTTTTCTTTGTTTTGTTTCATTTTTATAACTTTATAAGTTTGATATTTTAAAGTGAAGTGACGTGTGGCCAAGTATAGTGACCCATACTCAGAATTTGTGCTCTGCATTTAACCCATACAAGTGCACACACACAGCAGTGAACACACACACACACACACACACACACACACTACACCACACACACACACACACCACAACACACACCACCACACACACACACTCACACACACACACAACACACACACACACACACACACACACCACATTTTTATGGTTTTCGGGGACTTTCCAACGTAATTATACTGTACCCATGCTATTGCCCTACACTAATCTTAGCCCTCACAGGAGACGTGCATTTCTATTTTCCCTCGACTCCTCTGTATGATTTATAAGCTTTTTAATTTAGGGGACACTGGAAAATGTCTCATAAATCACCTTCTCCTTGTAATACCTATGTCATACCCAGTCATTTTACAAATTTGTTGTCCTCATAAACCACATAAACATGCACACAGACACACACACACACACACACCGTGAAGAACACACACCCGGAGCACAATTCTTGCCGGTACCAAGACTTTAACCCACAACCTTTGGGTTACAAGCCCGACTCTCTATCCATTAGGCCACAACTGCCCCAGTTTTACTGTTTAACGAAAGAGAAGGAGAAATAGAAAGAAACAAACAAACAAAGAAAATAGATTCAGGCGTTCAAAGTCCCGATCCGAATAATGATTCACAAACCATTTCAGATCGGGCCTGCGTCCCAATGTGCATACGGTCCATCCTAAATTCTATGTGATATTAGTCATTTTCAATACTATTTAGGGCAGATAGGGTAGATAGTATATGCACATTGGGACGCAGGGTGGGACTTTGGAGCACATATCACAAATATTTAAATTTGCGTATTGATTCGCGAACCCTATCCGAGGTTCCGATCTGATAAAGATTCGCGAACCATCATTTTAGTTTAGGACTTCGGAGCGTGCATCACGAATCTTTCAATTTGCAAAATGATTTGTGAACCCACTCCTAAGTTCCAATCTGAATCAAATGAATTGCGATACGTGATCCGATTGGAGCCGATTCACTATATTTGAAATAGTGTAACCACTGCAATTAAGTTGGTGACAGGAATTTGAGAGCACCCACCGTTGAAGTGAATGTTACATTTATCAGTATATTGTAATAAATATTTGAGAAATTATTCTTGTATCTGATTGTATTTGTGATAGTGTAAAAAGAGCAAATGGGAGAAGCAGATGAATACAAAACACAGGACATTATATTCAGATCCAGGCTATTGTAGACAGCTGAAGTCTGAGGACACAATGGCAGAACATACATGCATGTAATCTCAGTAGAGGAGCCTCGTGCTGTTCTCGTGTATTTTTAGCCCAGCAATCACAAGACATGTGGGATGTGTTTACCATCTTCAGATCAAGCCATAGTTCACCTTACTCTCCAAAGTTAAAGGACCATGATTACTGCGGGCCACTGTTGAACCATAACATACTCACATTACTGTGCCTGTCTGTCTCTGCTAGTCTGGTTAAAGAGAGCCATATCAAGAGGCATAATGCACTGGTAATGACACTTGAAGCCGTGCATGTTCAAATTACAAATGGCCTTCTTTAATTTTTAAATACACATTTCTGGTCTTAATTATCATTGCTTGTAATTCAAAAGAAGATAAATGATCATCTTTGTAATCTTGTGTCAAAATGCCATAACTCACCTCCAATTCCAGACCCACATTTACGCTTTTATCCAAAAAGTATCCAATGCTTATGTGCGTTATGAAGCAACATCTGGGACATTTGTTCTAAGCTACAGAAGAGAACATTTGTTTTGAAGTGTTTTTGCTCAGAACATATGCAACATAATTAAAACCAGTGTCTAGTGTGCTAAAAAGAGTCCAGCACTTGTGGTAAAGATTCATGTTCATGCATTGTATTAAAGTTCATCAAGGTTAGCGATGTTAGCTACAAACCTGAAAAAATTTCAAGAGGAGAAAGTAGCTCCAACACAGTTTTTATTTCATAGGGAGTTCTCTACACTCATATTTCATAACTGACATGTGATACCCTCAGCAGTGTAGAAGATATTAATACTACACTGAGAGAGTTTACAAGCCAATCTCTCTAAACCAGTACTGTACGCCAATGCAAAACTTTGGGATAAACTAAACCAAATGTCTTTAGTATTTCCCACTTGACTTGATTTGTCAATAAAATCATGTGACAAAGAAATAAGGCACTGAAAATGTCCATTGTGCTCAGATAACTGACATTTTAACATCACCAGCTCAACCAGACAAAAACACAAGACTGACAGGATTTCACAGCACAGCTTATCGCTGAAATAAATACGAACATTTCTTACCAAAACACATTGATAAAAGTAGAGAACTGCAGAAGAGACTGAACAGGTGAATTCTGTCTGTGGTTCCTCTAGACACATTTCTAAAGTATACACAGAGAGTTGCTGTAGTTATTATGACATACATGTCAACATGACACTTTGAAACAATCACACTTAGGGTACATTTACAGGACAACATTTGTACTAAAAATTTAAAACTTTTGCGTACAGACAACGACGTTGTCAAAGTGATCCCACACGGATCCACTAAAATGACTAAAAATGCTGTATTATGCCAGGCCAGTAGTTGGCGATATCACTTTGTAATGAAACACATATGCATTCTTCAAGTGTGTACTATAATTGGCGAGCATGCTTATAGACTGAATATGTAATTTGCATGTGCACGATGTCATCGGTTTCACAAATTTGCATTTTTTAAGTTTACATGGAGACAGTATCGTTTTCAAAAACATGCACTTTGACACACGTTTTAAATGTTTGCATTTACAGGCCCCCAAAACGCCATGCGTCATGCAAATGAATGACCAAAGTTTTCTGTATTTCCGGGTGTGTCTCACTCGTCCTTAAAAGTTAAGATGCGGGCTCTTTGATCGCCCCCTGGTGGCTGGCTGCAGTACAGGTCATAAACCCCGCCCTCTCCATGTAAACGAATGGGACTTCAGTCAAAATTAAAAAATGAATTACTCTTTCAATACAATTTTCCGAAATATAGTTTTGGTCATTTAAGGTAGCTGTTATCATGCTGATATATGTTCAATTGCTCGTTTTTGTGATAAGTTTGATTTTAGCTATTAATTTGATGCTATACAAACGGGACGTGTCGTTATGGTTGATTGGGTCTGCCGGAGTTTGGGCGGCTCCACCTCACGACACAACTGCGCAGACTCTGGCTCCAAACGAACCTCTACTGCGCAGACTCTGGCTCCAAACGAACCTCTACTGCGCAGACTCGGGCTACAAACGAACCTCTACTGCGCAGACTCGGGCTACAAATGAACCTCTACTGCGCAGACTCTGGCTCCAAACGAACCTCTACTGCGCAGACTCGGGCTACAAACGAACCTCTACTGCGCAGACTCTGGCTCCAAACGAACCTCTACTGCGCAGACTCTGGCTCCAAACGAAATCTACTGCACAGACTCTGGCTCCAAACAAACCTCTACTGCACAGACTCTGGCTCCAAACGAATCTCTACTGCGCAGACTCTGGCTCCAAAACGAACCTCTACTGCGCAGACTCGGGCTCCAAACAAACTCTACTGCGCCTATCTGACTCGTTCCAAACGAACCTCTACTGAGCGCAACTCTGACTCCAAACGAACCTCTACTGCGCAGACTCTGACTCCAAACGAACCTCTACTGCGCAGACTCTGACTCCAAACGAACCTTTACTGTGCGCAGACTCTGACTCCAAACAAACTTTACTGCGCAGACTCGGCTCCAAACGAACCTCTACTGCACAGACTCTGACTCCAAACGAACCTCTACTGCACAGACTCTGGCTCCAAACGAACCTCTACTGCACAGACTCTGGCTCCAAACAAATCCTCTACTGCACAGACTCTGGCTCCAAACGAACCTCTACTGCGCAGACTCTGGCTCCAAACGAACCTCTACTGCGCAGACTCTGGCTCCAAACGAACCTCTAATGCGCAGACTCGGCTACAAACGAACCTCTACTGCGCAGACTCTGGCTCCAAACGAACCTCTACCTCGCAGACTCTGGCTCCAAACGAAGCCCTACTGCGCAGACTCTGACTCCAAACGAACCTCTACTGCGCAGACTCGGGCTCCAAACAAACCTCTACTGCGCAGACTTGGCTCCAAACGAACCTCTACTGCACAAACTCTGGCTCCAAACGAACCTCTACTGCACAGACTCTGACTCCAAACGAACCTCTACTGCACAGACTCGGGCTCCAAACGAACCTCTACTGCACAGACTCGGGCTCCAAACGAACCTCTACTGCACAGACTCTGACTCCAAACGAACCTCTACTGCACAGACTCGGGCTCCAAACGAATCTCTACTGTGCAGACTCGGGCTCCAAACGAACCTTTACAGCACAGACTCGGGCTCCAAACGAACCTCTACTGTGCAGACTCGGGCTCCAAATGAACCTTTACTGCGCAGACTCTGACCCAAAACAAACCTTTACTGCGCAGACTCGGGCTCCAAACGAACCTCTACTGCGCAGACTCTGACTCCAAACGAACCTCTACTGCGCAGACTCTGACTCCAAACGAACCTTTACTGCGCAGACTCTGACTCCAAACAAACCTTACTGCGCAGACCGGCTCCAAACGAACCTCTATACTGCGCAGACTCTGACTCCAAACGAACCTTTACTACGCAGACTCGGCTCCAAATGAACCTTTACTGCGCAGAACTTGGCTCCAAACAAACCTCTACTGCGCAGACTCTGACTCCAAACAAACTTTACTGCGCAGACTCGGGCTCCAAATGACGTCATTTACTCAAGATGGCAGCGGCCATACTGAGATGTATTCGCTTCTCTTTTCTATAGTGGAAGGAAGCGGAGATGCATCCTCCATCTTTTTTTTACAGTCTATGTGTATTTCTCTGTTGAAAGTTGTCAAGTAGCTTTCTGTTGGCAATTGTGACTTGAACATGAGAGAAATCTTGTCACCTTCACGCAAAACACTCGACTGCGCGGATTCCTATTGGAAAGCCGCTGATTTTGCTGAGCAATGGTAAATGTGATGCACCTTGATAAGGGTTTTAAAGTGCAAATAAAATTTAAAATGTCATGCAGATTATGTGTGTATTTTAGAAATGTACATCGCCAACTACTGGCCTGGCATGAATAATACAGCATTTTTGGTCCGTGTAAATAAGGATCACTTCGACAACATTTTCAAAATGAAACTTTTCAAAAACACAAATGAAAAGCTTTTACGTTTTTAGAACGTAATCAGTTGTCATGTAAATTAACAATTAGTTGGATAAAACCAGTCAATTGTTTAAAATACAACATCAATGAAAAAGCTATTAATATTTAATATAATATTAATAATTACTATTATGATATATTAACTATTTATTGAATGGGTGTGCAAAGGTATGGGTTGGTATATTTCATAAGTTCCTTTTATATTCAATTCTAGCACACTAATAAATACAGTTTCAGCCAATAAATAAAAGTCATAAAGACCAATAGATACACATATATATTGACCCACTTGCTCTAGATTTTTATTGGAAAGAAAATTAATGAATCATATAATCGTTGATCTGTTTCATAGGGCTTCACTTTTTTTTGATGGACCTTTGACATAATTTACACAGAATTCATTCTTCTGATGTTTCGTGAAAGAACGACGTAATTATTTAACGCAATGAGTGTTCCCTGACAATAAACAATAATCCGCCACCTTTACTCTCTTTTCGGATGTAAAGTTGCAGAAGAACAGTTGTTTTCATGATCTTCAGACGGTAGTTTTGTTTACAATTGAGAACACAGGATAGTGGTGGCGTGGTTGTTACTTGGGAGGGTTTTTCTCATGTTGAGATGATCTTTGACCTCCGTTAGGACCAGCGGCCGATGGAGGCGAAGTTTCGGCTCATGACGTATGTATATTCGGCGTTCTGGTGTTTCCCCCAGGCTCCAAAAGGGACGACAATGACTGTGCTGTTGTCCTCCGAACCATACTGCAGAGCCTGAACAACACAAACTCAACTTTACGAAGAGTAATCTTACACCGTTGTGCAACAAAGTAGGGCTGTCAAATAAAAATTTCGAATTTTGAATATTTGTCGAATTCGAAATAAAACTCCACATTTTAGATTTGCGTCAGGCAGCCTTTATAAGTGGCGCACGAGATGTGATGAAAATGTAGGTGTCATTGCATTTTAATGCTTTTGTTAGCCTATCCAGTTAAACCCACTAGATGCGACGCTGCTATCAAAATATTGCGGAAAAAAAGAAAATCAATGCAGAGAAAAAGAAAACCAAGCCGTTCACACAGAATGCACATTTATCGCATTTTCTATAGAGACATCTATCACTTTTGCACTCGTGTCTCGCAATTACCAATTAACGTAAGTTCAACATATTAAAAAAAACATGTCTCGAGATTTATGATGATTTTTCCCCATCCCACTTCATGTTTTTAAATGAAAAAAGTACTCTTTGTGATTGGTTTTTCGGTCCTTTGTATTAAACTTTACAAACATACATACACACATGGTGCTGTTTTGTTTTATAATTGTTTATGCAACTTAAACTTGGTTTATAAACATTATTTTAAACATTATGCACTTTTTCAAAGACAGTCATGTTATTTTATTACTTTGAATAAACGTGCATTTGTAATATTTTGCTCGATGCGCCCTCTTCTTATGGCCAAAATCTTTATCCTCCGTTAACAGAAATCATGCCTTTTAAATTTGAATATAATTTGAATGTTGATAATATTCAAGTACAAAATTCAAATTTAGTTTTTCAGCTATTTTGACAGCTCTACAACAAAGTTATACCTCATTCAAATGATGGGCACAATAAGTTCAGTATCCAATTTTTGCGTTTGTTAGATAATAAGATTTAAGTTTGTAAACCTGCTCAGCAATGACGTTTGCCGCCTCGGTGGGGTCGTGGCACTGGTTGATGACGTCACAGATCTCCTGGTTGGTCATGCTGAAGTTGATGCCGTCGGTGGTGAGAACCAGGAAAGAGTCGTGAGCGTGCTGCAACTACAGATGTGAGAGAACAATGAGAGCAGATTTGACAAGTTTTGCGCAAGGAATTTAGCTCTATTTTATGTTTCATGTCACTTAAAGGGATAGGTCACTCAAAAATGATATTTCTGTCATTAATTACTCACCCTCATGTCGTTCCAAACCTGTAAGACCTTCGTTCATCTTCGGAACACAAATTAAGATGATCCTCCGTAGACAGCAATGTAATTATCACGACCAAGGCTCAGAAACATAGCAAGGACATCATTAAAATAATCCATGTGACATCAGGGCTTCAACCATAATTTTACCAAGCTATGAGAATACTTTTTGTGCACAAAGAAAAAAAAAAGACTTTATTCAACAATTTGTCTCCTCTGCATCACCCTACAGTACCGTTATTTTGGAGAGTATCACATACGTAAACAATGTATGCAACATATGAAGGCGGA
This sequence comes from Ptychobarbus kaznakovi, assembly GCA_027422405.1. Lineage (NCBI taxonomy): Eukaryota > Metazoa > Chordata > Actinopteri > Cypriniformes > Cyprinidae > Ptychobarbus > Ptychobarbus kaznakovi. Next base: position 910,213 of record CM049794.1, read on the forward strand.
TATGCTGTTTACGTTGTTTATGCTTTGATCTGAACGCAAACAATGTATCCGCGTACATTTGTTGCATATGTTGTTTACGTATTTGATACTCTCCAAAATAATGGTAGGGTGACGCAATTGTTGAATAAAGTCATTATTTTTGTTTTCTTTGCGCACAAAAATCATTCTCTTAACTTCATATAAGTACGGTTGAACCACTGATGTCACATGGACTATTTTAATGATCTCCTTGCTATGTTTCTGAGTTGTAGGATCCTTGCTGTCTATGGAGGGCCAGAAAGCTCTCGGAATGCATAAAAAATATCTTAATTTTTGGGTGAACTATCCCTTTAACTAAACTCTAATAAAACATTTGAAATAATGCACAATTTAAAAGCCAGACTTTGATTTTGAAATAAGGCAGTTGACTATAATGTGACAAGTGCATACTAGAGTTCGAGTGGTCTCTGGTTCTGCGATCACGCCGCTCTTCTTCAGGTCAAAGTCTCCGATACTGCGAGTCATTGCCAACCGGCCGTTAACGTTTGCCTGACCGACGCTATTCCAGGTCACGAACCCACCACTCTGACGAATTCTACACACACAGATATTACTTATATAGTGTGTAGGCTGCAGTTATTTGAAAAAGAAAATACAGTAAAATCAGTAATATTGAGAAAAATTATTGCAGTGCAAAATAGCTGTTTTCTATGTGAATATTAATGTAAAATGTAATTTATTTCTGTGATTGAATATGTATTTTCAGCATCATTACTCCAGTCTTCAGTGTCACACGATCCTTCAGAAATCATTATAATATGCTGATTTGCTGCTCATGCAACATTTCTGATGAAAATTATTAAAAAACATATTTGTGTTATTCCAAATTAAATAAAATATAAGAGTTAGTTGAAACCTAAACTGTGAAAATTTGAAATGCTGCCATGGCAACAGGGTTATTATAGTTAACTAAAACCAAAGCCATTAAAACAAATTTTTTGTTACTTAAAATAAATATGAACTGGAATAAAAATAAATCTATGAAACAAAATCATTTCAGCCAATTGACAATGACAAGGCAACATTGTATTTAGTTTAACTTGATGTACTAAATTAACTAAAATGAATAAAAAAAACTATATAGGCATATTTAATATTAAAAACACAACAATTAATATAACTAAAATGAAAATATTAAAATATTAATAAAAACTATAATAGTATACAACTAATACCACAAACACAATACTGTCTTCATTTCTTTAATACTATATTTAGAAACTTTAAATGTGTTGATTGTAACCTGTTTTTCTTCACAATAAATGACAAGATTTTGTATTTAGTGCAATGACGTTTAATGTAATCATTTGTACTGTTCAATTATTGGCATTTACAGGCTATTCCAATCTATTGCAACAAAAATGTGTCCAAACAGTAACCTAAAACAGTACTTTTATTACATAGTGATGTAAAATACATTTTATTATTAAGTGATACACAGAAGTTTTTCTGCAAGCGATCTCTTGTCTAGCACCGCATGCACGTGTCTTATGGACGTGAGCTGTAATATGAGTTGCAGGTCTTTGCTTTTATTAATAGCACATAAGAGAGTGCTCTTCTATCACGACACATACCAGAACGTGTTATTCCTGGAGCGCTGGTGTGTGTTTGAGTGTGTGTGTGTACCTGTGTTTCTCATCTTTCCTCTCTGGCGTGTGGTCGTCGGTGAGATTGCGTGCTTTTCCCTTCCTGCACATCAGAGCTCGACTGTCTCCGACGCTGCCGACGACCAGCTCGATCCCGTCTCGTAACAGCGCCACGGTCGCTGTCGTGCCCACCATCATGAGGGAGGCTGGACCACATGCATAAACACACTTTACTGAGGTGCGCATCAATGCATGAACTAATGGACGCAGGGTTCCCACTCTAAGCCAAATTCCCTGACTTTCACTGACTAAAAATATGAATTTCCATGACCTATAATTAACAGAAAAACAGGTCGCTGTTGTGCACTGCGCAAACAAAAACCAGCCACAGACATTATTTCAAATCCATCCATTTGCAAGCTTTATTTACTTGCTCACATACGTTTTTAGTACAAAACTAAGTTAAACACACATACACACTCCTTTTTTTATTGCTTTTCCCTCTTAAATGCACTTTTTATATTTTTCTGTACTAAGTTCATTCAGCCTTTCTATTTTCTTCAGGCTTTTCATTTTATTCACATTTAGTTTTTGCTTTTTCTGTCGTCTACTTTTAACACCCAGTCTTTGACGTGGTCGTTTTGTAGCCAAAGCTCTTGAAATGTAAATGTGCATGGCATGTTTGCCTTAGTTAACATGTACACTGCATTTGACTTGCCAGCTGACGAGCGGGAAAGGAATAAAATCCATACAGTAGGCAAAACACGTGAAACAACGCAATAAAAAAATACAGTATAGAAAAATTACATTTTGATAAATGGAAAGTAAAATCCCTGATATTCCATGACATGGACAAAAGTTTTCTAAATAAAATTCCCTGACTTTCAGTGTCTGGAATAGACCTTTTAAAATCCCATGATATTCCAGAAAGTCCATGACCCGTGGGAACCCTGTAGACTTACTTTAATGCAATGCTTTGGATAAAAGCGTTTGTCAAATGCATAAAGGTAAATGTGAATTTTTCATACCGTTGCCGTACATCTGCAGCTCCGCAGCCAAAGCTGCATCCACTTGCAGGAACGCTTTAGACAAAACTGCAGGTAAATCTGTTTCCGCCTCCAAACAATCCCTACAAAACACAAAATCCTGGTCATTTCATTTACATGATATCCTCATTGATCGTCTCAAAGACCAAGTGGTATCCAGGGTCTAGCCTCGAACTGGTTTTCCTCGTATCTTAAGGGTCGAACTATTTCAGTCGGATTGGGAAACTACTCCGTTGTACCATTAACACCTCAGGGCTCGATGTTGGGACCGTTTTGTTTTCCTTTTATGTGCTTCCATTAGGAAATATTTTTGATAAGTACGGGTATAAATTACCATCTGTAGGCTGCCCCATAAAATATGGGGAGCAATCTTGCGTCTTTGTATAACTGTTTGGCTAATGGCACACAGCCAAAACAAGCACTGCTCATGGACATCCCGGCTGAGCCCTGCCCACAGAGCTCATCACATGCAGACTGTGACGTATCACAACAGCTCCAAGACTCAGCACCCAAGGCAACTTTTTGGAAAACAGCCTGGGAAGCCAGGACAACACATCACAGTCACCGGAAACACCAGAGCTAGAGCCTCGCTCACCAGACACACTATCCCTCTCTCCAGCACCTGGACAGAATATGCCCCGCTCACCAGACACACTATCCCTCTCTCCAGCATCTCCACTTCTAAGCTTTTCACAGAAAATGGAGGAATTGGTGTATGCTGGGACCAAACTCTCTGCAAGTCCCCAGATATCAACTAAAAAACGGCGGGCCCCCCAACCACCAAAGACTGCAGGCTCAGCTCTCCCGCCTCCTCCTGTGAGAGCTCTCCGACCGCTGCCACAACGCAAGGGCCCAAACCCTCCTCCATCTGCTGTAGGTGAACCAAAAACAACTGATAACAGCTCTCAGTGATATGTGTCGGGTCCCCGCTATACTAGCAGCAACATTCACAAACGTTTACAAAACAAGCGGGAACCCAGTGTGCTGTAGCCTTCTCTATCTCTGTTTTATCACGTGATAGAAGGTCTAAGGCCTTCAAAAGGCGTACGGCTGACCCATCTAATCTGCGGCCTGTTATGCATCAGTCTAAGATTGCTGTAGAGACAAAATGTAATTCCATCAAGTTAGCATTTTTAAACACTCGCTCACTAAAAAATAAATCATTTGTGATCAATGATTTAATAACCACAAACAACCTGGATTTTATGTTTCTAATTGAAACATGGCTAGAAGACAACTGCAGTGCAACAGTCCTCACTGAAACAGCCCCTCCTAACTTTCATTTTATAAGTGTCTGCAGGACTGTTAGGAGAGGTGGAGGTGTAGCTGCTCTGTTTAAAGATGTTTATCAATGCAAGCAAGTGTCATTTGGTCAGTACTTGTCTTTTGAATATCTAGGTATTGTGCTGAAAGTTGCCCCCACGCATTCTGTTTATTATTATTTACAGGCCCCAAAATACTCTTCAGCCTTTGTTGAAGAGTTCACAGAACTGTTATCAATGATTTCCTCAGAGTTTTGACTGTTTTGCTATTGCAGGGGACTTTAATATTCACATAGACAATGCTGAAATCAAAACTACAAAAGAAATTATAACTGTTTTAAACACTTTTGACCTGATTCAGCATGTGCACGGACCCACACACAATCGTGGACACACTCTAGATTTACTCATAAGTAGAGGGTCTAAACATTTCATCCATTGTCATTAAGGATGTAGCTCTGTCTGATCACTTCTGTATTTTCTTTGATATATTGATCTATGTCACCACTGAATCTAGATCTGTCTCTGTCAGAAAGAGATGCATTAATGAGAACATAGTGTGCTATTTATGAAGGCAATATCTTTAACACCGAGCATTTCTGCAGACTCTGTTGATCTTCTCCTGGATTCATTTGACTCAAAAGTTAAGAATGTTATTGATGATATTGCACCGATAAAGGTCAGCAAGAAGAATGGCAGACAAAAATCATTTTGGAGAAAATCAACAGCAGTTCAGAATATGAAAAGACAATGCAGAAAAGCTGAGCGGATGTGGCGGAAGACGAAACTAGAAATACACTATAGCATCTATAAAGACAGCCTTCATGCTTTCAATTTGGAACTAGCCACAGCTAGACAGACCTTCTTCTCAAACCTTATAAACAGTAACTTAAACAACACTCGCACTCTTTTTGCTACTGTTGAGAGACTGACAAAACCCCCAAGTCAGATTCCCAGTGAAATGCTCTCTGACAGCAAATGCAATGAGTTTGCTTCCTTCTTTTCAGAGAAGATCAGTAATATCAGGAAGGAGATTGGCACATCTTCCTGTAATACAGAGGTCACACAGATTCGACAGCAATCGCAAAAAGAAGTGACTATGTCTGTTTTTAAAACAATTGATAGCAAAATTTTGGAAGAAATAGTACAGCATCTTAAATCGTCAACCTGCTATCTTGACACACTTCCCACATCTTTTTCAAAAGTGTGCTTAACTGTTTAGAAGCAGATCTCTTAGAAGTGGTGAACACCTCACTTCTTTCTGGGGACTTTTCCAAACTCCCTGAAAACTGCAGTTGTTAAGCCCCTTCTGAAAAAGCGCAATCTTGATAACACTGTGTGTTGAGCAACTATAGACCAATATCAAATCTTCCTTTCATAGGTAAGATTATTGAAAAGGTAGTTTCTAATCAGCTGAACAACTACTTAAACTCAATGGATACCTGGATACTTTTCAATCTGGTTTCCGCGTGCATCACAGCACAGAGACAGCACTCATTAAGATAATAAATGATATTCGCTTTAATTCTGATTCTGGCAAAATATCAGTGCTGGTACTACTAGATCTTAGTGCTGCGTTTGACACTGTCGATCATAACATACTTCTAGAGAGACTGGAAAACTGGGTCGGGCTTTCTGGGATGGCACTCAAATGGTTCAGGTCATACTTAGAAGGGAGAGGTTATTATGTGAGTATAGGAGAGCATAAGTCTAAGTGGACGTCCATGACATGCGGAGTCCCACAAGGCTCTATTCTTGCACCGCTCTTGTTTAGCCTGTATATGCTCCCACTAAGTCAGATAATGAGGAAGAACCAAATTGCCTATCACAGCTATGCTGATGATACCCAGATCTACCTAGCTTTATCTCCAAATGATTATAGCCCCATTGACTCCCTCTGCCAATGCATTGATGAATTAACAGTTGGATGTGCCAAAACTTTCTTCAGTTAAACAAGGAGAAAACTGAAGTCATTGCATTTGGAAACAAAGATGAAGTTCTCAAGGTGAATGCATACCTTGACTCTAGGGTCAAACAACTAAAAATCAAGTCAGAAATCTTGGGGTGATTCTGGAAACAGACCTTAGCTTTGGTAGTCATGTCAAAGCAGTAACTAAATCAGCATACTATCATCTCAAAAACATTGCAAGAATTAGATGTTTTGTTTCCAGTCAAGACTTGGAGAAACTTGTTCATGCCTTTATCACCAGCAGGGTGGATTATTGTAATGGTCTCCTCACCGGCTTCCAAAGAAGACCATTAGACCACTGCAGCTCATCCAGAACGCTGCTGCCAGGATTCTGACTAGAACCAGAAAATCTGAGCACATCACACCAGTCCTCAGGTCCTTACACTGGCTTCCAGTTACATTTAGGATTGATTTTAAAGTACTTTTACTCGTCTATAAGTCACTCAATGGTATAGGACCTAAATATATGGCAGATATGCTCACTGAATATAAACCTAACAGACCACTCAGATCATTACGATCGAGTCAGTTAGAAATACCAAGGGTTCACACAAAACAAGGGGAGTCCGCTTTTAGCTATTATGCCGCCCGCAGCTGGAACCAGCTTCTAGAAGAGATCAATTGTGCTAAAACATTAGCCACATTTAAATCGGTCTCAAAACTCATCTATTTAGCTGTGCCATTTGTTGAATGAGCACTGTGCTACGTCCGAACTGACTGCTTTATTTTATGTATAATCCTTTTCTCTTTAACTGTTTTAAATTTCATTTTAAATCAATTTCTATATCATTTTAAATTTCCTTATTTTATTATTTTCAACTCCTTGTTTTTATTGCTGTGAATGATTATTTTACTTTCTTTTATGTAAAGCACTTTGAATTACCACTGTGTATGAAATGTGCTATACAAATAAACTTGCCTTGCCTTGCCTTGCCTAATGTGAAGTGTTTTTGGGAAACAACTTTCTCCAATTGAATGAGGACAAGTCAGAGTTTATTGTTTTTGGTCAGAAAGGATGTTGAATGGATTCTAATGACAATGTTATTGCTTCCTGGGAAAAAAAGTTTCCTTTATGAAAAGCATTGGCTTTATTTTTGACTCCGAGCTTAAATTCGATAGCCAAATAAATGCTGTTGTTAAAAATAGTTTTTTTTTTGTCAAGTTGAAGTCTATCCTTTCTTTCAGTGATTTGGAGAAGGCTGTTAATGCCTTTGTGTCTTCTCGTTTGGATTATTGCAATGCTTTGTATCTGGGTGTGAGTCAGGTCTCTCTCTCTCGGCTGCAGCTGGTTCAGAACTCCGCTGCTAGGCTTTTAACTGGTACCAAAAAAGACCATATTACTCCTGTATTGATTTCATTACATTGGTTACCGATTCGATACAGAATCCAGTATAAAGTGCTATTATATGTTTCAAATATCTCAATGGCTTTGCACCAGAGTATGTTTCTGATTTAATTAGTCTTCTACATCAACCTTTGAGATATCTTCGCTCCAAGGATCAACTGTGTCTGTCGGTTCCTCGATCATGCTTGAGATGTAGAGGAGATAGAGCTTTTTCCTTGGCAGACTATGGATGGAATATACATATCTTAATATTAAAACATTTAACAAATTTTTTGCATTTAAAAGTGTAATTTTGTTTCATTATTAATATGAGTATTAATGATTTTTAGTATTACATATAATTTGGATCAGATAGTCCTGGAAAAACGTAACCAGAATGTCAGCATAATACAGCGGTTCTCAATTCCAGTCCTCGCGCCCCCCCGCTCTGCATATTTCGTATGTTTCTCTTATCGCTTCAGATGTTTGTTCTATTCGAATGTAAGTGCCCTGCGAAGTGGACATCACAGGATATTCCGCCATGATTCCAGTTCGAAGCGAACGTATATATTCCATTCAAAGTGCATTGAAGTGTGCAAGACGTGAATTAAAATTGTATATATTTACAGAGGTATATGATGTCACACTCGTCCGAGCGTGAAGACGGTGCGCAGCACGCAATCCATGAATGAATGTTCGAAGTGAAGTAAACTTCAGCGGATTTCCCTGCTCAGGGAGTAGGGAGCAATGGACACTGTGTAGGGAGCAATGGACACTGTGTAGGGAGCAATGGACACTGTGTAGGGAGCAATGGACCCTGTGTAGGGAGCAATAGACCCTGTGTAGGGAGCAATGGACCTGTGTAGGGAGCAATGGACCCTGTGTAGGGGCAATGGACCCTGTGTAGGGAGCAATAGACCCTGTGTAGGGAGCAATGGACACTGTGTAGGGAGCATGTCAATCGGAACACAGTTCATGCACGGAGCGCACTTCTAACAAGCTGATTATCTGAATCAGGTGTGTTAACAAAGAGAGACATGCAAAATATGCAGAGCGGGGGGGCGTGAGGACTGGAATTGAGAACCTCTGGCATAATACAAGGGTTAAACATGTTTAATTGAACTGAGGGTCACTCTGTCCTGTACCGGATGTGCTGCTCCATGTGTTTGTGACAGAAGTCTGCGGCCTGTGGTCCTCCGTGCCCGTCGAACAGGGCGAAGAAGAGTACGTCATGCGTGAGTTTGCTCACTTTGAAGCGGTCCTCGTTGTCGCGCCGGCGGCCGATGTGGGAGGCGCAGCCCACCTTGGACAGGCTGATTTGTGGGATGGGGGTCCCATAGCGGATGCTGGGCGGCAGCAGGATGGGCTCCTCTATCCGGTTATCCCAGATCCCAAAGGAGTCCCACGTGGCTGGACATCCGCTTCCGTCTGCGTCCAGACGAGTGCTGCTCCACCGGACGCTACAGCTGGCGCTCCAGACCACCGAGGGCAGGCTGCATCGGAGCAGACGGGACAGTGAGCCGACTGAGATGGACATTGAGACGATCCTCAGATGAGACTCCTGTGGATAGAATTAAAGTTACAGTTAGTGGGGTTTGCAGTAACATTTGATTTCAAGGCACTGGTCTCAAACTCAATTCATGGAGGGCCACAGCTCTGCAGAGTTTAGCTCCAACCCTAACACACACAAACACTACCACACACACACACACACACACACACACACACACACACACACACACACACACACACACACACACACACACACACACACACACACACACACACACACACACACTACACAACCCTAATCAAACACACCTGATCCAGCTAATCAAGGTCTTCGGGATCACTAGACGCTTCCAAGCAGGTGTGATTTGTAGCTGGTTGAAGCTAAACTCTGCAGAGCTGTGGCCTCCATGAATTAAGTTTGAGTTCACTGTTTAAGCCAAGGTGTCCTTGTTACATGTACTTACTATTATAATAACAATTAACTATGCATAATTACATGCATGTGACCCTAAACCAAACCCTAATCCTATACCTAACCATAGAGTAAGTACATGTAGTTAATTCTTATCACTCAGTACTTTAATGTATAATTACACTGTAACAAGGACACCTTAAAATAAAGAGTAACCGTGTTAGCTAAACCCATGAACACAACTTGGGATGTCTGATGAAGAACAGTCTACTTCATCCTCCAAAAAAGTCAATGCATATATGTGACCCTGGAGCACAAAAGCAGTCATAAGCATAGCACAGGGTATATTTGTAGCAATAGCCAACAATACATTGTATGGGTCAAAATTATAAAACATTTTATGCCAAAAATCATTAGGATATTAAGTAAAGATCATGTTCCATGAAGATATTTAGTACATTTTCTACCGTAAATACATGAAAATTTACATTTTTATTAGTAATATGCATTTCTAAGAACTTAATTTGGACAAATTTAAAGGCAATTTTCTCAATATTTAGATTTTTTTTGCACCCTCAGATTCCAGATTTTCAAATAGTTGTATCTCAGACAAATATTTCCTATCATAACAAACCATACATCAATGCAAAGCATATTTATTCAGTTTTTAGAATATGTATAAATCTCAATTTCGAAAAATTGACACTTAAGACTGGTTTTGTGGTCCAGGGTCACAAATATCCTAACAAACCATACATCAATAGAGAGTTTATTTATTCAGCTTTCAGAAGATATATCAATCTTATGACTGGTTTCGGAGTCCAGGGTCACATACGGTAACTAAACATTCATGTGTGCATTTAAAGTCAGTGTGCATGTTGATCTGAATGACCCCTAGTGACCTCTTCAGGCCAAGTTCACATGCACGCATGTGCTGTGCGTCACTGCTGACCTTTGAGGGACGTGTGTTTCGAGTCCAAACAAACACATGCCAGCACAAGACCTTAAAAGTGACATCACTGGACCATGTGACATTGACTCTGACATTAATGTTGCATCATAACAAGAACACGTTCTGCAATGAATGTTAATGTTGCATTGTTTCAATTACACACAGCAGTTAAACAAATATAGCATTTACTTATGATTTTCTTCTTTATATATTATTGCTAAAAATATTATTTTTATTTTACTGATTTGAAATGTATTGAAGTTTTGATTCATGAATATTTATTTTTATTTGGTTATTTTATTTAATACACTTTTCTTTTCTTTTTTTTACTTCTGCCGCACTTGTGCTCTTTTCTAAAACTTAATTTAACTTTATGCCTATATTATGTGAAAACAGTAAAATAATTACAAAGCACCTCAAAAAAACGTACACCAAACAAGCTGTATAAATAAATTGTATATTTAATATATGAAGAGTTCAGATACAAAAGCCTATAATTTAAGTGCCATCTGAGATTTTCCTCTAAAATGAGCACTTTTCTCAGGCTCTATGTGTTCAGTCATTTCACTTTAATGGGATTGAACAGGTTCTTTTCATTGCCATTAAAGTGAAATAACTGATCATAAACATGATGAGAAAAATGCTAATTTTAAAAGAAAATTTCAGATGGCACTTTTTCAGAAGGCTTTTGTATCTGAACTCTTCATATGTATATTTAAAGTGCTTTACTTAAACAGATTGGTTGTCTAAATAATTGTAGTTAAGGTAGGCTACTTCCAATAATAATATAAAGCTGTTTTTATCAGTATTATTAATTAGTCAGAACATTTAATGTAAGTTACGTGGTTTCACCTGATGCGTCAAAAAGCGCTGAATGTCGTCGCTTATTATAAACGCAAAATCACATGAAAAATATTTACAGTAACTTACCTGCTGCAAACAAGCAGGTTTATCATTTAGTTGGCAAAGCTGTCAGTGTCCGACTCGGTCTCCTGTCCAGCTGGAGTGACAGTAAAGTTAAGGTGTGTCAACACATCGACGCTACTAGTTAAATTGTTCGGGTGACAGATAAACTAGTCCTGCTCCAGGGGGCGCTTGGCGGCACAAAAGCCGAAAACTAATTTTGAGTCGCAGACTCGCAGTTAAATCTCAGGATATTTAATGTCAGTGAAGACATTAGTACACTATAATCGATTAAAATTCAAGGACTTCGAGCCTGAGGTAAGTATAGAAACACACCGCTGCAATGTTTACAAAATGATTTTGGAATAACTTCTAATCAGATATACGCAAACGGCTGTGATTGGTCAATCATGAGCAGCGCTGAGAAAAGTAACAGGTATCAGGTGCCAAGCACTGCTTCAGAAGCGGGTCTGGCTAATACTTAATTAAAACCGGAATAATGGCACAGAGACACTTTGACAAACGCTGAATGGTAATTAGGGAGTGGAGAATGAGCAGTTAAGAAATTATTATTTAGACTCATCCTAACTGACCAATCAGAGACAGCGTCCGAGCTGCTAAGCCCCGCCCTTCTGAACACCATTCTATGCGCTTGTTAAATTTCTGTAACACTCGCAGAAAGGTTATTCACATTCCATTACACAACAGTATCCAATCACAGGCCGTGTTTGCCCTCTGCTCGTCCAATCAGATGAGGGGGTGTGTGAGGGTTTAGCTCAAGCTTTTATTTTTTTTTTTGGCGCCACCGTCCAACATTCTCTTGCTGACTTGAATTTGATTTGCTTGATTTGTTTTACTCTGTTCGTTTATATAATGGTTATTTTTAAATAATTTTGTAATACTTCTAAGATATTAACCATTTATTTGACTTAATAACATGATGAATGTAATTCAAATAAATAAATAAAGTCCTCAAACTAAAGGTTCTTAATGGAATTATTTTAAATGATTCCAACATAAAGCACATTTTAGAACATTATCCCAATAGGAGTATTATTAATAACAATTCCTCTGTAGAACATCAAAAAACACTAACACTAAAAAACTATTTTAAAAATGTGTTACAGTCCCAAATATGGTTGAATTCATGTATCAGGGACATTAACACAACCGGTGTGTGCTTGGCCTCTCTCTCTCCTCTCACAAAAACACTCACACTCACACTACACTCACACTCACCTCACACTCACACTCACACTCACACTCAACACACACACACCACACACACCACACACACACACCACCACACACACACAACACACACAACACACACACACACACACACACACACACACTTCTTTCACACACACACACACACACACACACACACACACACACACACACATGGATCACAGCATGTTTAACTGTGCACAGTAAACGCAGAAGTCCTGAATAAAAGATCAGCAAGTACTCAGAACACAGACGTTTTAATACGCTATAAATAACTTATTCCTAAGGGAAACCATAACATAAATTGCAACGAGATTTCACGTTTTCTTAAGGAAACAGCAGCACTTGCTTGGTAGCAAATAAATGTTATGGTATGCTTATGTTTTAAGCTGTGTGCAGTAAATGAAATGCTGCACTTACTGTAGCACAACTATAGGGATCAGACTTGTGGCAACACGTCTTGTTTTCGGTAGGATCTAGAATTAAAATTAACAGCCCAATGGATGCTCTGGAGTGAATGGGTGCCGTCAGAATAAGAATCCAAACAGCTGATAAAAGCATCACAAGAATCCACACCACTCCAGTTCATCAATTCATATTTTGTGAAGTGAAAAGCTGCGTGTTTGCAAGAAACAAATCTATTATTAAGACATTTTTAACTTCAAATGTCTATCCATAAAATTGCTTTCCCCAAGTTGTCTCGTCTGAATCAGGAGAGAAATCTGCACACAAACAAGCACCGTTTACAACCAAAAACAGTTAAAAATCAGCTCTAATTAACAAATAATTTGAATGGATTTTGATGTGACAACATGGACTTTTTCACTGGAGGAAGTGTTATTATGGACTCGTATTTTAGCCGGAAGCAATGGTTTGAAGTTAAAACATCTTCGTTGATTTGTTTCGTATAAACACGCAGCTTTTGTCTTCTCCCGATGTTAACTGATGGACTGTGGAATGGATTACTTGTGGGTTATTGTGATGTTTTTATCAGCTGTTTGGGCTCTCATTCTGACGGCACCCATTCACTGCAGAGCATCCATTGGTGAGCAAGTGATGGAATGCTACATTTCTCCAAATCTGATGAAGAAACAAACTTATCTACATCTTGGATGGCCGAGTCAATTTACTCTCTGTTTACTTATACCTAATAGTGCAGGAGGTTTTGAACTCACACTCACCGGAATGTTTGAGGAACAACAGTACAGTGCTGCCACACAAACACTGTAAAGAGAGCAAAACAGAGGTATGGGAGAGAGAGAGCCATCACACCATGAATTGCTGCACAGTTTACCTCACTGAAGTATGTAGGGCAGATGCTCCGTAGGTTCCATAATGTCAACCGAACACAGGACATGGTAGCTGTATGTGCTGCACCTCTGCTCCTGAGAGAAATATTTGCAGCAGGACTCAATTAAGAACAATTCAGACATCATTTAGAACAAAGATACCTAAATTTAGTCCAAGCTTGCTTCTGTAAACTCAATTCAACGTCTTGCTCCCTCGCACGGAAAGGATAAAATATTCAGTAGACATCACTTAGAGCTCTCAAAAAAACACAAAGACCTCATTCAGTCAAGTCCTGATACCATGGTAAAAATAACATGAAATCATACAGCGTGCAAGACTCAATAGTTAAAAGGGCTCTCGCATCAGAAAACAAAAACCAGGCTCATGCACAAGGGCTTTTAACAATTCAATTTGAAAAAAGTTCAAAAATTACATAATGTAGAACATCACAGACATTATTTTATTCCATTAAAGTGCTCTACAGTGATTATTAGCCCAGCATTATGTACCTAAAGGACGCTCGCACTGACAGCATTTTTGCAGTGATAAAGCAACCAAAAGTCATTCATTTTCAATGGGATTAACATCTACCAGCATTAATAACAACTACCAGTGCTTGAAGTTGCTCAGGTGTGCAAGTGAGTGACCACAGTGACTGAACATGATCAATGCTCACATTTAGAAAGTCATTAACTGTTCTGAGAAAACCTACAAGGTTCCTAAAAACAGTGTAATACAGAAACTGTTATCAAACCAGTTCTCAGACAAAAGTTTCTTCTTCTTTTCTTTTTTTAAAGAAACGTGATACAAAACTTAATTTGTGAAATGTTAACTTAAAAAGAGTGAGATTCAGTTTTACACAAGTTAATACTAATAGTGAAGAGTAGACCATTTTTGCCTGTACAAAAATACAAAAAGTCTTGAACTTTCAATAAAGTTACATGAACAACTCACAATTCACGCCTCAACAAATACCAACATTTCAAAAAGTTGGATGTTGGACTTAATAAGTTGGGAAACAACTGCAATTTCCACTCTGCATTTCAACAATGTGAACATGCGAATCCAAAATAATGTCTACAAGTTGGTGTTTGATGAGGCAGGAAGTGAGTCTTAAAGGGATAGTTCACCCTTAAATGTAATCATATACGTCCAGAACTCTATTAGTTTCTTTTAAGAAATATCTCGGGGTCATTTTGAGCATGCAGTAGAAGTCAATGGGGTCCAAAGTTTTTTGGTACTCAATGTTCTTCAAAATATTCTTCTTTTGGGGTCCATAGAATAAAGAAAGTCACACAAGGATTGGAACAACGTGAGTAAATGACGATAGAATATTCATTTTTGAGTGAACTAAGAGACATTTAAGAACCTTCCAGACTTCCAAAACCTGAAAGGTTGACAGTTGGGTAGTAGTCTGTACCAGGTATGGCCAAAAGTGGCACTTTTCTACAGTGGACACTCTAGTCTCATGCACGTCATAGTCAAAAACAAGCATAGGCCATGATACCGTAAGTTCACATCAAGCTCACCATTTGAGACAAGACCATAGGCAGAGAAATCACTTCAGAACCTTCAACTTCTGAACATGGTTTTAACCAGCTGGGTTAACCAAACTTGGTATTGGAGGGCAGGTGTCCAGCAGAGTTTAGCTCCAACTTGCCTCAACACACCTGCCTGGAAGTTTCTAGTATGCCTAGTAAGACCTTGATTAGCTGTTTCGGGTGTGTTTGATTAGGGTTGCAGCTAAAGTCTGCAGGACACCGGCCCTCCAGGACCGATCTGGTGACCCCTGGTCTAAAACCTACATGAAGCAACAGTAGGCTACATATATTTTAGAATTTTTAGATCTGCTATAAATTCTCCAGTGTAGCACCATCTACAAAATACATTTACATAGCAATGAGTCACTTTTCTGCTTCCTCTTTGGGTCGTGGTTTTGAGCAGCACTTAGAGCTAGCAAACAGCGACCTAAAGACATTACTCTTCTTCTTTCCTGTCCTGCCCTTTCCAGGCGATTGTTCTGAGAGGCATATGGACTTCCGAAGCGTGCCGATACGCCGCTCATGTTCATGGATCTTACACTGCAGGTGGTTCTGGATGGCAAATCCCAAGGACTCCATATCCAGCGACGCTCCATAGACTTCCCACGTCATTCCCTGCTCATCCCAGATGATCTTCTGAGGTGCACCGTTCTCCTCCTTTTCTCCTTCCACCTCTGCTGTTCTCCCAGAGTCCCCAGAGGTCTTCTCCGCCACCCCGGGCAACACTTGACAAGTTGAGTCAAATTCACTGATGGTTACTTGGGAGGGAACCGAACCGAGAGCTTGCAGGGATGGGCTACGAAGTTCAATCTCTATTTGACAGATGTGTTGAAGAGGTTTCTGGATATTGGGAGACTTGTAAGGGGGTGGACCTAGAAATCTAGGCTTGGCTCCTGTTGGTTTGGGGTCCGGTAAGGTTACATTTGGCAGCCAATCAGAGTCTGAGTTGCTGTCGGGGTTGAGCTCACTTTGCAGGCCAGCTTTAGAGTTGAGGTCAATCTCAGGGTTCAACTGATAGGGTTGAACATCGTGGACTGGGCTTGTGTCTGTGGATCTGCTGCAGACCTCCACATTCGCCTGGACTTCGACGTCAACGTACACTGGTTGTAGATCCGTCTGCAGTGCTGCATCCTTCATCTCAGTCACTGGGAAACCTTCAACTGTCATTGTCACTGCATCCTTCAAGTTCTTGGGTGTCGGAATCTTATTCTTTTCATCCATTACAGTATCCTTCTTGCCCTCAATCCCCATTTTGACATTCTTAATCTCAGCTTCCCCCTTTCTCTCTCCTGTGTTCCTCCTCTCCTCGCTTTCTGCTTCCTCCATTCCCTTCTTTTCCCAGAGCCTCTGACTCTCTCCTGCGTGTCTCTCTTGGGTCGTGACATATGTGCCAGTCTTGTCTTCTGGCTCTTTCAGCTTTTCGGCACGATACAATGACAGAGAGGACGTTTCTTTGCAACCTTTCGAGTTTGAGATGACGTCACTCCCCCCAAGACTGTGTCCCTGAACGACAACGTCTTTTATTTTGTCTCTTAGCATCTCTACTTCTCTCTTGTTCCCGCTCTTTATCTCTTGCTTCTCTCGTCCCTGAGGACTCTCCCCCATTGCTGCTTTCGTCCCCAGTTGCAGGTTGCTCTCCACCAACGTGTCAATCATTTTTTCTTTTGGAGAAGTCGTCGACAGTAGTCCCTCTTTGCTCGTGACTCTTCTATTCCGCTCTGTTTTGTCAACATTGAGAGATGCAGGATGGGGTGGTTTAAGTTTGGGGCTGGACGTAGCTCTAGGAATGTGTGAGAGAGTACGGTTGAGACTCTTGGGAGAGTAGGTTGAGGAAATCTGGGAAGCAGACGATGTTTTTTGAAGCGTCTTTTGAGGGGAGTCTGTGGAGCCCATGATATGAGATGCAGAGGCAGTTTTTTGCATGTTTTTGGAAAATGTTTTCGCACTCGCTTGTAGCTTTTTCTCATGGCTCGCGTTTGGGGATCTCAATTTTGGCCCACTGGGTCCAGTTTGGCTGGATAAACTTAAGACCTCGACTCCAGGTGCAGTTGTTTTGGTTGGCAGTTTCGATGCCGTTTTAGTCATAGCAGTTGCACTGGCTATTCTCACAGTGACCTGCTTGGTTGTCGCTGAGTGCATGGTGGGTATTTTTGATGCAGCTGTGGATGCAGGGAGCAGTTCTGCTGCTGGAATGGCAGCGGTGGCTAATGCATTGTGTTTTAGTGTTTTCACATGGCCGGCGGATTCCCTGGAGGAGGATCTCTCCTCCTGCTCTTTAGCTTGTACTTCAATCTCATGATTCTCTCCCAGTCTTTTCCTGCTTCCAGGAGAGAGGTTTCCCTTTCTGTGCTGGGACTCAGATTCCCAGCATGCCCTGGGCTCATTATTTCCATGGGGATGAAGGAAAGCAGGTCGGGATTCCATGAAACCAATAATAGTTGAAGGATCTAGTAGTCACAATCTGATTTATTGATGTCCCACTTGTGGATGTGACACATCTGTGTAGAAAAACAACACATTTTAAGAATATTTTGATAAAATAATAAACCTTAATACACAAATAAATAAATATTTTTTCTGGCTTTAATGCTACTTTTACAAGTGTTGAATTTCCATTGTCATGTGTTCATTGATCAAACATTTGAATTGACATTGGAAAGACAGGATTATGGAAACTATGGATTTTATGTCAGTTCAGTTAGGTACTGTAAATGGACTCTTAGTGTAACAGCTGTACATTTAGCACGCCTATATTTGACATTTATTATGCATACTGAACTGAGCTTTACATTTACCATACTGAAAAGATAATCCTGTTGCACTGTGGTGATTAAACCAACCCTTTACGAAAAAAAAAGGTTTTATCTCAATTAAACTAAAAACTTGGTTTTCTATAGCTAAATCATGGTAACCACAAATTAGCCATGGTTTTGCTACACTAACCATAGTTTAACCATGGTATTTGTAGTAAAACTGGTTATACAAATCGTAATCAATACACACAAAAAGGTTACTACACTCTTACTATAATAATACCATGGTTAATTTCCATAAGGGAACCCTTACAACACTCACAGCCCTTATGGAAGAAAGTGTTGAATGATGGCTGTTTTACGTGCAATCAGTTTGGAGTTTAAAAAAAATGTGCCACTTGTGAAAATTTAACCAAAGCAACTACATAAATTAATAAAATAATAATAATAACAATCTTAAATGCTCAAATTTCTCTGCTGGAAAAAAAGAGTATATATATATATATATAGGCCAGTTTAAGACCTGTCTAACTAGGTTGCAGCTGTTGATAAACATCTCTTATCCTTCTATATATTTTAGTTCAGTATTTCAGTTTTAATTCTCCGTTTAGGGTTAGGGTAAGGTAACATTTAATTCGGTTCTAACATGCTACCACGTTTCCCGCGTGTTCTTCTTCAGAGGAGGGGCAGAGATTCAAATTTACATGCGACGCCCTTAACTACACACAACACCATAACAGAAGTAAACACTATCCGTCATTAACGAACTACACAAACGAGTTCTTAATCAATTTAACGCACAATCATACTCACTGTTTAATGCCTCCCAAACCTCTTCCGAACGAGCCTCTGTTGAAGTGTTTTCCCTCTCACGCTTGAATAAATGACGACGCTCCGTTCTGCAGAGGATGACGCGCGCGCGGTCACGTATGGATTGAGCTTTGATGCGCATCTCATTTTTCCAAAACATCAACAGGCATTTTAGAGATGTGAGCGTTACACTGCCAGGTTTCTTTGCTTTCAGCTGGGAAATTGCCAGAAAGCAACGGCATCTCTATTCTTGATAATTAAAGATCAATGTAGCTATATCTGCATTTTATTACTTAGCGCTATAGGCTGGATTTAATTTTGCAAACAGAATTTTAAAATCCTTTATTTTATAATTAACGTTACATAACTAACTCCAATGGACTAGAATATGTTTTAAAACCCTTATAAACCACATACATGTAGACTACCATTCAGATTCACAATTACAACTTAAGATCAATATAATAATAGATATTAAAACATCACTATTTCTTACTTATCATAGGGTCATTTTTAAGTGACTTTTACTAAAACAGAGATGCATTTTTTTTACTGGATGTATCATCTGAAAGCTGAATAAATAATATTTCCATTGATGTATTTTAAAAAAAAAAGCAAAATACTGAAAAATCGCCTTTAAGTTGTTCAAATGAAGTTCTTAACAATGCATATTACCAATCAAAAATGTACTAAATATCTTCATGGAACATGATCTTTACTTAATATCCTAAAGAGTTTTGGCATAAAAGAAAAATTGATAATTTTGACCCATACAGTGTGTTTTTGGCTATTGCTACAAACATGCCCATGTGACGTAAGACTAGTTTTGTGCTCCAGGAGCACATATTTGTTTATTTATAATATTTTATTTTATTATAAAAAAATAAAATAATAAATTGAACTGCCCTCAAAAGCTGGCTTAAAGCAAACGTTGAATTTCATAATTAAATACCACCTTAACGAATCCATACGCATGTTGGCATTGCGCTGTTTTTCAGTTTGCCAGTGAGTTTGGATCTCATTAAATCTACTTTATCTGTTATATTAAAGTTGTTGATGGTATAATGGCATGGCTTTGGTCACCTAGTAACCGGTAATGACTGTCAGAAACACCTGAGCTGATGGTTCGTTAAGATGAATTACTCTCAAAACACTGGAGTATTACATATCACAGATTACAGCACACTTTCTATATTTCTCAAGAAGAATGAACAAATATATGTGCGTATGTGTGTGTATTATATAATACTTTATATAATACTTACAAATCTAAATAATGAAATAGGCTACATTAAAATTATATAGACAAATAATTAATGTAATTTTATAAAATGTACAACAATATTTGCATTGCAAGACACTTTTAGACATCATGCAAGTACAAGACTTATCCAATCCATATTATAATAAAATAAAAAAAAATTGTATAATTTTATAAATTACATTTTACAATATATAAATGTGAATTGCATTAACACACTTCATACTTGTTTTTAAATTGTATAATTGTCATACAATGCACATTATATAATAAAATAAAACATTTTATTATTTTATAAAATTATGACCCTGGAGTGAATAGTCCAAAATTTTCGTCCAAAATGTTTGCATGTTAAAAAAAATAATATGACCTCACGTTGTGTCAATCACATTTACACGCTGCCTCCGAAACTTTCGTCCGTCATAAAAAAAATTCTGATCAGGTTCGATTTTCTGCGTTTTTGCATCCGTAGCATGCATTTTGATAGGAAAGGATGAGCAATATGAAAAAAATGCATGCGAAAATTTCAGACACAAAATTGAGATTTTCTTTGGTCATTTTAATTTTTTAACTTTCAGTATTTAATCTCAAGTTCGACGCTCTGACTTTCTCAAGTACGACTGTTTACACTCGATTTAATTTTGTCAATTTCAATTTTTAAATCTCAATTCTGACTATCGCATAATTACAACTGTCATAATTTTTACTTTATCAATTATGACGGTTTAAACTTTTTGGGAACTTCCATTTTTAAATCTCATAATTTAATTTTGATTCATCTCAATTTCAACTTCATGTCATAATTTCATTTTTTTCCTAAAAATTATGACTGTTTAAACTCCTTTTTTTAAACCTCATAATTTAGATTTATTTTTTGCCATTTCACTATCTCATAATTACAACTTAGTATGTCATAATTATGACTGTTTACTCTCCATATATTTTGCTAAATTTCAATGTCAATATTTTTATTCATAATTTCGATTTTATTCATTATAATCTATTCATAATTATGACTGTTTAAACTCTTATAAATAATTTAGTTTTTTCTTCACCTCATAATTTAGATTTTTTTTGGTCCATTTCACCATCTCATAATTACAATTTAGTATTTCATAATTTTGACTTTCTTAATTATGACTATTTACTCTCCATTTATTTATTTCTAAGTCAATTGTTTTCTCAGTTTCAATATCGTCATCATTTTTTACTTTTTATCTCATAATTCTGACTGTTTACACTTATAATTTAGATTTTTTTGTGTCAATTTTGTTTTTAATCTCATAAATTTTAGACTTTCATCCTTATAAATTTTGTCCATCTCATAATAAAATAATTTAGACTTTAATGACTTATAATTACGAGATAAAGAGTGAAGTATGACATACTATGTTTCAACTTATTATTATGACTCGGTATGCAGTTTTTAGTTTTATCTCATAATTAATTTTGATTCCCAATTTTGACTGATCTCCTAATTATGATCTACTAAAACATTGAATTGTTTTTTATGTGTTGGAATGGGCTTCCATAACAACTGAAATCCAGCTATTGGTCACATACACCCATATCTAACATTAATTAACCTTTGACCCCTCTGTGTGCAACTGAACAAACAGTGCATGACAAACAACTGAGCGCAATTGATGTGTATGAGTGTGTCAGCCGTGCAGTGTGTACAGCTGGAGAACCGACCGGTCTAAAGCAGAGAAATACTGGGACGGCTGGTTCAGAGGATATCGAACCTCTTCCAGTCCTGCAACGTCCCAAAACTCCTACGCAAGAGACACGGACCAATCAAAGCACTCCTCTGAAACACACGAAACAGACATAATAGTAATCCTCCTTATAGGGAACAGTCTAAATAATGCAAGATATAATCACCAAAAACAAATGATGCAGATCTGAATAGCTAAAAGGAAACATCAACTCCTCAGTTCTGTCAGTTTAATGTGAAACGTGTTCTGTGTTCAGGCATTGATCGACTAGACCGAGACCTGACCATTGGACAGATGCAGGGTGAGTCTGATCAATAACTGTATCCTATGACACCATTCATACATTGAGCTGCGCAATCATTTAAATCTGACATAAACATTGAAATCTGCTCTAGCAATAAATGATTTTAAAGATTCCTAACAATCACAAACGACTGTGATTGGTCGGCCTGACCACCGCTGAGAAAAACAACATATATGACCAACAGCGTTTACACCTGAATAATGGCAGTGATAGTATTATGCTAGCATACTGTTCTCTATGTAATGTTTTCTATGGCTTCTGTAGGTAAATTCATGATGCAGGTGCTGCCCCCTTGTGGACATGCAGTGCAGGAGGACATCCCAGATAAAGTAAGAGTATAGTTGAAGTCAAAAGTTGACATACATGCACCTTGCAGAATCTGCAAAATGTTGATTATTTTACCAAGAGGGATCATACAAAATGCATGCTATTTTTTATTTAGTACTGACCTGAATAAGATATTTCACATAAAAGATGTTTACATGTAGTCCACAAGAGAAAATAATAGTTGAATTTATAAAAATGACCCGTTCAAAAGTTTACATCCCCTTAATTCTTAACACTGTGTTGTTCTCTGAATGATCCTCAGCTGTGTTTGTTTAGTGATAGTTGTTCATGAGAATCCTTGTTTATCCTGAACAGTTCCAACAACTGTCTTTTGCTGCCCTTCAGAAGCTCTTCAGATTAATCTTCAAATCCTAATGACATGATCATTCACTTTTGACAGAATGAAAGATTATTTTTTTGATTTCATTCCAGAAGCAGAAGATAGTTAATGCTTTTTGTGATCACTATTTTTTTGAAGACACAGAAGACTTCTTTCCAACAATGACTGTATGATTTTGAGATGCATCTGAATCATTCACACCGAGGAACAACTGAGGGACTCGAAATTTGCAACTATTACAGAAGTTTAAATCACTGATGCTCAAAAGTGACCGTAAAGACTTTTATAAAGCTACTGAGATGTCTATTTTAAATAAATGCTGTTATTTTGGCATTTCTATTCATCTGTGAATCCTAAAAAATAAAAATGAATAATATAATCATAGTTTACACAAAAATATTGGGCAGCATAAACACTGATAAGATAATTAGAATGATTTCTGAAGATTATGTGACACTGAAGACTGGAGTAATGACGCTGAAAAATCAGCTGCGCATCACAGAAATCAATTACAAACTAAATATTCATAAAGAAAGAAGTTATTTTAAACAATATTAATATTTATCGTTTTTTTTACTTGGAACACTCAACATTCACTCACTCATCTGTATAAATATGAATTATTCACAGATGATTTTATTGCACGTGTTTTAATACAATATTTGATTCTTGTGTATTTTTGAGGTGGCAGATGCTTTGGCAAGATTTCGGATCAGACACACATTTGCAGAAGCTCGTAGTGAAACTAAAAGGTGAGTTAATAACAAATTAACAACTCTATCTACATTTGTTATAGGCCAACATACCTATGTAGACCAGGTTATAACATCATATATACATTTCTATTCAACACATATTGCTGAATGATTAATCACGATCTCATACAAAATAAATCTATTATTTGATTTCTTGTGTAATGACGCTGAAAAATCAGTATCACAGTAATATTAAGTTATAAACATATAATACAAATATGAATTATAATTATTTTTTGATGCTTTGGCAAAATTCAGACACACATTTAGAATCGCATTATAATATATACTATTATACATATATATATCATATATATACTCACAATTATATATATACATATATAAATACAAACACACATATATTATGTTATATAAAACAAAACTTTTATTTAGGATGTGTATTTATATATATTAATCGTTTAAACAAAACTTTTATTTAGGATGTGATTAATCGTTTGACAGCACTAATATAGTATAAAATGCATGTAAGAAACACATTGAGCTGAAGTTTGAGCAGGTTAAACATTACAGAAACTGCACGTCATTCTCTCTCAGTTCCTCGTACCAGTCATGCGGTGAAAACATGAGTGAGTGACATTGTAAATGTTTACTGTCGATTGTTTGTATGGCAACCATCTATCCTGTCTGCGTTTGTGCATGCGAACTGAACTGAACTGAAGGTCTTTGTCCCTCAGATGAAGCAGAAGACACGGAGGAACAGGCCTGAAACCTCCTCCACCAGATCAAAACATCCTCCACATCCAGCAAACACTGTCACTATCCTGAGTTTAGAATAAAGATTAGAATGTTCATTATGCAACGGTGTCGGAACTTTCAGGTTAACTGACAGGAAACATTCAAATATTTAAATGAGATGGAATCATGTGACATCATCAAACACTGTAAATGAGAAGAACGACGTTTAGCCCCAAAAAATAACATTCAAATTTATTAATATTCAAAGCACAGTCTGACTGAAACACGTGCAAAATACTGAGCATGAAATGGTACACACGTCTACCGAGTACGTGTGTGTGTGTGTGTGTGTGTGTGTGTGTGTGTGTGTGTGTGTGTGTGTGTGTGAGAGAGAGTGTGTGTGTGTGTGTGTGTGTGTGTGTGAGAGAGTGTGTGCGTGTGTGTGTGAGAGAGTGTGTGCGTGTGTGTGTGAGAGAGTGTGTGCGTGTGCGAAAGTGTGCGCGTGTGTGTGTGTGTGGAGAGAGGAGTGTGTGTGTGCGTGCGTGTGCGTGCGTGTGTGTGTGTGTGTGTGTGTGTGAGAGAGAGTGTGTGCGTGTTTGTGTGAATATACAAACTTGTGAACGAAATCCCAATCTCAAAACGAAATCCAATCTCTAAATACATAAAGTGCATAACGGAAAAACTTGCCAATTAAGGAGAAAATTGGACAAAATTATTCTCTATTTACAATGTCAAACAAGGAAGAACGAGTTACAGATTTAAAGGAACAGTGCACCTGAAATGATCATTTACTCACCCTCATGTCTTTCCACAACTTTGTTTTGACAAAAACATCTGGAACTGTTTGAAAATAATGCACAAGTCATATGAACTACTTTATGGTGATTTCTGGAGTTTTAAAGAAAAGAAAAAAGAATAGTACAGAGATTTAGAACGACCCGAGGGTGAATAAACAGTAACAGAACAATCATTATGGGAAATGATTGATAATCTCCCGTTAAAGAAATAGTTCTCCCAAACAAACAAAAAGTTTGCTGAACATTTACTCACCCTCAGGCCATCCAAGATGTAAACGAGTTTGTTTATTAATCAGATTTGGAGAATGGCATTCCATCACTTGTTCACCAATGGTTGCTTTGCAGTGAATGGGTGCCGTCAGAATGAGAGTCCAAACAGCTGATAAAAACATCACAATAATCCACACCAGTTCCATCAGTTAACATCTTGTGAAGACAAAAGCTGCATGTTTTTAAGAAAAAAAACAGCATTAAGACATGTTTAAGACCTCGGCTTGCCACTAAAATGAGTCTATAATCCATAATAACGCTTCCTCCTGAAAAAAGCCCATCCCCTCTTGTCCTCTCACATCAAAATCCACCCACATGCTTGTTTAGAGCGGTTTTTGCTTGTAAACGGTGCTAGATCTGTGCAGATTTCTCTCCAGATTCAGACCAGAACACTTTTTCACTGGAGGAAGCGTTATTATGGACTCATATTTTAGCAGTAATTAATGGTTTGAAGTTAAAAATGTCTTAATGATGGATTTGTTTCAGCTTTTGGGTTCTCAAGACATTATCTGATGGACTGGAGTGGTGTGGATTATTGTGATGTTTTTATCAGCTGTTTGGACTCTCATTCTGACGGCACCCATTCACTGCAGAGGATCTACTTGTGAACAAATGATGGAATTTCTCCAAATATGTTCTACTTCTCAAATCTTGGATGGCCTGAGGGTGAGGACACTGCCAGTGAACTATCCCTTTAAATGAAATGCACTAAAATCTCAAGTGGACAGGGCATGTGGCACGCACAGCAAACATCACATGTCCTGCTCCACAGAATCCCAAAGAGCACTTCCTAGAAAGTCCCACACAACGTCCGTCACACGCTCCAGGTCTGGCGTCTTTGGTGAGGGACAAATCCCAAAAAAATCTCCAAGAGGAAGGCGTCTAAACTGATTCTTGTTTTTTTTAATACTGCAGAACTCAAGTACATCAAATGCTTCTATAGAAAAATAAACCACTTCTGATCAGATTCAAAATAGTCTTTGACACGTTCTTTCCGCTGGGATCACAGACAAATGGTGACACGGGCAGCGAACACTGAGGCGGTAGGAAAGAGAAGATTGTCGAGCAGAGCAGAACCGATCGTCTGCTGATACCGAACAAGTGCTTTAGCTCAAGAGAGAGAACAATTTACCCTGATTTTCAGAGAATGAAGGAGGAAGATGAAATGAAGGTAACAACGGATGTGGATTGTAGTATGTACTCGACAGGCAGTGTGTTTGTTACACGGTCAATCACTGGCCATTCAAAGCCCATTTAACCCATCTGAGCCCGTCGCCGTGTCACATTTGAGCATGAGTGGGCGGGGCTAGATCAGCACTTTGGGGCATCAGTGGGCGTGTCTATGTCCGAATGCCCCGCCCCCATAGCGAGTGACATCTCTGAACTGCTGCTGGCTATTGGCTGTAACTCACCTGCAGAGGAAAGACAGTCATAATGATATTCATCAGTACGGCTGTGTCCTAATGTGTATGCTGTCTTTACTAAATAGCACGCAAAATAAGTTGAAAATCGTATGCCAAAATGGTTAATTGTATTGAATGTTCACTTGTAGTGTTCTTTAAACCTTAAAAGTATATAATAAAACTAATGAAAAAAAGGCAACTTAAAGAGAGTATACTTTCATAAGGAGTATATACTTTCAAACTTTGTAATAGTTTTAACAAAGTACATTTTAAACAATTGCTTTTATCATTTGCCGTGTTTTAGAGTACACTTCTTCTGATGTGTTGACTAACATACTGAAGCACGTGTAAAGCATGTGATATTCATTTGAACTGTAGTGTGTTATTTGATATAACAATTCAAGTTATTATATTTTAAATGTGCTAAATTGCAACTTATTATTTTAGTACAATTGGGATTTCTTTTGTTATTTTAGTAGGAATGGGATATATTAAAGTTTTCATTAATAGCTTGAATTAGCTTTTATTTTTTACATTTTTAAAAAAAAAATACATTAGTTTTTATATATGTCTATATAGTTTGTTATTTTTTTCAGTTTTAGTTACAGTTATTTTAGTACATCCAGTTAAACTCAATGAAATTGAGAAATGATCAAATAGAAATAAAGAATCAAAGTCAAAATAAGTTCAGTAACAATTTCAGTTAACATTTTATTTCAAGAAACATGTCTTATGGTTTTAGTTTACTATAATAACTTTGTTATATTTCAAAACATGACATGCATGTTTTAACAGAAATGACAAAGTATATGAAATCACATATAAAGGTATACTTAAGTCCAACTTAAGTGAATCAAAAGAAGTGCTCTTAAGTTCAGCAAATTACATTTTACATACATTTAAACCATTATACATTTGCATTTAATTACAATTAAGATGCAATTAAATGTCCAAAACATTACATTCAGTTATGTGTATTATTAATGCATACTATTTTGAAAAGTATGCTCATTCACAAGACTGTCTGGATGCATTTGTGCATGCTTTTTTTGGCCTGTGCACTATTATTTGTCACTTTTGATAAAAGCATCTTCTAAATGCAAAACATTATTACCCACAATGCCTTGCACTAGGACTTCCTCTCTCACAGAAATCAATGTTTATGTACTTGTTTGCACACTCACTCTGTTCGGTTGGCAAGGTGTCCTGGGACAGTGGCTCAGAGTCCAGGAGGACCTGAGGGAGACCCCCCATCCTCACGCCGGAGTCACGCCCCCCCACGACATCGCCACCCATGACATCATCGCTCATCACCATGGCGTTGAGAGCCATGCCCCCCACGGCGAGCTCGTAGTCCAGAGGAAGTTCATTCAGACACTCGGCACTCGACTGCACATGAATAGAATTACAGCACAGTCACACAGCATAGAGTTAAACACAATAGAATTACCCTATAGCCATGCTGAAGCAATCAGCCATGCATTTCAGGGATTTTTACCATGGTTAAGGCCAGGATTATTACAATTAAGCATTAAACTACTACTCAAATAAACTACATAAAATAAACTCATAACTTGAGAGAGAGAGAGAGAGAGAGAGAGAGAGAGAGAGAGAGAGGAGAGGGAGGAGAGAGAGAGAGAGAGAAGGGAGAGGGGGAGAGAGAGAGAGAGAGAGAGAGAGCGAGAGAGAGCGAGCGAGAGAGAGCGAGCGAGAGAGAGAGAGAGAGAGCGAGAGAGAGAGCGAGAAAGCGAGAGAGAGAGAGAGAGAGAGAGAGAAACACCAACCGTGAGGCCCAGAGCTTTGAGGATGTTCATTTTACACATGGGACAGGTACGATGGTCCACCAACCACGGGTCGACACAGCCTTTATGAAACAGATGCCTGCGAGAAACAGACCAGCAGTGAAGGAAGTGAAGAGTTTAGCATCTAATACAGAAGACTCTCATGTTTGTGAGTTTGCAGTTGAACACAGAATGACCGGCATTTTACATCCTCTTTTTGTAGCAACTTATTTAGCAACTTTGTTATATGAAAATATAGTAATATAGTATAGTATAATGCATTATATATAATATATCCATTCAAAAGCTTGAGGTCAGTATTTGTTTTAAATTAAACATTAATTTGTTCATCAACGATGCATAAAATTGATCAAAAGTGACATTTATAATATTTCAAAAGATTTATATTTCAAATAAATGCTGTTTTTTAAACTTTCTATTCATTAACAAATCCTAAAAAATGAAATGTATCATGGTCTCCACAAAAATATTGTGCATCACAACTGTTTTCAACATTGATAATAATCAGAAATGTTTCTTGAGCAGTAAATCAGAATATTATTATGATTTCTGAAGATCATGTGACACTGAAGACTGGAGTAATGATGCTGAAAATACAGCTGTGCATCACAGAAATAAATTACAGTTTAACACCTATTCACAGCTATTTTAAATTGTAATAATATTTAGCAATTTTAATTTTTTTTTGTATTTTTAAACAAATAAATGTAGCCTTGGTGAGCAGAAGAGACTTGTACCTACTATAATAGTCAAAGTCAAAGTCAAAGTCAGCTTTATTGTCAATTCTGCCACATGTACCGTACATACATACAGAGAATTGAAATTGCGTTACTCTCTTACTCCCTGGTGCATACAGATAACACTAAACACTAACATTAGAACACAAAAATACAGATAAGTACAAATCAAAATATATATATATATATATACACATCTACATATAGTATATATGTATATATACATATATATACACACAAACATACACAAAAATGCAACTATTACAAATATACAAATAAGGACATGTAGGAAAAAAATAAAACATTAAATAAAAAAAAATACAAATAATAATATAAAAAAATGGATAAAGTGGCATAAGGCACATGGCAGATAGTGCAAATCAGTGAAATAAACAAACAAACAGTGCAGAAAATAAATGGTGTAGTGCAAAGAGCTTATCAAGACTATTTAAAGTGACAAGGAGCAGTCTTTTTTTATTCAGACTGTCAGAAGAGGTAGTTGAATGAGGTCCAATGCTGTACAAGTGACCGGTGCTTGTCTCAGTGTGAGTGTGAGTGTGTGTGTGTGTGTGTTCGGGTGGGTGGTGGTGGTGGGGTGGGGGTCAGAGTTCAGTGATTCGTGGGGTAAGAGAGGGGAGGGGGGGCAAGGACGGGAGGGAGTTCAGCTTCCTGACAGCCTGGTGGATGAAGCTGTCTTTCAGTCTGTTTGTCCTGGCTTGGAGACTCCTCAGTCTCCTCCCTGATGGCAGCAGACTGAAGAAGCTATGTGACGGGTGGGTGGGATCACCTGCAATGCTGAGGGCTTTGCGGGTGAGACGGGTGCTGTAGATGTCCTGGAGGGAGGGGAGAGAGACACCAACGATCTTCTCAGCTGCTCTCACTATCCGTTGAAGGGACTTGCGGCAGGACGCGTTGCAGGCGCCATACCACACAGTGATGCAGCTAGTCAGGATGCTCTCGATGGTGCCTCTGTAGAAGGTGCACATGATGGGGGCCGGGCTCTGGCTCTTCTGAGTTTGCGGAGGAAGTAGAGACGCTGTTGTGCTTTCTTCGCTAGTGCTGCAGTGTTGTTGGTCCAGGAGAGGTCCTCTGTGATGTGTACACCCAGGAACTTGGTGCTGCTCACTCTCTCCACAGTCGCACCATTGATGGTCAGAGGAGCATGCAGAGAGTGCACTCTCCTGAAGTCAACGACAATCTCCTTCGTCTTCTCCACATTCAGAGAGAGATTGTTGTCACTGCACCACCCGGCCAGGCGGCTCACCTCGCTCCTGTAGTTTGTCTCATCTCTGTTGCTGATGAGACCCACCACAGTCGTGTCATCCGCAAATTTAATGAAGCGGTTGGAGTTGTGTGACGGTGTGCAGTCGTGGGTCAGCAGAGTGAAGAGGAGGGGGCTCAGCACACATCCTTGGGGGCCCCTGTGTTCAGTGTGATGGTGCTGGATGTGTTACTGCCGACCCGTACTGCCTGAGGTCTCCCGGTCAGAAAGTCCAACAGCCAGTTGCACAGCGATGTATTGAGCCCCAGCTGGACCAGTTTATGAATGAGCTGTTGAGGGATGATTGTGTTGAATGCTGAACTGAAGTCTATGAACAGCAATCTGACATACGTGTCCGTTTTGTCCAGATGTGTGAGGGCTGGGTGGAGGGCAGTGGCGATGGCATCATCGGTCGAGCGATTGGACCTATATGCAAACTGGAAGGGGTCCAGGGAGGGGGGGAGGACAGATTTGATGTGTTGCATGACTAGCCGTTCAAAGCACTTCATGAGAATAGGAGTGAGTGCTACTGGACGGTAGTCATTGAAGCAGGATGGAGATGACTTCTTTGGGACTGGAATGATGGTGGTAGCTTTGAAGCATGTGGGGACAACAGCCTGACTTAGTGAGATGTTGAAAATGTCTGTTAAGACATCAGTGAGTTCCACTGCACAGTCTCTCAGTACACGCCCAGGAATGTTGTCAGGACCCGGAGCTCTGCGTGCATTGATCCTGCTGAGGGATCTCCTCACGCTGTCTGGGGACAGCGACATCACCTGGTCGCCGGGAGGAGGTGTAGTCTTCTGTGCAGTGGTGCTGTTTTGTGCTTCAAAGCGAGCGAAGAAGGCATTCAGCTCGTTCAGCAGGGGGATGGTGCTGTCACAGGTCTGTGGTGGGGCTTGTAGTCCGTAATGGTCTGAATCCCCTGCCACAGGCTCCGAGTGTCTCTGCTGTCACTGAAACGATGGGCTATCCTCCTGGAGTACTGTCTCTTGGCCTCTCTGATGCCGCGGGATAGGTTGGCCCTAGCTGTCTTCAGGCCCTCCTCATCTCCAGCTCTAAAGGCAGCATTCCGAGCCTTCAGAAGTCTGTAGACCTCCCCTGTCAGCCACGGCTTCTGGTTGGCCCGGACAGTGATAGACTTTGTGACCGTTACATCATCAATGCACTTGGTGATGTAGGCAGTGACAGTCTCTGAGTACTCTTGGAGGTCTGTAGTATTGTTATATGTGGCAGCCTGCTTAAACATATCCCAGTCAGTAGTGTCAAAACAGTCTTGAAGTGCCTCTGACGACCCTTCAGGCCACACTTGTATCTGTTTGTGTACTGGTTTGATAGCTTTAACGAGCGGTCTGTATGCAGGCATTAGCATGATAGTGATGTGGTCTGAGGCTCCGAGGTGGGGGAGGGGGAGGGCCTTGTAAGCTCCTCTTTGTGTGGTGTAAACAAAATCCAGGGTATTTTTTCCCCTTGTTGGAAAGTCTATATGCTGATGAATTTTTGGGAACACACTCCTTAAGTCTGCGTGGTTAAAATCCCCAGCCAAGATGGGGATCTTATCATTGTACATATAATAATATGTACAATGAAAATATAAATACTATAATAATATAAATAAAATGAGAGGAAATACACAATAGTATTATTTGCTTTAATATGACATATTATATCCCATTGAAAAGGCACTTTTAATGTAGCTATCTTGTTTGTAACTTATCCACTGCACTGGTCAGGTGTGTGTTTACCTGCAAGGTAAGATTCGGACTACATCATTTGGTTTATAACCCTCGATACACACGGCACAGTTATCAAAATCACTCTCCGTCTCCTACAGGAGAAGAAACACAACACAAAGCGTGCAGGACTCATATCAGCAGAAAGCACTGGTTTACAGACGGAGATATTGAATGTTTATTTGTTCACCTGATCGCCTTTCCTGATGGTCCGCACTTGTAACTGGCTGATGGCTTTTTTGGCAGCGTCCCCCAGCCTTCTCTGACCAATCAGAGAACAGAAGGTGATTAATAAACGCTTTTCTCCTTTGACTTCAGACGGTTATCTCCTACATCCGTCTCTCGTTAGAATAATGAAAGACTGAGTGCGGTAATGAAAGGCTCTGCTGCCTTCACACTTCCTGTGGCCTGTAATCATGTTTTAGGTCACGTTTAAACACACAAACCACTGAAAAATGTCTAGTTGCAATCTTTCTGATATTTGTTTTTCAAGTTTGCTGTGCTTGTTTGTAGAGCTGCACGATTTGGCCAACTTTTTGTGCTTTTATAATCAACGTGGCTATGAAATAGTAATAATAATAATAGTTTTATTTGTATTATATTATTATTACTAATACAAAAAAATATTACTCATTTAAATGAAATATTATCAATGAAATTACACTGTGAAATAAAAATGGGTATAACACAAAACAATAAGTATTATTGATATATTTATTTAACTTTATTAATTATAATAAAATACACATAAATATTACTAAAATGTGAAATATTGTTAATGTAATATTTTACTGTACAATAAAATGTCAGTATTTAAGAAAAAAGCATATAAATATTTATAATAATTGTATTAATTATAGTACTTATTATTTTATCTTATTTTCTTATCAAATAAAACAACTAAATAAAAAACTTTAATAAAAATATTAATGGAATATTTCACTGTAAAATAAAGAAAAAAAAATATTATTATTATTGATAATTTTATTTTATATTGTTATTTGTATAAATAATAAAACATATAACTTACAAATATTTGAAATATTATTAATGTAATATTTCGCTGCACAATAAATTCTCACTAATTAAGAATATAAAAAGTACAAATATTTTTCTTATATTTTAAATTAACAATATAATAATAAAAATAACAACAAATATTATTAAATAAAAACTAAATTAAAAAAAATAATGTAATATTTCACTGTGAAATAAAAAAAATAGTATTTAAGTAATAAATAATAATTATAATTTTTATTTCACATTACAACTGTAAAATGTGATTTGGATTTTATTCAGTCAAGCACTATTTGATCTCCGCACACATACGATGTCATATCGAGACATACGACGGCTGCTGTTAGATCGGGTCTCCACGCCAGATAATAATTAGGATCAGAAAATATGAGTTTGTCTGGTAACAGATCAACTAGTCAGCAGAGCTGTTAATACCCAAACACTGTTAACAGCAAGTCTGGTCTGGTCTCCACAAATACCCAAAACGAGTGTTCGGCAGTCTTCTGTCGGCCAAGTTAACCGAGAAAAGCATGAAGTGATGACAGTAAAAAGTAACAGAGTTTATTGAACTATCTTAGTTGCATATGTCTCAATGCTCAAACTTCATCTGATGAGCACAAATTCAGCAAGTAATAATATATCAAACTGATTCCCAACAACATCCCATAAACACTCCCTCTTATTCATACAGACAAAACAGTTCATGAAACCCACAAGCGTGAGATTGAACAACAATGAAAATGCATAAGCAAGGGAAAATTAATAAGAAATATAACATATATAAACATAACAAATTAATGAATGAATAAACATAATAAATGAATAAACAATAAAACACTTAATATAAGGATAAATGATCAAAGTAATTGATAAAAAAATTATCAAATAATAAATAATATGAACGACTAATGATTATAAATGAATTAAAAAACATGACAATTAAAACACAACACACTAGGGCTGGGCGGTATATCAAGTTTGTACGATATATCGATATATATTTTTTTTATAAGCGATACGGTATGAAGTAATACTGTGAATATTAATATACAGTAGTTTGATACGAGCGCATCTGAAACAATATCTAGGGAGGAAAGACTGAACTGCTGCAGAGAAAGTGCATTAGGGTTGTGACGGTGAGGACATTTTCCCACTGGTTAATCGACGTGTTGTCACACCGGTTATACCGGTATCACCGTGGTGGTGGTGGTGGTGGTGGGGGGCGTTTTAGTTTTTCCTCTTTTCCTCGCTTTCCTTTGGTTTTAAATAGCCTGTAAGCGCCGTGCGCGTTTTACTTTGACTTTCATATCAGCAGAAATTCGGCGTCAAGCAGCTGTTTGTTTTTAGTTTTCTCTCTTTCCCTCACTTTCCTTTGCTTAAATAGCTTATAAAAGCACCGTGCATTTTACCTTCACTTTGAAGAAATAAAATTCAAGCAACAACAAAATACAACGTAGACCGTCTGGTGGTGGCTGAGGACAGACCCCCATCGTTGCACATGCTGTGCTTAGACCCCACGAATAAAACAAAGCACTGGTTCATGCACGCAGAGCGTGCATAATGGCCCGAGTGCAGGCTGTACCGGTGCTCGATAAGAATAAAGTGCAGATATGCTGTTCTGAAAGGATGTCCGGAACGGGATATTGTTAGACCACCCGCTGCCGTTCAAATTAAACCAGAGTTACCGACCGCTACGGCGTTGTATTCGGGAAATGAATCCCGCGGCGAAATCTGGTTGGGACAATGCAGACATCGACTGCTGTGATGCAAGACTCTCTTCATTCGGTGCGCTGTATTGAGCAGCTGCGTTCAGTTTTAATTGTAGTGTCCTCTAACTGAACAAAATTATTTGTATTAATATAAAAAAAATCTGAGGGACGGTGCCACAGTGGGCAAGTGACGTAACGGTGTTGCGGCTTCACACCGGTATCACCGCCCACACCGTCTATCACGGCAAGCCTAAAGTGCATAATACAATTTGTTCTAAACATGTGACGAGCATTATATGAAGGGCTTTAAAAAATAAGAACTCATAAGACATATAGTCTATAGTTTATAATTTCGTCTAGCTTAAAGCGGCTAGGACAGAAAGGATGCGTGTGCCACTGACAGAGATGCTACTTGTGCTGTTTAATGTGTTTGAGATGTGCTGTTTTCCTTAATGCATACACTCTATAAAAATAATGGTGCTATATAGTAGAGCTGGGCGGTATACCGGTTCATACCGATTGTTTATTTTTCTTATGATATGAATTTTTAAAATACAGCAATACCGGTGTCATTTAAATAACGCTCAGAACGCGACACTGTTAGAGAGGGGTCTCTTATCACTGTTGCATTTTGACGAGGATACAGCTGTATCCATGAAAGTTCCAAAACTGAAACTGTAGCACAAGTAGAATGTGATGAGAGAGAAGTCATCCACAATATCCACATCGACCACCACAAATATCCACCGTCCGCTTCCATCAGCTCCCGCGTCTCTCACACACCAGTGTGACTTTAGCACTACATTTAACAACTTTCAGACCCTATTAGCAGCTTTTTTTCCATAGAATAGACAAACTGACAAACCTAGCAACTTTTTTGGGATAAACCTTATGGTTCAGTTAGAAGATGTCGCCAGTGCTTTGAGCGCGAGGTCTGACTCTCCCGGCACAGTGTTACCTCTCTCTGCGTCTGTTCAGTGCGAGCGAGCCCTACTTGGAGGTGAGCGCCGCCGCGGCAGAGAAGTAGCAGTGCATTCAGCTGGCCATACTGCAGCAGACTCGTCAGTAAAGGAGTACAAAACAGCGTTTCCAAGCACCTGTCACTTACGGACAGTTTGGAGTTATAAGTATGAGCATAGATCGTTTGAGAATATTATGCCCTCTTAGTTTTTTTTTGTTTGTTACTCAGACGCAGGTAGTGCGCTGCCAAAACCACCGCATAGCCGCTCTTTAGTGTAGGGTTGCAACGGATCGAAGATGATCCGTGATCCGTACGGACCAGTCCCCACGGTTCGGCACACATGTCATGTGATTCGCAATTTTCTGCGCTCAGCCGCTGCCAAACACACTGAAGCACGCACACGCAGAGAGTGAGAGAGAGAGAGGCGTGATTCAGATACTGCCTCAACGGATGGAAACATACACACAAAGTTGTTAAGATACCCTTTTGGCAAGTATTCTGTTAAACACAGTCAGGTATGTCGTAAGTTAACGTATACATCTGTGAAAGAAAATCGGATGTGTGTCAGTATTAGGTCCGTGCATTTAGTCTTAAAGAGACAGTAGCCTATTATACCTGCTTCTGTCTGCAAATCAAACAACACCACGGCTTTAACAAAGATTAATCTGTATTTAATTTATGCCGTATGCATTATTGTGTTGTTTTACACTCAATTTGTAAATTTCTGCACCTGAATACTACTGTTACGGTCTTTATTTATTAATTTATGTTGTAGGCTGTTCATCTATATGCTTGTAATTTGTGTAATTGTTCGTTTTATTACTGACAATAGCTAAGCTAGTAACGTTAGTTTCTGCTGGGGTATAGAAGTATTTAAAGTAAGCTTTTCGTAATTAATGAAAAGCAAACTTTTTTTTTGCGGATCCGATCCGTGACTCAAAATCCGTAGTGTGATCCGAACTGTGAGTTTTGTGATCCATTACCACTAGTTAGATGCATGTTGATTTTATCGATTATAAATGAGAGTGACTCCTGGTTAACATGTATTAATGGGTCGTGTTTAGTCACTATTTAGTGTGGAATTTTTCTACAATATTCGCTCATCATGACACTAAAATATGGCATTGTAAGTCAATCTACTGCAGTTTTTCCTCTCTCAGTCAGTAGAAAATGTGGTTAACACCCGGTTATGCATGAAAAAATTAAATACCGTCATATACCGCGAAACCGGTATAATTAAAAAAAAATACCGTGATATAATTTTTTGGTCATACCGCCCAGCACTACTATATAGCACTAAAAGTGGTTCTTGGCTCGTAATCATAGGGGAACCACTTTTGGTGCTGTATAGCACCATATCTTTAAAGGTGCTATACAACACCTTTGTCAAATGGTGCTATGTAGAACCATAAGAGTTGCCATATTGCATTTCTTCAACAAAAATGGTGCTAAACAGCACCAACAGTGATTATTTGGCTCGTATAGAGGTTATTTGTACGGCAGTGGTGCTATATAGCACCTTAATCAGCCCAAAGAACCGGTGAAGAACCATACAGGAGCTTAACAGGTTCTGTATATGGTAGTGGTGCTATATAGCCCCTCAGTCATGCCCAAGAACCGGTGAAGAACCATACAGGAGCTTAACAGGTTCTGTATATGGTAGTGGTGCTATATAGCACATCAGTCATGCCAAAGAACCGGTGAAGCACCATACAGGGGCTTTACAGGTTCTGTATATGGTAGTGGTGCTATATAGCCCCTCAGTCATGCCAAAGAACCGGTGAAGAACCATACAGGAGCTTAACAGGTTCTGTATATGGTATTAGTGCTATATAGCCCCTCAGTCATGCCCAAGAACCGGTGAAGAACCATACTGGAGTTTAACAGGTTCTGTATATGGTAGTGGTGCTATATAGCACCTCAGTCATGCCAAAGAACCGGTGAAGAACCATACAGGAGCTTAACAGGTTCTGTATATGGTAGTGGTGCTATATAGCCCCTCAGTCATGCCAAAGAACCGGTGAAGAACCATACAGGAGCTTAACAGGTTCTGTATATGGTAGTGGTGCTATATAGCCCCTCAGTCATGCCAAAGAACCGGTGAAGAACCATACAGGAGCTTAACAGGTTCTGTATATGGTAGTGCTGCTATATAGCACCTCAGTCATGCCAAAGAACCGGTGAAGAACCATACAGGAGCTTAACAGGTTCTGTATATGGTAGTGGTGCTATATAGCCCCTCAGTCATGCCCAAGAACCGGTGAAGAACCATACAGGAGCTTAACAGGTTCTGTATATGGTAGTGGTGCTATATAGCACCTAATCAGCCCAAGAACCAAGAACCGCTGAAGAACCATACAGGAGCTTAACAGGTTCTGTATATGGTAGTGGTGCTATATAGCCCCTCAGTCATGCCCAAGAACCGGTGAAGAACCATACAGGAGCTTAACAGGTTCTGTATATGGTAGTGGTGCTATATAGCACATCAGTCATGCCAAAGAACCGGTGAAGCACCATACAGGGGCTTAACAGGTTCTGTATATGGTAGTGGTGCTATATAGCCCCTCAGTCATGCCAAAGAACCGGTGAAGAACCATACAGGAGCTTAACAGGTTCTGTATATGGTATAGTGCTATATAGCCCCTCAGTCATGCCCAAGAACCGGTGAAGAACCATACTGGAGCTTAACAGGTTCTGTATATGGTAGTGGTGCTATATAGCACCTCAGTCATGCCAAAGAACCGGTGAAGAACCATACAGGAGCTTAACAGGTTCTGTATATGGTATTAGTGCTATATAGCCCCTCAGTCATGCCCAAGAACCGGTGAAGAACCATACAGGAGCTTAACAGGTTCTGTATATGGTAGTGGTGCTATATAGCCCCTCAGTCATGCCAAAGAACCGGTGAAGAACCATACAGGAGCTTAACAGGTTCTGTATATGGTAGTGGTGCTATATAGCACCTCAGTCATGCCAAAGAACCGGTGAAGAACCATACAGGAGCTTAACAGGTTATGTATATGGTAGTGATGCTATATAGCCCCTCAGTCATGCCCAAGAACCGGTGAAGAACCATACAGGAGCTTAACAGGTTCTGTATATGGTAGTGGTGCTATATAGCCCCTCAGTCATGCCCAAGAACCGGTGAAGAACCATACAGGAGCTTAACAGGTTCTGTATATGGTAGTGTGCTATATAGCCCCTCAGTCATGCCCAAGAACCGGTGAAGAACCATACAGGAGCTTAACAGGTTCTGTATATGGTAGTGGTGCTATATAGCCCCTCAGTCATGCCCAAGAACCGGTGAAGAACCATACAGGAGCTTAACAGGTTCTGTATATGGTAGTGGTGCTATATAGCCCCTAGTCATGCCAAAAGAACCGGTGAAGAACCATACAGGAGCTTAACAGGTTCTGTATATGGTAGTGGTGCTATATAGCCCCTCAGTCATGCAAAAGAACCGGTGAAGAACCATACAGGAGCTTAACAGGTTCTGTATATGGTAGTGGTGCTATATAGCCCTCAGTCATGCCAAGAACCGGTGAAGAACCATACAGGAGCTTAACAGGTTCTGTATATGGTAGTGGTGCTATATAGCACATCAGTCATGCCAAAGAATCGGTGAAGAACCATACAGGAGCTTAACAGGTTCTGTATATGGTAGTGGTGCTATATAGCCCCTCAGTCATGCCAAAGAACCGGTGAAGAACCATACTGGAGCTTAACAGGTTCTGTATATGGTAGTGGTGCTATATAGCCCCTCAGTCATGCCAAAGAACCGGTGAAGAACCATACAGGAGCTTAACAGGTTCTGTATATGGTAGTGGTGCTATATAGCCCCTCAGTCATGCCCAAGAACCGGTGAAGAACCATACAGGAGCTTAACAGGTTCTGTATATGGTAGTGGTGCTATATAGCCCCTCAGTCATGCCCAAGAACCGGTGAAGAACCATACAGGAGCTTAACAGGTTCTGTATATGGTAGTGGTGCTATATAGCCCCTCAGTCATGCCAAGAACCGGTGAAGAACCATACAGGAGCTTAACAGGTTCTGTATATGGTAGTGGTGCTATATAGCCCCTCAGTCTTGCCCAAGAACCGGTGAAGCACCATACAGGAGCTTAACAGGTTCTGTATATGGTAGTGGTGCTATATAGCCCCTCAGTCATGCCCAAGAACCGGTGAAGAACCATACAGGAGCTTAACAGGTTCTGTATATGGTAGTGGTGCTATATAGCCCCTCAGTCATGCCCAAGAACCGGTGAAGAACCATACTGGAGCTTAACAGGTTCTGTATATGGTAGTGGTGCTTTATAGCACCTTAGTCATGCAAAAGAACCGGTGAAGAACCATACAGGAGCTTAACAGGTTCTGTATATGGTAGTGGTGCTATATAGCACCTCAGTCATGCAAAAGAACCGGTGAAGAACCATACAGGAGCTTAACAGGTTCTGTATATGGTAGTGGTGCTATATAGCACCTCAGTCATGCCAAAGAACCGGTGAAGAACCATACAGGAGCTTAACAGGTTCTGTATATGGTAGTGGTGCTATATAGCACATCAGTCATGCCAAAGAACCGATGAAGAACCATACAGGAGCTTAACAGGTTCTGTATATGGTAGTGCTGCTATATAGCCCCTCAGTCATACCAAAGAACCGGTGAAGAACCATACAGGACCTTAACAGGTTCTGTATATGGTAGTGGTGCTATATAGCCCCTCAGTCATGCCAAAGAACCGGTGAAGAACCGGTGAAGAACCATACAGGAGCTTAACAGGTTCTGTATATGGTAGTGCTGCTATATAGCCCCTCAGTCATACCAAAGAACCGGTGAAGAACCATACAGGACCTTAACAGGTTATGTATATGTTAGTGGTGCTATATAGCCCCTCAGTCATGCCCAAGAACCGGTGAAGAACCATACAGGAGCTTAACAGGTTCTGTATATGGTAGTGCTGCTATATAGCCCCTCAGTCATGCCAAAGAATCGGTGAAAAACTGCTGAAGAACCAGGATTTGGTGCTATACAGCACCAAAAGTGGTTCCCCTATGATTACGAGCCAAATAACCACTTTTAGTGCTATATAGCACCATTTTTTTTAGAGAGTAACTTATGTTTCACAGGTATATTCTCCATCTGTAAATATTAGAAAGCCATGGAAATATTTCCATTTTGCCATTAAAAGTGCATGAGTTTTACTTTGCGATTCTCCGCTAAACTTCACAGACTTAATTTAGAGCAAACAGACATAGCTCAATGAAATATAAGCGCAATAACTCTGACTAAAATATACATTTTGCTGAAATATTTGTAGTTGGACATTAAATGTGACATATGTACAATGTTAAACCTACAAGTGTATTTGTACAATAGCATTAACTGTCAAGTGTATGGGGTAATCAAAATAGCTTTTTTACTCAATTAGTCGTTTTTTTTATTTACATTTTTAGTTTAAAAACTTTAACTTCTGCTTTAAATGCATTATGTTTGATTTTAGATTGCAATGTTACAATGTAATGTGATTTTAACCCTTTTTTGCACATAATATATGCCTACATGCTTACATTCACTTTATTTGTTTAATCCAAATACCGAGATAAATACCGTATACCGCAAATCAGCCAAAAAAATGCAGAGATATTAATTTTTTCTCATGTTTGTACCTGGTTGCGGTCCCTGGCGTTGGCGTATCTGAAGCGCTGGATGTAGTAGAAGACGAGCCAGGCCAGCGAGATGATCATGAGGATGATGAAGGAGATGGAGACGAAGACCACGGAGGTGCGGCTGACGTATTTCTGGAGGTTGCGTGTTCCGATGGTGATGTGCATGTGAACGTTGATGTTCCTCTCCATCAGAAGAACCAGATCACGACCCTTGGGCTCAGGAATCATGATGGCCACCACGTCACCGGTGCCTAAAACACAGAGCCACAGTTAACCAGCGCCTCAACTAGACTAACTCGCTTCCTCTGTGGGCAAAATAAACCGTAAAAGAGGAGCGGAGTTTATCCTGATCATCAACAACACGC
This sequence comes from Ptychobarbus kaznakovi, assembly GCA_027422405.1. Lineage (NCBI taxonomy): Eukaryota > Metazoa > Chordata > Actinopteri > Cypriniformes > Cyprinidae > Ptychobarbus > Ptychobarbus kaznakovi. The sequence continues at coordinate 951,963 of CM049794.1, forward strand.
ATAACTAGCACACAGCCAATGCTCAAATAAACACATTTAGACAAAGAAAGTTTAAAATGCTTATTAGTAGTACAATGGTGGATGAATAAATTAAAAGTAGAGCTGCAGAATGAATCATAATTATTAAACCACAAGACTGATTAAATATGAAGTATGCATGTAAAACTATTAGCAGATACAGAAACTGAAAGATCTTCACGACAAGCCATCAAAATAAAAGTTTGATTTAAATTGAAGAAATTATATAACTTAGTCTTTTAAAGAGTATCACATTTTTTCTTCTCTGTTTTCATTTAAACAGTAAACATCAGTTTTGTGCAGTACTTTGTTTGCTATATAAACAAAATAATAAGACGTATTTTCATTGTTATTTATTCTTTTCTGGTACAACTAGGGCTGTGAGATATGACGATATATATTGGATGGACGAAATAAAAAGTCTATCGTTTCATATTATGTTCTATCGTTTATATCGTGGTGTCGCAAAATGCATTGTTTACGGTAATACCTTTTCATCATTTGAGTGACTGTGATCTTTATACGCCGCCCACCACGAGACGTGACGGGAGACAGAAACAGATGGAGAACGAGCAGCTCGTTACTAAACGAGGGACTACATCTGTAGAATGGTCACGCGTTTTAAAGCACTGCAGTTACTTAAAAAACAACCGATTTTAAGCCGTTGAAAATCAAACAACAGACCTGTATGCGTGCACCGTCTCTTTCTGTGTGAGAGGAGAGCCTTTTCTTTTTTGCCGACTTTGAACAATTACATAAACACACTTATATGCATCAGAATCCCCGTCTTTGCAAGCATCCTCGTTAACACAGTGATTTAGGTCTTAAGAGAGAGTAAACGGCAGAAAGAAAACGCATATGTAACAGTAACTTAGCTAGATCAGATCCGGACTTCGCTCTTAAAGGGGAAGCGTTCCAATATTCGTTCATGTTAATCATAGCACAAATTGCTAGAACATCTCTCACTGCTCGACTAAATCACTTTTGTAACTTTAATGAGAATAAATAACAATAATAATGATATATTTATAATATGTATAGAATATATACATGATACACGTGTTAATTAAATGTATCTATCATAGATAGATATAATTAACACAGTGAAGACTAATTAATTTACACAATGTATGTAGCGTTTCTTATTTATTGGAGTTTTTAGTCCTATTGCTTGCAATTAGTTTCTTATCCTTATTTCATCACTGACTGTTTACTTATCTTCAGTGAGGTTGAGTTTCTCTCTTTAGGCTTGTATTCGTTTAATATTGACATTGGTGACAAGGATTATGAAAATTATATGGTATTAAAGATTTTAATATAATAAAAACCTCTTTAAAAGAAAAAAAGCACTATATCGTGATATATATTGTTATCGTGATATAAAATTTGTCATATCTTGATATAAGATTTTGGTCATATCGCCCACCCCTAGGTACAAATGTGTGGGCTGTGTTGTGCTTGGTGTCTCTCTCTCTCTCGGTTCCCTCTCAGGCTGAATCTCCATCACCTGTAGCTCGTTATCAGAGTGTGTCTTATACGGAGAGGGGAGTATATGAAGGCAGTCCAGTGTGTGCTGCAGAGAGACACTTCTCCCCTGCTCCAGACTGAACACTTTAGTGGATTGTTGTTTGTCCTCAGATTTTGACTTGTGTATTAGCAAGTGGCTAATAGTGCTTCTGTGGTGAGCTGTGTCTGGAGATAATACCTGACCCTGTTTTGGGTTTGTTGAAAAGCCTATATATTGGTGTGAGTTAAACGGGAAGCTGTAGGGAGAGAGTGCCTTTTCTTTGGATACTACTTTCATCCCTGTTTTTGGTTCATTTAAGGAGTTGAGGGAAGTTTTATGTTGTTTATTTCTCTTTTCTTTTGGGCATTTGAGGTACGTTAGCTGCTCCCACAATTAATTAGTTAATCGTTTTGTTTGTTTTTCAAGGCCTTGCTCTCTCCTGAGCCATTGCTCCCCTATATCCTTATGTTGAACTTCATGTCCTTTCTTTTTGTAAATAAATCTCAATTTCTATCGATCTGAATTGGTGTTGTCTTCACTCTGGGACGGAGGACTGAATTGTGTTCTTGCCGGTTTCTTTTTAATTGTATGCTTTTTCCTTTGTTACTTCCCCTCACAATCCCCAAGACAAGAGGGGAACGTAACATCAGTATTTTTAATTATCATTTCAGGCCTTCGTTTGATTACCACGGTTTTTGATAAAAGAAATTGGTATTCAATCAAAAATCCAGATAAAGTACACAATAGATTTATTTTTTTAAATAGGGCATTATTATTGTACAAACTGTAATAATTATTAAATTGTTCAAGTTTTATGAACTTATCAATTATATATGATTTTCGATTTATTAAAGTTTTATTAATTTAAAACAGAATCCAGAAAAATTATGATGGAAAACATGGAACTAGAGAAAAATAATATGGAGTTTTGGGGAAAAATTCATATTATAAAATAGATTTCATATGGCCTAGAAATGTACATTTTGTGAAACTTAATTTTTGTGTTAAATTGCAGAATCCATAAAAAGCTGAAAGGGGGGGGGGGTGATCTAGGAAAAAATCTGATGGAATAAATTGAATTTGAAAAAAAACATTTACAGAATTTGGGTAAAAATAGATTTCACAGGTCTTAAAAATGTGATTATTTCTGTTTTTTTATGATTTAATGTTACCACTTAAAAAAAATCCAGAAAAATTTCAATAATAAGGTTTCATAAGGCCATATAAATGTACTTTTTGTTAAACTTTCAATAAATTGTTGTTAAATAGTTTGAAAACGTTTCATGATTAATTAATTAAACATGCTTTTTGATTACTAAAATGTAATGTAACCATTAAATCAGAATTCAGAAAATTTGAAATGAAAAAAAAAATGTAATCCAGAAAAGCTGAAATGGAAGAAAATACAGAATTTAGGAAAAAAGTACACGTTCGGGGAAAACCCGCTGATAAAAAGCACAGGGAAACTCTTTAAACATCAGAAAACCTCCTCAGCCAAAATGAAACGCAAAGATCACAGAGAGAATGAAAACGAAGGGGAAACACCACAAGAGAGAAAAAACTGATGTAGAACAAAGACAAGAGCTAAACCAGAAACATTTCCGCAACACGTCACATACAGATAGAGAAAGCTAAGAAAACTTTCACTGCAAAACACATTTTCTAAGACGCAGAGTGACCAGAACGCCGAAGAGACTGTTCCAGTCGAGTCTGAACGCCAACATCACGTCTAAAGCCTCACACATGACTTCCAGATGTGAGAACATACAAACACAGCTGGACGACGGCAAACTCGGGTCAGAACCACAGCCACGTCACAAACATTCAAACACTGTCCTGCAGGACGTGAAGAGTGAGCTTTATAGAGGAGTCAGAAAACTGTTTCTGACACAGAGCACCCACAAAAACACTTTACATTAAAGTGCCCAAGGTGCTAGAATGAATTACTGTTTTCAGGGCCTGAATTGCAGTGAATGGGTGCCGTCAGAATGAGATTTCAAACAGCTGATAAAAACATCACAATTATCCACACCACTCCAGTCCATCAGTTAACATCTGGAGAAGACAAAAGCTGAAACAAATCCATCATTCAAGTGTTTTAACTTCAAACTGTTGCTTCTGGCCAAAATATGTCCATAATCCATAATAACTCTTCCTCCAGTGAAAAAGTGTTCTGGTGTGAATCAGGAGAGAAATCTGCACAGATCAAGCACCGTTTACAAGTCAAGACAGCTCTAAACTAATATGTGGTGAGTGGATTTTGATGTGAGAAGACAAAAGAAAATTAATTTTCACTGGAGGAAGCATTATTATGGATTATGGACTTGTATTTTAGCTGGAAGAAAAGGTTTAAATAATGCCGTAATGATGTTTTTGTTTGTTACAAATAGAGATCGGCCGATATATCGGTTTACCAACATTTTTCCCGATATTTAAGCATTTTGCCATAATCGGCAAAATCACACTTGGAGCAGTGGACACACACACACACACACACACACACACACTTGGAGCAGTGGACACACACACACTTGGAGCAGTGGACACACACACACTTGGAGCAGTGGACACACACACACTTGGAGCAGTGGACACACACACACACACACACACACACTTGGAGCAGTGGACACACACACACTTGGAGCAGTGGACACACACACACAAACACACCTGGAGCAGTGGACACATACACCTGGAGCAGTGGACGGACGCGCGCGCGCGCGCACACACACACACACACACACACACACACACACACACACACACACACTCACACACACACACACACACACACACACACACACACACACACACACACACACACACACACTCCTGGAGCTGTGGACATATTATTATTGAGCTCACCAAGCAAATTCTGAACAACTAAAAGGTTATGGCAATAAATAAATGTTTCTGCAAAATGTGTCCCTGGAGCACAAAAGCAGTCATAAGCAGCACTGCTATATTTGTAGCAATAGACAACAATACATTGCATGGGTCAAAATGATCATTATTTTATTTTATGGCAAAAAATCATTAGGATATTAGGTAAAAATCATGTTCTATGAAGATATTGTGCTAATTTAATACCGTAAATATTTCTAAACCTATTTTTTTTCAGTAATATGCATTTCTGAACTTCATTTGGACAACTTTAAAGATGATTTTCTCAATATTTAGATTTTTTTTACACCCTCAGATTCCAGATTTTCAAATAGTTGTATCTCAGTCAAATATTGTCCTATCATACATTAATGGAAAGATTATTTATTCAGATTTTTAAAAATGACACTTATGACTGGTTCGCAAATGACTAAATGTAAGCACACATAAGAATCCATAACCTAACATCTCCACACATGCTGCATGGATCAAGCGCGTCACCTGAATCGGACATGGTGATGGTCTCGTTGGGGTTGGTGGATCCCACGTTGAATATGACCACAGCTGACGCGTTTTTCCCCACCGCGTTGCGGATTTTATCTCTATAGGTGCAGTTTCCGCGGCTGATGAGCGCGATCCACGCGCCGTCTCCACGCGGCGTGAATCTGCTGTTGGGATCGCACGCGTGTCTGTCCTGCGGCGCGGCGGGCATCGCCAGCACGCCTCTGGCCTCGCGTTTGAGCGAGTGCTCCCCGTAACGCCCGCACTCCGTCTTCTCGGTGCGGACCTCGGCCGTGATCGGATCCGTGTACGTGATGTTAACGAACGCCGTGTACCATTCCTCCTTCTCCGCCACCGTGAAGTCCAAACACAGCAGATGGACGAAGCAGAAGGACAGCAGCCAGGTGGACAGGGCCAGACTACGACACGCCTGGATCACCGAGAGTGCCATAGCAGTGTTATTGTTATCGTTATGATGAATTCTAGCGGCCGCGCGATGCGCGTTTACTCCATAATCTCCGTCTCGAGCGCGTTACGCGGCGCAGTAAGTTAACCGACACTCATGGCCAAACCGTATAAAACACTCGTCGTAAAAGACCGAGTTTGTGGTTAATAACGTCTAGCGCCTGTTGCCTGTGCGAGAGGCGCGTTGGTTCGGGAAAAACGCGAGCAGAAGCGGCGCGACGGGAGCATGGTATCGGGTATTTTCGGCCTTCGGCTGCTGTGACAAAAACAAACGGCGCGCGAGAGAAACAGTGACCGCTAGCGGCGGAGCGATGATCTGCGCATGCGCGGGGGAGCGTCGTGAAATACACGCTTTGTTAGTGAATAAAATCAAAGTTAGCTAAGGAACCGTTCAAATAAGATTGTCTATTATAAGAAAAAGACTGTGCATCTGTTAGATTTAATATTGTATTAGAATATATTTTATGCAGATTGTCAAGTATTTATCCATTATGGCTGATTTTATATATATATATAAAAATTCCCAGACTGGATTATTTTCAATTCTGCATTATATTACAGTATCTCATTATTTTAATAAATACAATGATGGGAAAGAGATGTGATTTACTGTCATGAAAATGATCTCATAAAAATATTTTAATGGCCATGACAGTGTTTGTTGAACTGTATACTGAATATATGCTGATTTTATTTTAAAATAAAATCCCAAACTAGATTATTTTTAATTCTGCATTATATTACAGTATCACATTGCTTTAATACAGGGACTGTGTTGACATGTGATTCACTGTCATGAAAATGATGTGATAAAAATATTCATAATGGTCATGACAGTAATTGTTGTACTGTATACTGAATATATGCTGATTTATTGTATTTTTTAAATCCCAGACTGGATGATTATTAAATCTGCATTACATTGCAGTATCACATTGCTTTAATAAGTACAGTGATAGGACAGAGGTGTGATTTACTGTCATGAAAATTATGTAATCAAAACATTTAATAAAAATATATAATAAATAGTTTTTTTGTAGAAAATATAACATCCTTTTCTCTTCATATTTTGATGGTGAAACATAAAGGATTTCTCCATGTTTCAGCCAATGGCTAGGGACTGTCATAAAACTCCACACACTGTGCTGAAGTGTTAATTCAATGTAGAAAACCAACAACTGCGGGCAAAAGTTACAGTTATTCAGAGTAGAGACGACATATTTAAGATATCACGACAGAAGAAAGAGCGTGTGTGAGAAAGGAAGCTTTTCAAAACTTTTCATCAATAGCTTCTCAAAATGATTCACTGTTTCGAAACGCGTGCGTGCGTGCTGTGTGTGAGTGTGTGTGTGTGTGTGTGTGTGTGTGTGGCTGTTGTTTTGATCTGTATTTGGATACCTGCTATCTTTCCAAACTGCTGAAATATCAGCCATTGGTTGAAGCCATCCATCAACTTGACTATCAGAGTAAGTTAATTACTCCAGTGTTTGGAAGTTTAGGTCATGTGCACAAGAATGTGATTAAAGAACTGCAGTTGGGTGGATTGCAAAAATATATTTGTTCAGTTTCAGCCATTATAGGGAGTATGCAAATATGGAAACGAAGATGTTTTGTCTATCCTTGTGTTGAATGTCATACATCTAAGGACTTGTGAATGTATGTTAGCCATGTGTACCTGTCATCTTGCAAACTTACTCGCCAAGGTATTTGGATTCTGTTTTTGTTGCTTGCAGCAAACAAGGAACAGCATCTATATGTCTGTCTGTCTGTCTGTCTGTCTGTCTGTCTATCTATCTATCATATATCTATCCTCTATCTATCTATCAGTTCGTTATCTCCAGCAGAGAGCGCTGTCTCACACTATTTCCATTCTGACCACACTTGGAGGGTTTTGATGAAGAACAGTAACATTTCCTCTGTTTCTTTGACGTAAACATTCAAGATCACCGAACTTTAGGTAGTTTGTTCAGAGGAAAAGCTGTCCTGTTCTTAAACATGTGTTCGGCGGGTCCCTTCAGACAGGGGAGTTTCCTCAGCTATATTTAGACATCCTTTGTAATGTCACTGTCATTTCAGGATTGTTTCAGTTCCCCTTGTGCACTGCGGGGAATCCACAACAGATTGCATTGACATTTACACACAACGATTCTTCAAAGTTCTGGTGCATGACTGAAAGACACATACTGGTGAGTGAAGAGAACTAGTCAAAAATAAATCTGGTGGTCAGGGCAGCATCTCCAACTAGGACGAGTTCACATAAAGGTCACCCACTATTTTACAGAGTGTCAAAAAGCTTGACATGAGACACTTTCAAACTGTCTTTTGGGTGTGTCATTTACACCAGTGTCTCTTTGCTTCCTGCGTTTCATTCCTGTTGTCTTGGCCAATTGAGCAGTGAGCACCAATCAAAACACTTCCTCCTCACAGTCATACAACCTTAACTAACTGAATTACAAAAATAGTGTCTCAGTTATCCAAAATCAAACGAACACTGATATAAATCCACTTTTCTAAAGGGAAAATATGGGATACAAGGCCCCTTATAGTTCAGTGTTGAGTTGGGTGTCTGTCTGTCTGTCTGTCTGTCTGTCTGTCTGTCTGTCTGTCTGTCTGTCTGTCTGTCTGTCTGTCTGTCTGTCTGTCTGTCTGTCTGTCTGTCTGCGTGCGTGCGTGCGTGTGTGCGCGCTTAACACACACTGGCCTGGTTTCACAAACGGGGCTTAGCTTAAGACAGGACTAGGCCTTAGTTAAATTAAGATATTTAAGCAACGTTTACAAAAATGCCTAATAAGAAAACATTACAGGTGTGCATCATGACACAGAACAATGACACTGACATGTTTTAAGATGTCAGAGCAAGATATTTTCAGTTGAGACCGCTCAAACATGCATTTTAGTCTGGGACTAGCTTAAGCCTTGTCTGTGAAACCGGGGGACTGAGAAATTGATTTCTGCAATACTTGATTATTTAAGTAAAATGTAGCTTTTATAGGACATCAGTGATTGGACAGCTCACCATCACACTGCTGGTCTGGCGTCGGTGATTAAAGGGGAAGGGATTCAAGTGAAAATTAACCATGGTTTTACTACAACAACAAAAATTGTACTATAGTTAAACCATGGTAGCCACAAATTAACCATAGTTTAACCATGCTATTTAGTAAAACTGTGGTTATACAAATGGTAAAAAATAGGCCAAAAAAATGTGTTACTACACTTTTACCATGCATCATTTTCTCAAGGGATTTGTATTCTTTCGTGTCTTAATAGTTTGATATTTTGTACTATTTAATTAAAAAGTCCCCTTAAAAGTAATTTAAGTTAATTAAAAAAGATTTGCGATCCGTGCAATGAAGTTCCTATCTGAATAACGATTCGTGAATTTCAGATTGGGACTTCGGGATTAGCACATATCACAAATCTTTCAATTAACGAAATGATTTACGAACCCGCTCCAAAGTTCTGATCTAAATAAAACGATTCGAGATCCGCTCTCCAAAGTTTCGATTCGCAAACCCGCTCCGAAGTTAAAGGGTCACTCCACCCCAAAATGAAAACGTCGTTCCAAACCTGAAAAGGCTTTGTTTTTACAATTTAAGATATTTTAGATGAAAACCGGGAGGCTTGTGACTGTCCCATTGACTGCCAAACAATTAACACGGTCAAGGCCCAGAAAAGTATGAAAGGCATCGTCAAAATAGTCCATCTGCCAATCTGAATTTTATGAAGCGAAAGTTCAACACTTTCTTCTCAATCACAAGAAAATGAAATACAAATTGTATATTTATCTAAAGTCATTTTTGCTTAGTTGAATTGGGATCATTGAACATCAGCAGCAAAGACACTGGTTAATAAAATGGTATTAAATACATAAAGGATATTTGTGTTTACATTTCATTATTGCAGAGTTGTGTAATATTCTCCCTTTCACTGTTTTTGTTAATTTTGAAGAATACTGAATATTGTGCGGGTGAGATGAGTAAATGCATGTTGACAATTAGTCTAGATACTAATTGCTAATTGCTGACAAAAAAAAATGTATAGACTGAATGCACTGTAAGTCGCTTTGGATAAAAGCGTCTGCTAAATGCATAAATGTAAATGTAACTACAGTAGCATCATGTTCACACAGCGTCTCTGCACTTACTCAGGATTTCTCTAAACATGCGACAGAAGAGCTGTCAGTCAATGAATGGGAAAATAAAGTGGCATTACTTATTTGAAAAAGTAACTCATATACTGTATTTTCTTGTAAATTAAATGTACTACACCAGTTACTTGAAAAAGTAATCTGATTAATAGCTTGCTTTACTTGCAATGCGCTACACCCAACACCAGGGTTACTGTAGCTGGTTCATTTATCGACCAATAGGAGCTGGTTGAGGATCACAGCGGGCTTTGTGTTCGACGCCACAACTATTTGAAATGCGATTGGGACAAAGATGGTGTCTGTTTGGGTGTCATAGCGTAGCTGCAACCTTACCTGACCTGTTCCAGCAATTGTGATGCGCATATTCCACTTTGCCTTTTTTAAAATGAACAAGATAATGTATTTGTCTTTTCGGCACCAAACCTTTGAGTCAGTGGTTCTTGGTCAAGAACACTAAAGTGGCACCGATCCCCAGGAAAAAGAGCTTGGTTTTGAGGCACAACAACCTTATGATTAGCCTGCACAACAGATTCAGTTAAGTTTGGGATTTGTTGACTGGAAGGCAGCGTTCCAGTAGTATGACAGAAGCAAGCATGGTGGATATAACCTATACAGCAAACTAAGCACTACTTGGCCAGCAGTGTTCGGAGTAACGCGTTACAAAAGCAATGCATTACAGTAACATTACTTTTCGCTGTAACGCTGTAGTGTAAGGCATTACTAATCAATTTTCAGTAATATTTTACTCGTTACATGTTCGGTAACGCTTGCGTTACAACACACTTTTAGCCCAAAATTTAATTTAAAGTCAGGCTCCGACTCTTTTCCGTCCCTAGGGCCAGGCTTCGGGCCAATATATGCCATAGTTCCATAGTTCAGACCCGGGCCGGGCCTCAGGCCTGTTTTAGGCTTCTCCTTATCTTTATATTTTGATGAAAATAAATTCCCACGCTGGTGGAAACAACACGAGACCATGTCCATCAAGACTGTGAAGAGCGGCTCGATGGTGTTTAGTGTCCCGCAGCAGCAGCGAGCCGTCAGCGCAGAGTTCTGCGTTCAAATACACACAATAACGCTTGCCGTAAAGCCCCAGCAAAAGTAATACCGTGAAATAGTAACGATTCGCCATCTCCTCGTTAGACGCACTTTTAAAGAGAAGTGCATCTTCACGGATAATGGGTATATTAAAGAGTTTTTGTTTTTATTTATTTCATTAAGTATTAATTTAAAGCTTTCTATAGATATATTTATCATGTCTGTGAGGCATGAATTCGCTGTCTTTCGGTTCATTTTTGTGAAGCGCTCCTGTTTAAGATAAAAGAACAACGTTTTGTTGATATTGTGAGTGCACACAAATAAAAGCAGACCCTTTACAGTTCCCAATGATGTATTACTCTTACTTTTACGAGCAAAAATTACTTTACTTTAGCTTCCACTCTCCGCACAAACTATAGGATGCAGCGTTTAAACGTTGTTAGCCTACATGCTTGAACGGTTTTAGTTTATCTTTGATTTTAGGCAAGTCGTGATGATTTGAGAAGGCTAAATTGATCAAACATTATTAATCAGCCCGCCGGTCTGCCGCTGGCCGCTTGGTTGTTGCTTTAAGAAAGAAAAAACGTATTTAATGACCAAAAAAATGCTCCAAACTTTTTTTAAATGAAATTAATAAAAATAAAACGAATATATACACACTTTGGCATTACATATATGAACTATTTTAATAGCTGAAACATGAGGCGTTTTGGGAGGGGGGGGGGAAGACAGGCTCGGGTCGGTAATTCTGATAAGTCGGTCGAGGGCCTCAGCGTCTCGGGACAGGGCCGGGCTAGGGCCCACATTTGAGGCCCGTGCAGGGCTCTTGTACATTTTGTCATTTTGGAATGTTAAGTTCTACTTCTGTAGTTATTTTGCTGAAAGTAACTCAAAAGTAATACAGGAATAATGTAACATTACAACTCTGAGACAGTATTATTGTAAGGTAAGGCATTACTTTTAAATAACAGTAACAAGTGATCTATAATATATTACAGTTTGGAAGTAGCTTGCACAACACTGTTGGCCAGTGAAGACACATCTTCTGGGGATAGGCCATTTTCCTTCTAAACTGAGGAAGACCAGGAGTATTTAAGCTCTTTGTGTGTTTGCCCATTGTGCCCATGCATCACCTTCAGCTGAACAAATGTTTTAAGGGATATAATGAAACATTCAAATGACTGTTAATAAAGAAGCTCCAGGCATCAGTCAAACACAGATCCACACAACACACCACACACACAGACACACACACACACACACACACACACACACACACACACAGACACAGACAGACAGACAGACAGACAGACAGACAGACAGACAGACAGACAGACAGACAGACAACACACAGACAGACACACACACACAGACACACACACACACACACACACACACACACACACACACACACACACACACACACACTCACACACACACACACACACACACACACACACACACACACACACACACACACACACACACACACACACAGACAGACACAGACACAGCACACACACACACAGACAGACACAGGCACACACACACACACACAGACAGACACAGACACACAGACATACACACACACACACACACACACATGTTGTTTTTTATGGTTTACGGGGACTTTCCATAGACGTAATGGTTTTTATACTGTACAAGCTGTATGTGCTATTGCCCTACACCTACCCTACACCTAAACTTAGCCCTCACAGGAGACGGTGCATTTCTATTTTCCTCAAAAAAACTCACTGTATGATTTATAAGCGTTTTAAATTATGGGGACACTGAAAATGTCCTCATAAATCACCTTCTCCTTGTAATACCTATGTCATACCCATGTCATTATACATTTGTGTCCTCATAAACCACATAAACATGCCCCACACACACACACACACACACACACACACACAGACAGACACACAGACACACCACACACACACACAGACACACCACACAGACACAGACAGACAGACAGACAGACAGACAGACAGACAGACAGACACACACACACACACACACACACACACACACACACACACACACACACACACACACACACACACACACACACACACACACACACACACACACACACACACACACACACACACACACACACACACACACACACACACACACACTACACACACACACACACACACACACACACACACACACACGTGTGTGTTACAGTGCATTCTACAGTGAATGTTTATTATAGCCACAAATTATTTCATACAGTATTTGTATACTAACAATTTTTACATAAACTTCAACCAATGGTTCAATGTTCTTTTTTTATGTACAGTACAATCAAATTTAACAGGAGATGAAACAGAACTTGAAGTGCGAATGGCAAAAGGATGCTTTTGCACTCATAAAGTCCGGATCAAGGCATCTTGAACATATAGTTTGAATCTAAGTACCAAACACCGAGATCTTGACTGTTGCATTGGAAACACACACTATGCATGTTACTTTGGCTCATCTAGACTGATTTCAGTGAAGACCTCTTCTGCTGTTCCTCGCCCTATATTACATAAAAACACAATTACACTGTAAGTGTACAAAAACACAATTGCGTTAGCACAAAGGTTGTGGGTTCGATTCCCAGTGAACACATGTACTGACAAAAAATGTATAACCTGAATACTGTAAGACGCCTGCTAAATGCATAGACCTAATTTTTGTAACTATCATCAACATAAAATAGGCCAAAAATCATTCTACAGGCATGTTGGTCAATGATTGTTTTTTGGTTGTACTTACCAGGATTACTGACATTATTGTTGTTTTCATTTTGCGGCGTATCGGTGGCGTCAGCATCGATCGAATCGTTATAGTCAGATTCACCTCCAAACAGATCCAGGTCTAGGCTAAACTCCACTTTCTTCATGTGGCCAGGTGTAGCTAAGCTTGAGTTTGAAGTGAAACTGTTCTCTTCTGGAACATTCTGCTCATCTTTAAGATAATAGACGGGAAGATTATCATCACTATTGAACACAACAAAGTGAACTTATACAACTCATTCAAGCAGCCATCAAGAGAAGGCTTTACATGATAAGCCTATTTGAGAGCTTGCATGAAATAACAGACGCAATGCTGCCAAAGCAACGTAAAAATGCTGCAGTTTGTAAAATGCTTTACCATTTTCATCGGTGGATGTTTGTTCAGTTTTCTCTCCTGCAGACCCATTTGCTATCGGATTAGTCTTCTCCTCTTGTACATCGTCCAAACACACAGACACATCTGAGCAGAAAGACATAAAGAGAGATTAACCAAAACTAGATTTACAGGTTTCTGACCAGACTGCACACAGTTAAATCAAGAGCGTTCATATCACACTCATTCACACTTGCCTTTGTTGGTTTGGTCGTAGCTGATGCCTTGTTGGTCGCTCCTGAGCGGGGTGTCAACGTAATCATTGGCAGCTACATCGACACGAGTCAGATCAAACGAGTAACTCTACAATCACAATACAAGAGTTATGCCATTAGAATACAGCAGATCACATTAGACTAAGTGTGTGTGTGAGAGAGAGAAACGTATGCTAAATTCAATATATATATACATATGCAAGTATGCTAATTTATTTAAATTCGTTATTTTATAAAGTGCAATACAGTATTCAATAAAACATTTACAAATTCAAAACTGCAATAAATGACCACGTGACTCTCTTCGATGCAAGTGATTTAAGCAATTCCATAATAATAATAATAATAATAATAATAAATATTACCTAAAGAGTAAAGCATGAAAAATAGGTGGGTACATAAATGGGGGGAAAATTACATAAATTAAAATTAGTTACATTTTCTATTAGTTAAATTTATTTATTAACATTTTTATTTTATAAAAATAGAATTTCAAAACAACAAATCATAGTGTGACCCTATTTAGTGGATGTGGATTAGTGAACAAATTATACAAATAATAATAGATCATATTAAAATAAACTCGATTTGGTTCATTTTATTTATTTATTAACATTTATATTGAATAAAATGCAATACTGGATTTAATAAAAAATGGTAAACATTCAAATGCCAGTAAATGACAGCATGACCCTCTTTGATGTATGTGATTTAATTGATTCAATATAAATAAAAATAGTTTAAATGAAGTAAATGTACTCAATCTCCTTACCAATGGCATAAAGTGAATTCGTATGAGATTGAACTGACTAGAAGAGGGTTGTCTCTGTAACTAGTCAGAGGACAGCATGGCAAACAGCTCACTCGGGTTTGGAACAGATCCAAAATGTACTAAATGAAATATCATATCAAATCTTACCCTTCCTTTCTTTCTCAGACAATACAAAATGGCAAGCAGAAAACCAATCAGGATCAGGATGAAGATCAAAATGATGATAGCTGTCAAAAACACACCATATCTGTAGGTTCTCAGTTTATAATGGGAATGAATAGGTTAATTAATTGGTTTAATAGGTTAATTAATTAATAGGTTGATCAAAAGTTACAGTGAAGTCACTGAAGTCATTAGATCAAAAGTGACAGTAAATAAATGTATAATGTTACAGAAACTATTCCAGTTTTATGTATTTTTGTATGTATTTATCAAATAAACGAAGCCTGGTACGGCCGGAAGAAAGGATGTTTCAAAGCAGACGCTGTGTTGTGCCGAGTCCAGCTCACCTCCTATATTTGATGTTGAATCTGAAACACATTACAACAAACACCCCAGAAGAATGAATTCAGATGCACCGAGAAACAAACACACACATCTGCTTTTGAGAGCATGCAGTTATGAAGACATCGAGCTTTGGTGTGAGTCTTCGAGCATGCTGCTGTAATACACACAGAGTGCATTTAATAGAGCAGAGAGAGAGAGAGATGTGGTAAGACTGCGTTCAGAAAGCATGAAACACGCCGAATCTCGCACCCACTCACACTTTACCCGCTCAGATCTCAGAGCTTCACACACTCCACACTGACATGTTCTCTGCGTGTCACAAACATCTGCTCTTTAGTTACTATGCATTTCAAATGATACATTTTCTCTAAAGGGTAGAGATACACTATGTCTCTTTATGTATACACTATACATGAAGTATATGTATACTTGTATAAAAATTTTTTTAAATAAATAAAACCTAGATTTACCACAAATTTCACAACAGAACATCACTGAAATGCACACTACTGGTCAATTTTTTACTGTTTGAGTTTTTGTAAAGAAGTCTCTTATTCTCTCCAAGGCTGCAGTTATTTGATCAAAAATACAGTAATATTGTGAAATATTATTGCAATGTAAAATAGCTGTTTTCTATGTGAATGTATGGTAAATTAATTTATTTCTGTATTTTCAGCATCATTACTCCAGTCTTCAGTGTCACATGATCTTCAGAAATCATAATAATATACTGATTTACTGCTCAAGAAACATTTCTGATTATTATCAATGATTTTAATTTTTTTGTGTAAACTGTGGCACATTACCGTTAAACGTTTGGAATGAGAATGAGTTTTATTGGCCAGGTATGTTTACATACGAGGAATGTGTTATAGAGACAGAAGCTCCACAGTGCAACAGAAAAAACAGGACAGGACACAGATGATAAAAGAATAATATACAAACAGGCAATGTACAAAATAGCAAAAACACTATATATAATTATTTAAGATTTAACACTTTTATTCAGCATGGATGCATTAAATTGATCAAAAGCTACAGTAAAGACATTTATAATTTTATGAAAGATTTTTATCTCAAATAAAAGCTGTTCTTTTGAACTTTATATTCATCAAAGAGTTCTGAAAAAAATGAAAGAAAGAAAAAAGAAGCAGTTTTCAACATTGATAATAATCAGAAATGTTTCTTGGAGCAGCAAATCAGTATATTATTATGATTTCTGAAGATCATGTGACACTGAAGACTGGAGTAATGATGCCGAAAATGCAGATTTAATCACAGAAATAAATTACATGTTAACTGATATTCACATAGAAAACAGTTATTTGAAATTGTAATAATATTTCATGATATTACCGTTTTTACTGTATTTTTGATCAAATAAATGCAGCCTTGGTGAGCAGAAGAGACTTCTTTCAAAAACATTAAAAAATCTTCATTATTCAAGACAGCATAAATAGTGAAAGTTGCTTCCCATATTTTCAAAATGACACATTTTTGAAGCTTCAATAAAAGGACCTTTTCAAAATGGGAAAATATTGTATGCACTTAATAAACTATAATTGAGCATTTTTCTCACTTTAAATACGCCGGTGAGCTGGTTTAGTGCTCAGACTCTGCAGAAAGCTGCTCGATGACCGTTTAGACAACATCGATTAGACAAAGAGCAAGTAATTCATGTAATTCAGAGACACAGTCTATCAAATCCTACTTAAATAGCAACAGCTTCCATTACCCATAACCACCCAACAGATCATTAAAAATCCTCCAACCTTTTGGTTTAGGATCCTCCTTTGGTTTTGCACGTGCAGTCGAAGAAGAGGTCACTCCAATGGTGCTTTCATTAATGCCAGAATAGCCATCACTGGTCTTAGTTGTATAAGGGACATCTGTAGTTGATTTATTAAACTGATCATTCTCTAACGAGCTCGAGTCGTTCCCAGCGGTTGTTGATTCTTCTGTCGTCGCAGTAGTGTTGGGGCCTGCTGTGTCTGATATCACAGTGGTGGATATCTCTGAAGGAGATGGTGATGGAGAGGAGAACATCCCATAATCACACAAGAGAAGAGCAGCTGAAAATAAAGAGGACAAACTAAATATAAAATAGAAACATTTCCTCACATGATTTAAGCATGCAGCATCTATATGTATGACTCTTCAATAACTATCAGGGGAAATAAAAACAGACACAAATGACAGAAATATGAATATCATTTAATAGAATTTGACTAGAAATCTTTCATACTGTGATATCTGCCTCCAGATTGCAAATGTGAGCACATGTTTTTCTCAAGAGGAACTTCTGAGAAGCATCTGCTTTATTTAATCTCATCGAAATCAAAGGAAAACACCTGATATTAAACAGATCGATGGGAAAAGACAGCCGCAGTGTGGATAGGAAGATATTTTCACATTTTTGAATATTCAAAACCAATAAGTACAACAAAGGAAAACAAATATTGTTGTGTTTTTTTATATCCAACAGATTTAATATTTTAATAGATGCTGGTTTTTTTTTTGGTTTTTTTTTCCAGATTCAAAATTCCAGACAGGATAAATAATGTAAAATATTATGAAATAAGCTCACACAAGGCTTTCACCTATGCTACTCCCCCCCCCCCAAAAAAAACATGCAACATCTGTTAAAAAAAGAAAAATTACAAGCAACTCACCAAAAACATGTATAAGTACACAGTAAGTGCGCATCTTTCAGTCCGGTCTTTGGTTGATAGTAACAGTCCAGCTCCACCTAAACTGAGTTTTCTGTTCTCTGACACTTCGTCATCATCGCCTCTGAATCATGGAAACCACAGCGAGGCCAGAACAGGATGCCAGCAGCAGAGACACACATGCAAACATGCAGCTTTCTAACCGTTCAGAGGAAGCTCAAGTGCAACTACAAGCACGACGTGACATCATATTCGATTATAAATACTGCACATTTCAGCCAAAAGAGTTATTGCATAAATAGTGCTGATTAGAGCAGATTTGCTTTCCTTACCTGATGGATTGAGTAAACATGTTAGTTGATATTTTTATAAAAAGTAAACTTTGAATGCATGTTTAAGTTATTGGAGGCTACAACAAATAGGCTGCAGGTTGTTTCTATATTTTTTTAAATGTTGGGGTGCCAATATAATTACATAAGCATGATTAGATTTCAAATTAAATCACTAATCCAGAGAAGGGAGACATTTAGCTAATTTGACCCATGTTTCGTTTACATGGATTGATTTGCAAAAGCTCAGATTATTTTTGATAAATAGCAGCCCCTGGTGGACAAGTGTGTATTGATCTGACCTATTTGTCGAAGTTAGAGCATAAAGTTTGCACTTGCACAGCAAAGTCGGTAGATATTTATTTATTTTTTGTGCCAATTGCAAATGTTGATAAAATGGTTCACGTATACATGGACCTTGTTTTAGCAGCCTTTGTACGGTTGTGATAAAGATGACTATTTTGTAAAAAAAAAAATTGGTTTAATGAATCGAATGCCACTTAATTGTAATTAAGGGCCATGTGTTAATGTCTACGAGAAAGCGCCGATCTGAGTGTCTTTCGCATCTGTCATGTTTTGGTGAATGTGATTATTAGGATGAGGAAAGCTGTTCTCAGATCTGCACGGTTTTATAAATGCAACCCAATCCTGTTTTCCCCCCATTCATCTAATCAGTCTTATTTAATGTGTAATTAAAAGTACATAAAACCCAATAAAAAAAAAGTTTGCACTTGCACAAAAGACTGATCGACTCATAAGTAAAGCGTCAATAACATGTTTGTTTTGGTAAGTTTAGGGGCAATAAAACAATAAAATGCAGTATATTTGTAGATCAGTAAAAAATGGCAGCACAGCGGGTGTAAAAAAAACATATTACAGACATAAATCTCAAGCAAAGATAATCTTGAACGCATATCTGAAATGTTTAAATGTGAACTACAAGTACTAAATGCAAGAAGTGCATTATAAATCCTACACTTTTAATCAAAAATGTAATTCATCATGTTACTAATGATAATGAAAGCAGACCACTAGATCCCATCTGATAACTTGTTTAAATATGCTTGTCGATAATTACATGCTAATAAGTGTCTCAAACTTAACTTTTGCATGCATGTTTGAATGTTCAAATGTGAACTACAAGTGCCATATTGTACAGTATAAATCATATACATTAACCCAAAAATGTTATTTGATTAATCTCTATTCCTTACCTAACAGATTATCTAAATATGCTTATCAATATTTGTGTGCTATTAAGTGTCTCAAACTAAACTTTTGAATGCATGCATGAACATGAACTACAAGTACTAAATGCAAGAAGTGCCACATCATACAGTATAGAAAATACTACTCTTTTAACCCAAAAATGTGATTTCATTAATAATAATAATACTAGACCTCTATTCATTACTTGATATATTTTGAATGTTTAAATGTGAACTACAAGCACTACAGTCTTTTATTACAAATCCTACATTTTTACATTTAGATGAACTACAAGTACGTCTTCTGTTATGCATTTTACACTTTTAACCCAAAATATTATTTGTATTAATAATGACAATGAAACTAGATCTCTTAATAGATTTGTTTGAATGTTTAAATGTGAACTACAAACTCTGTGTCTTACATTATAAATCTTACCCAGAGATGTTATTCAATTAATAATCATAATAAAAGGAGATCTATATTCCTTATAGATAATTAAATAATAAATTGAATTGAACATTATGTACTTACCTCAAGAATGAATACTACAACCCATATAGATATGCTTTTGATAATAGCTAATAATAAAACATTGTATACTTGATATATTTTGAATGTTTAAATGTGAACTACAAGCGCTAAATGCAAGACTTGACTTTTAACCCAAATATTAATTTTATTATATTGTAAATAATCATACACTTTTAAACCAAAATAATAATGATAATAAAAGCTTATAGATAATAAGGATAATAAATTGAAGATCTTTATTACCGAATCATCTGAATAAATGCTTTTGATAATACAAGCTTGACATATTAAATAAATGAACCAATCCTTGTCTGGATCCCTGTCTCTGGAAAGTTTCGTAGAAGAGCGTGCAATTGAGCGATCAATGAAAACTGAATAAAGCCAGCTAAACCGATCCATCCTGCTGTAATACAAAAAACATTTATTTCCTGTAGATTTGCATTTACATGAACTGTTCTCTTTACAAAACACATCTGAAACCCTTTCATTCTAGCACAGTCTTACGAGAAGGCAAAGTGCGTCCATTCGAGCAGAAGCGTGGGTCATCTGATGGTGCGGTACATCATGAAGTCTACAGTGGTGCATCGTGGGAACTTGCCGATGGAGCTCTCCTCCACGGGCGTGTAGACTTTGATCTGCCGCATGTGCGTGTCCCGTCCGTTCTGGTGGTTGGCCAGCACGGCGATCTGGATCATGAAGGTCCTGATGGGATTGTTCACCAGATCTAACAGAGGGATGTGAATCCAACCGCTCGGCTCCACCATCTCCAACTGCTGCTCTCACACACACAAACAGCGCTCGGATCACAATCAAAGCATTTATTTCCTGAAAATTACTCAAAATAAATCAATAAATGGACATGGAATACTGATTTGAGTTATGAATTATTTTACTATGCAAGAAGAAAGATACCATAGTGTTATTGTAGCATCATTGAGATACTATTATAGCTTATAAACCTTTTTTAATTATAGCTTATATACATTTATTTTTTTTATTAATATATTTTAGTGAAATAGTTTACATTAAATTAGTTTAAATTAGTATGCATATATATATTATATATGTCTACACACACACACACACACACGCACACACACACACACCACACACACACACACACACACACACACGCTCACACAATAAGCATTTATTTCCTGAAAATGACTCAAAATAAATCAATAAATGGACATGGAATACCCCTTGATTTTTTTATTTATTCTATCAAGAAGAAAGATACCATAGTGTTATTGTAGCATCATTGAGATACTATTATAGCTTAAACCTTGTAGCTTATGTACTTTTATTTTGTTATTAATATATTTTATTAAAATAGTTTACATTAGTATGTCATAATATATATATATAATATATATATGTCTAGCACACACTGTCCTAATAAGTAGTTACATTTCACTACTGATTATATCTTATGTACTTTTATTTTGTTATATAATTGAGTATGTGACGAATATAAAAAATAGTTTAATTAGTATGCACACACACACACACACACACACACACACACATACACACATACACATACACACACACACTACATGTCTACACACATCTCACCACACACAATAAGTGGTTACATTTTAATTATTCGTTAAAAGTTTGTTAAAATTTCATTTCCTGTTAGTTTTTTTTTTTAAGTAATTTTATTTCAATGATCGTTTTAATACAATTTAAACAAATTAAATGAGAAAAGTTTGATTTTATTGCAGTTAATGTTTATTTTATTTGTAAAAAATATGGTTCTAGATATTAAAATATGATATAAAATATTTTATAAAAAAATCTAATGTATTACATAAAAATAACGGACCATGAAATGCCACAAAGGACCAATCCCAGTCAGGTATTTTAGCATACAGGTTATGAGTGACGTGAGCGGTGTCTCGCACCCGGATCTCCTGCAGGTTGTGGAAGTTGTTTCCCACTCGGACCGAGATCTTGCTGGGAGTGTAGCTCTCATCTGATTTATAATCGGCATAAATACACAGCATTTTCACCGTCGTTTTTCTCCTAGCAGGACACAACAGAGAGGAAACATTCTGATACAGTTTGTGAAGTGTTCATTATAACATTCATCATTAAAACAACTTTACGGTTTTCTAAATATAATACAGTATGCACGACTTGTTACTAAAAATGTAATGTAAAAGTGTCTGATGAACATCTAGAGAGCGGGATGGTTGCTAGACATTATGCTTTTATACTGTATGATATAATATCAAAGTCTAATAATAATAATCAATGAGAGGTACATAAAAACAGCCTAAATTAAATATTTTTAAAGTACTAAACAATATATTCATACTGTATCTATTGATCAGTGCATTTTCATGGCCTTTAGAGTTCATTTATTACTGAATAAGGATTGTTCAAATATATTTCAGACACACAAACTAAATAATTTAATCAGTTAAATATTTTAGTGTACTTTAAAAACCATAAATAATTTTTTCCCTTGAACTTATAATAATTTTACACTTTTCTAGGACTTTACATTTACGTTTAGTTAATAATATATTATGTACAGATATATGAATATATATATATTGTAACTGATCCAAAAAACATTCATGTTAACCAGCCAATCACACATATTTATTAGCTGTAAACAACCGTATCAAAACGTCTAAATACTGTCAGATCCATCGACCCCGATCTGGATGCATCAGTGCATTAGGTCCATCAGTTCATAGAGTGGTTAATGGTGTCTCTACCTGAACTGAATGTTCACTAGATGCGGCTGAGAGCCATCGGACTGCCAGTACGTCTCCAGATTATCATCTCTCAACTGATCGACTCCAAACCCTTCACACAGAAACAGAACGGATGAATGAATGAACAGAGGAACACAAGAGATGCATGCATTAATCAGGGGGCCGTTCTTCGTGCGTCGCTAACTCCGTTAGCTGGATTTGACTGTTGATGATTTCTTGATCTTGGATCGTTTGGTTCTTCGAAGCTCATCCTGGAGTTGTTCTCATAGAAACAGGTCCGTAAGCTTAAACCTGCTTATTTCATGTAAACAGGATTAGATTGCATCTTTTTAAGCAGAATTGATACTTAAAATCTGTCACAGCCACCGCTACTTTATTATAAGAGTACCCTGCTGGTCCAGGGACAATAATTTTAAATAATAATAATTAAAAAAATATTTGAAAATAAGATAACACTGTTGTGTAGTCTATAATACTATAGACACAGCCAGTTTTACTCATTGAAAGATTTATTAGTGATGAAATAATTACTTTATAATTATTATACAGTTAATCTGAGCCGTGCATTAATTTGAGTGATGACAGATATTATGGGATGTGGCTTGATGGAGCGCAGGAGATGCAGATAACATGATCTTTAAGAAACTGTAATTAATGCTGTCACGTAACAAATCTGTTTCAACGATAAAATTAAATCAATGGTTAATTACAACACTGAAGTAAAAATGTAAAGCCTGTACAAATACTAGAAAAAGTTTTTCAGGTGCTTTTTTAAATAAATGTCATTACGTTCCTGTCTGCCGCCAGCCATCGCTGCATTGCTATCTTGGTTTCGAGTATCAATATGCAGTGTTAGTTCTTTTAAAAGTATGCATACAATAATGCGTTACTCTCTAAAAAAGTAAACTAATTCAGTTTTGTTACTTTTTATAGAAGGTAAGGCGTTACATTACTTGGTTACTTTCGTGTTTCCGTGATTGTTTGTTTTTATACAAAAGGTCTATTTATAGCAGTTTTTCACACCAAAAATGTAATGAATAAACCTCAGACTGAAGGAAGTAAATCACGTTTACAGAAGAACACAGGAGAAGTTCAACTCTCTTCAGTTAAAAACAACAATGTGTTTATCTAAAGTAATTTTTGATTATTAGTATGTTGAACTTTCAAAGGTCAGCAGCAAACAATGTTTAATAAAATGAGATGATATATTTGTGTTGTTTTACATATTTAATTATTCATTACGTTTTCATTTCCTGTTTTAATTCATTTTGTGAATACTGAATCTGTTTTTTGTGAGTGGGATGAATTAATCACATTCATATTTAGTCTAGATTAGCCAGTAAGAATCACACGGCGCTGTCATCGTTGCAGAAAAAAGTAACTGATTTTCTAGTAATTAAAAAGTAATGTTTACTTTACTAGTTTGAAAAGTAATATTATTACGACTCGCGTTACTTTATGCGTTAACCCAATACAATATCTGCCCTTTTCAGGGAACACAGTACTCTTACACAACTTCATCCAGATATTAGCCAGAGATCAGTTATCACGATTAGAAGATCTGGCATCTCTCAAATCATCTCAGATGTATTAAGCGAGGTACGAAGAAGGTGTGTAATGATCAAAAACAGAGAATAAATGAGAAACACACCTGGCTTGCACGAGGACAGCGACCACACGGCTTGCGATCCGATCTCTCGGACGGTACCTGTGCGCTCCAGCTGCTTGGGATCTGCACCCGGGGGGGTTTTAGTGGTCGTCGCCATGATTACTGAGGAGTGGGAATGAAGACAGACAGAAGGGATGGAATTAAACACACACAGACAGTATAAAAGACACTGACATTATGCAACGGGTTTACAGATACATTTGACATAAATGTGGAATTATTCATTTAGAAAAAAAGCATGTAAACAAAACAATAAAACTATGGTATTCTTATTTTGAAAGGAGTTTTACTAATGTACTTTTACACACACACACACACACACACACACACCACACACACACACACACACACACACACACACACACACACACACACACACACACACACACACACACACACACATTTTTATTAGGCTCCTATGTGTAGGTTCAGTGATTTCACTTTAATGGCAACAATTAGGTTATTTTCATTGCACACTTACACAGTGAAATAACTGAACTTAACATAGGACTGTGAAAAATGCTATGTTTAGCAAAAAAACTTAGAAAAAATGCTAACTTAAAGGCTTTTGCATCTCAACTCAACTCATATAATATATATATTTATATATATATATATATAGCAAATGAGAAGATAGTAGCAATATATTTGCAAATGTGAAAATAAGAGTGTAATAATCGTCCTTCATCATTCAACATAACAGATATATGTATATAAAAATACAAAAAATACTTTACATTTTGGACATTTGTATTTTATTAAACTTAAAATGTTTCAAACCCGTCGCTGACAAATGAGGAAAACCTAGTGTTTTGAAGGATGTGTCAGATAATTAGTTTTTGGGGCAGCAATGTGATCTTTTTTAATGTCATCTGATTCTTAAATATGGCTGACAAAATGTTTAACTATTGTTAAACTGAATAACATTTTAGTGGGTGTCTTCTGTAAATCATGGTAAAAGTGAGTCATTATAATTACTTTACTTTTTAGTCATTTAGCAGACGCTTTTATCCAAAGCGACTTACAAATAAGAAAAAAGTAACTAAAACTATAAGTTAAAACTCTATAAATACTATATATACACATTTAAGAAAATGGAGAAATTAAATAAAATGACAAATGCATACAACAACATTTCAAAACTAAACATTTAAATGAAAACAAAAAATAAAGCTAAAAACATTTCAAAATATTAAAACAACAAAAGGTATGAGTATAAAAATTATTCTAACGTCACTAAGCCATACACCCATATATATATATATATATATATATATATATATTATTTAATTTCCATGTAGTATGTTGAAGTAACGTTACTAAAATAACTCTAATTTATTAAAACTAAAGCTAAAGAAAATACCTATAAAGACATAATAAATTCATACATAATTTATCTAAAATTAAAATAGATAAATCAAACGGCAGTAGTTTATCAGTAATCCTAAAAAAAGAACACTGTCAAAAACACATGCTAACAAACAACAACTTACACATAGTAAGAATTAGTTATACAAACTAAAACAGAAGTGAAACAAGCAGTAAGAAAGAAGAGAAATAAAAAGCGATACTTAATTATATAGTTATTATATTTACTCAGAGAAATAAACACAATTAAACAGGACACATTCTAATGTAACGTTACGGGGAATATTGTTTTGCTGCTTGGAGACTCTCTCTCTCTTTATAGTCTTTCAGAAGTGTGGTATTTTATATGAACATGGTTAAGAAAATTCAACTGCATGACGTATTTATACACATACATCACAGTACTATGACAAATATAACACAAGGTAACGTTAGTTTAATCAAAAACAGCTAATGTTACCTTTTAATTTATAGTAAAACAAAACTGCAGTCACTCACCGGCACTGAAAAACACTCGCACAATACTGTCTTCTTACTTCTGTTTCCACAACTAACATAAATTCAGGATCATTTTCTCAAAAAGGGTCAAATAATGGTAAACACCGAAACGCTGTTCGCATTTGCGCGCTCTCAATACGTCAGGCTTTTCGATCGCGTCGCGTCCCTTTTGCGTCACGCGTTCTGGCGCCATCTGTGCCACCGGTGTGCAACACGCGCTGTTCGTCTCTTCACGCAGTAAGAAGACATTCTCCGCTTATTAACGCGTTATACAGCGCTGTTACCGTCAGTGGGAGGTGAGCGGTGTTTTATTTGTGTTTTATAACTATTAAACAGACGCTGATGGGTATTTTGACAGACAAAAAACGCATCGTCGCCCTACGCGCGAGGCCTTTTCTGTTTCCATTTAAATGCCCCCGGTTATCACTAAAATCAAATTAACGTCATTATAAACGCAGTGTTTTATAACTAAGCAGATGTTTTAGAAAGATCGGGTGAAATAATGTTTTGGTTCTGAAGTGAAATATAGGGGAAAAGTCTCTGAGGTAAATTTTTGCGTCATCGTTAAGGGCGCGCGCTTGAGTCACGTGCGCGCGCACAGGCTCCACGTGTTCGATACGATTTAAATCTAAAATGATTTTAAACTGAACTCTGAATGTAATATTCGTTTACAACGTGAAAACAATGGTTGTCTATTTGGGAGTGGTCTGATCCAGTTGGTTCGGAATCTGTGGTGTATTGATTATTAATGTAGTCTGGCAGTTGAAAGGTTGCAGGTTCGAATCTCATTTAAAGGTTTGTGGACTTCATATTTATTGAATGCTTGTTTAAGACAGTAAAACTCCGGATACTCCAGCAGGACTGTAAAGTGCACAACGAGTCACGTTACTTGAAAGCGTTTGATAAATGACTATTTGGTAATTAAATGACTAATTTATGCGTTCAGTGTCATGACAGTGCAGTGTTGGCGTGTATAAGCGAGCTGTCACGTGTTGCCAGTGCTGCACTGTCAAATATGGCAACTCAGCAACCTCATTCATCCAGATGGAGAGCAGAGACTCAGGAACCCAGCTAATCAGACCAGGCTTGGAGATGGGTGTGCTCTCCAGACGTGTTCAGATAACAGCTGGTTTCCGTTATATCTGGTCGTTTGAATGAGTCCGTGTCTGTTAACCAGTGATAACACTGATTTTAATGGACATTGTGGGTGTTGCTAGGTTGTTCTGAGCAGTTGCTAGGTGGTTTCTTTACTGGCTCAAGTGAAAAAAGTCCACCCTTTTTGAGATTTGATTTGTATTGCATTATTAATAACACTGTATTATACTGAAGAAAAATGTGACATGCATTGACTTGTTAAATATTCCAAAATGTGATATAATAATGCTTTAACTGTGTAAAATTATATTTAAATGCAGAAAATGATAACCAGCATGTCTATCTTATTTTGGCACTAAATCATTGAAATTTGTACCTTTTGCTTTATGTAGATAATTTCATTATATCATGCAAGTCTGATTATTAGCTTGAGAAGTGTTTTGTCATTAATCTTTATTTCTCATGATTAGTAGGGCTGTGTGATATTGAAGATGTATGCAACGTATTAATGCTATACAATAATGCTTTAAATGTGTAAAGTTAGTTTAAATTAATATTTAAATGTTATTATAACCTAAATGCACTAAATCATGGACAGCATGACTTAAAACTCTGACTTTTCATATGTATTAAAATCCATTTAATTTATTAAAACTATTAATCTGTTAAAACTATGAAAATGATTCAGTTGTGATATGCATATTGCAGTTTGTACATTTGCTTTATTTGAGTGTATCATTCAATCTTGTCTTAATCTTTATCTTCTTCTAGTGAGATCTAGACCTCCTCTGTTCCTGTAGATCTGCGTCGCCGCTGTGCGACATCAAACCAGCCAAATGGCCGACAAGAACACCAGAATCGCTATCGTGAACCACGACAAGTGCAAGCCCAAGAAATGTCGTCAAGAGTGCAAGAAGAGCTGTCCGGTGGTGCGCATGGGTAAGGATCGCCCGCTGAATTCGCCTGATTTCAGTTTGGGTGCTGGTTTTGGGTGTCATTTATGTGTTTATGTGTTTTCTCAGGTAAGCTGTGTATCGAAGTCACGCCTCAGAGTAAAATCGTCTGGATCTCAGAGTCTCTCTGCATTGGATGTGGAATCTGTATCAAGGTAATTAAACGACCCTTCGTTCTGATTCTGTCTGTTCAGTGCATGTTTATATCCATGTATGTATTCAACAAAAATTAAAATGCAGATGTTTGTTTTGCACAAACTGCTCTTGTAATTTCTACTGTAGTACACTAAAGATTAGAGGTCTGCACGGGCTTTAAACTGAAGCCCGAACCCGGCCCGTACCAGAGATCATCTGACCCGACCCGAGCGGCACAGTTAAATTTAGAGCACAAACCCAAAATCTTTTTTTTTTTTTTATGTTGTATTTTTCGATTGCATGCAACGGTCAGTAAACAAATAGGCTACACATAAAGAAACAGATTCATCAAGTCTCGGCCAGTTCACAAGGCAAAAGAAAAACACCAGTTATGGAAGTTTATGAACATCAGGTGCAGCGGTCACATAAATTCTGCTTCCATTCAGGTTTTGAATGGTTGTATACCATAGAGAGGGGGATGAAAGTTGCGTGTGTGAACCTGCGTCTGCGCCTCTCTCTCTACAAGCAATGAGGCTTAGTTACTTCAAAAACAGTGATTTTATCCCCTCATTGCAGAGAAATATAACGTTAGGAGTCAGCCTATTGAAGCTGTTTAAGTTTCCGTGCTGTGTTCGCTGCGCGATCTCTGATATCTGTGTGCAATAATGTGTGTGCGTGCGTCTATGAAAGCACGTAGACTACTGCATATATATAGTTTTAGTTTAGTTACAAACCCGAGTCCGAAGCTATTCATTAAACATTAACCCGGACCCGAAACCTGAAAGTATTTCTGGCCCTGTCGGGTTCGGGTCGGGTAGCAGACCTCTACTAAAGAGATGACAGCAGAATGCAATGATAGACATTGTATTTCTCTCTCTGTCTTCAATCAGTGGCACCTTTTCCATGAAAAGCTAGTAATTTAACACTATACTGTATCATATTTGATACACACAGTTCTAAGATCTCTAAATTATCAATATGATCAAAACTTCGCTGAAAAATAAAATGCACACAATCTACTCCATGCCTTCTGTCGTCTGATTGATAGAGCTGGTGCTTCACGTGTCTTTTTGCTGTGAAATCTTGACTAGTTTTGATCAAGTAAACGTCAGTGAAATGTTCTCCAGATGAAGAGTCATACTGGACTCAGTGAGCTTCCTGATCAGGATCTCAGATCATCATCAGCTTTTTTCACTTTGCGGTGCAGCGGAGGATGTTTCCAAGCGGAGAATGATCTTTCAAGCCTCAAAACATCTCACATCTTTAAGATTTTTCTCCATCTTTAAGTCATCACTGGATTGCAATGCATTATATGTTTGAATAATTTCCATCTTATCTTACAAAGACATATTATTGGAGATACTGAGTGACAATCATATTCATTTTATGGTTCTGATATTCATTGTATGTCAGTATCTGCTGTACTGTTATAAAGATCTCACTGATTTACATGATAAGCGTCAGAATTTGATCTTACTTTTTGGTATATAAATATCAGCATCTGCAGAAATTGTATATTTCTGCTCAGTTAGTTATCTGTACCTCTGAATTAAAACTGAGCTGTTTTTCCTCCATATTCTAACTATATCAGACTATAATAGCCATAAAAGCCTTATGGATCAAATATGACACATGCATTTTTATTGTCTTGTATGTTTTCTCTTAACTGACTTAATCATTTCCATAACCCAAAATTCGTAGTTTATCATACATTTAATCTCATTTTAATTATTCTCTTTCATTAAGAAATGCCCATTTGGTGCTCTGTCAATCGTGAACCTGCCAAGCAACCTGGAGAAGGAAACCACACACAGATACTGTGCCAATTCCTTCAAACTGCACCGGTACGATCCGAGTCATCAGTACTTTAGTTATGCTTCAGTATGTTGTGTATTTAATCTGAGTGTTCGTGTTTGTCAGGTTGCCCATCCCTCGTCCAGGCGAGGTGCTGGGGCTCGTGGGTACTAACGGTATCGGGAAATCCACTGCCCTCAAAATCCTGGCGGGAAAACAGAAACCCAACCTGGGGCGATTCGATGTGTGTTTCTCTCATCCACACAAACACACACTTCAAATCTAATTCTAGTTTGCATGTCTATTAGGGCTGCACGATATATCACATGCGATATCTAATGTGCATGTTGTCAGTAAAGCCGGTTCTGCATCGCTGACTACAGGACCAGCTTTACTGACAAGATGCGCATTAGATATCGCATGCGAGGTATCGTGCAGCCCTAATGTCTATATTAGCTCGTTTTTAATTAATGCGTGTTTTCCAGGCTCCTCCTGACTGGCAGGAGATCCTGACGTACTTCCGTGGCTCCGAGCTGCAGAACTACTTCACTAAGATCCTGGAAGATGACCTGAAGGCTATCGTAAAGCCGCAGTATGTCGATCAGATCCCCAAAACCGTTAAGGTCAGTATGAACGGCAGCTGATGGAAATTTGAAGTCTTATTTGGTTGTGTTGTAATTCTCCGTTTGTCCTGCAGGGGACAGTAGGCTCCATCCTGACCAGGAAAGACGACACCAAGTCAGGGGAGCGTGTGTGTGAACAGCTGGGTAAGTACACACATGCTTCTTTTTGTGCAGGATCATGTGCAGATTTAGAAATGTGATTGAACAACGTAGTTAGTTTTGTTGTGTCATGTGACTGATTGTTCTGTGCTCTGATTGGTCAGATCTGTTGCACTTGCGTGAACGTAATGTTGAGGATCTGTCAGGAGGAGAGCTGCAGAGATTCGCCTGCGCTGTCGTCTGCATTCAGAGAGCTGATATGTGAGTCTTTCAGGATCTGTACTTTTGCAATGATGAATCCTGTAGCTTTTAGTGTGATTGTATATAGACTGTTTTAACGGCAACAACATGAACAAACATTACTGCACATGTGCACTTTTGTGGCCCAAACTTAACTTCCGGTAATGAAATGAAAATGACATCGAAAATGTTTCCTTCAGAAATATAGGAGTATAAAAACAACCGTGCCGTGCCACATTTTGATTTTGAAATGTGCAGTGCTCATGTTTAATGTTATTCAACAAAGTCAAAGCCTTTTGGAGAATCTATTTGTGGTGGTTAGTTTTGATATCGTGGCAGGTCGCCACAAATAAATAAATGAATGGGAAACACATCCCACAGCACAACAACCTGAGCCCAACTTCATTACTAATCACTTTAACTTGAACTGCGTTTGTAGTCGGCGCCACTAGCCAGACCGATGAACAAACAGACCGGACGTTAACTTTGGGCCAGGCACGTGCTCCCGATGAAACGGTCTATGTTATTATTTATTATTTTAAAGCGCTTTTGTTCCACTTTTATTACTTTTAGTTTTTTAATATTTCTATTTAGCTTTAATTAGGTAATTTCAGTTTTAATACTTCATCTTAAACTTATTTGATTCATTATTGTTTATTTAATGTTGATATTTTGAGCTTGTATTTTTTTTGTTCAATTATCAAATAAGTTTTAGTAATTTTTATTTTTGTATTTTTTTATATGTTAGCTTTATTTTTTATTTTAGTTTTAAGTAATATTAGTATTTCAGCTGTTATTTCATTGTAATGAGGAAGTGTTTGTTATTTCAGTGTTATTTACATACTATTGTAGTATTAATATTTGTAGGTTGTATTTTCACATTTTCAGCTTTGATTTTATTTTTTAGTAATGTTGTGTATTTGGTAGTCTTTAGTTTTTTATATTTAGCATCATTTTTTTTTTTTTATTTTGACTAATTTTCGTACTGAAGTTTAAACTCAATTTATTTCAGTGTAAGGATCTAAAGTCCTACAGTGCTATTTTAGAATTATTTGTATTCTATTATAATATTTTATATAATTTTTAATTTGTTTTATATTTTCCATTTTCATTTTACTAATTTTATGTGCTTTTTAAATTTTTATTAGTTTGGTGTTTAATATTTATTTAGCTTTATTTTTTATGTCAGTTTTAGTAATTTTAATGTAAAATCCTGTAGTGTTCAGCGAGTATTTTTGTATTATTTATATACTATTATAATATTTTGATCTTTTATTTTAGATATTCAATATTAAGAAATTGCATATGCTTTTATCATTTTTGTTAGTTTTTAAAAAAATATTTATTTAGCTTTATTTTTAAACTTTAGTTATCATTTCTATTTTTAATAGTACGTTTTTCATCAAATATGTGTCTGTTATTTTAGCTTTAATTCAATGAATGAATACTGGTTAATAGTTAGTTAACATCAGCACTGATAGCTCTGCTGTTATTCTCTCTAGTTTCATGTTCGACGAGCCGTCCAGTTATCTCGATGTGAGACAGAGGCTGAGAGCTGCCATCACCATCCGCTCCCTCATCTCTCCAGACAGGTCTGAAGCTCCTCCGATACTCTCTTCGAGTCGCTAGTTACTCCTCATTACTACTCCTTACACCCCGTATTCCTCTGTGCAGGTACATCATTGTGGTGGAGCACGACTTGAGTGTGTTGGATTACCTGTCAGACTTCATCTGCTGTCTGTACGGCGTTCCCAGCGCTTACGGTGTGGTGACCATGCCCTTCAGTGTCAGAGAAGGTACGGCCCTCTCCAAAACCTGCATGTGATGCTCAGAAACAGGCCCGGTTCTGCGGGGGTGCTAGAGGGTGCCAAGCACCCTCGAACGAAATCAAAAGCACCCTCAGTTAAAGCTGTACAGTATAAAAATGTTTTTGTCATTTTATGCTGCAGATTTACACAAACTATACTCAACTGCATTATGCGCTGCTGGAGATTTTTAATTGTCAAAACATGTATATTTTGTGCTTTCTTAAGTGAAAGAAAACTAATAATAAATATAATTGAAATAAGTGTTCACTGATTTGTTCACTCAGTGTTCAAACTGTTGAAAATTAACATTCATGTAAAATTTAATCTTCAAATTTACATGTATTTATAAAAAGCATCATAAAAGCACTGAATTAACTAGTATTTATTTTGAATGCTAATGTTGTCAAATTTGGTTATCTGTAGAAATAGTTTTAGGTTTAAACCTGAGCTAAAGAGTGAAGAATAATTCTGAATAATATTCTCTGGAATATTGAAATGCATATATCAATTTTATTGTCGATTACTGTGTTTTGCTCAGAATTATTAAAATGTTTTTGTCATTCTAAATTATCGAAGTATGTTAATATACACAGAACTATCGAATCAAACTGCATCAATAGAGATGTATTTATTTAGATGTTTATTGGTGAAAAATCAGTTTAGCATGTTTAAAAACATCTTGTTAGTTACAAAGTGTGTGCTGACGTGATATAAATAAGAACACATTTCACTGCTGGTTATACTCTGTATAATTGTTGTGACAAAAAAAAAAAATCTTTTTTTTTTTTAAACCGATATCCGATTATGGTAAAATGCTTAAATATCGGGGGAAATATCGGTAAACCGATATATCGGTTGATCTCTAATAATAACATATCTTTGTGAGCTCGCAATGAACTAAGATGAGTGACAGCTGTTTAGAAATTAATAAACAGAGCGCTCTTTGTGCCATAGCAACAGACAACACTAATATATATGTGTGTAGTGCTCATGTTTATTCAATGACATCAAAGCCTTTTGGAAAATCTATTTGTGGCGGTCAGTTTTGATATTGTGGCAGTCCACCACATATAAGTCAATGTATGGAAACACTGAGATCAATATATTAGTTAGAGCACCCTCACTAATTTAAGAAGCACCCTCTGTGATTTGATTCTGGAGCCGGACCTGCTCAGAAATACTAAGTGTTTATGATAACATTCTCTTATTTCCCTCAGGAATCAATATTTTCCTGGACGGCTACGTGCCGACCGAGAACCTGCGCTTCAGGGAGACGTCTCTGGTGTTTAAAGTGGCGGAGACCGCTGCTGAGGAGGAAGTGAAGAAAATGTGCCGCTATCAGTACCCCAACATGAAGAAGAGCATGGGCGATTTCAAGCTCAGCATCACGGAAGGAGAGTTCACCGACTCGGAGATCATGGTCATGCTGGGAGAGAACGGTGAGACGAGGGTTAAAGGAAGCGGTGGTGATTGTGATTTGAGTTATCGTCCACTAAAGGAGTCTTCCTCTTTCAGGAACTGGGAAAACCACATTCATCCAGAATGCTTGCAGGAAGCCTCAAACCAGACGAAGGAGGTAAAAATCAGCACACACCAGTCCAATAGTTAAAATCACAGCAAATTATTCATTTTAATCACACAAATTTGACATTTTTGAAAATTCTAAATCTAATCCTATTTTATTGGATTGTAATATTCTTTTCTTTTGATATCCCTGAATACATTTTCAATCAAATTAATACAAAATAAGTTCAAGAATTTAAGAAAAATGGTTCTTGAATATTTATTTTAGTTTCTGTGTAAAATTTGCATAACTCAATTATGGTATTCACAATGAAAATATTTTTCTTTATTATTCATTTCCCCAAAAAAAAAATAATTATAATTATTTTAAGTCTTAAGGCCTGTTCACATCAAGGACGATAACTATAAAGATATAGTTCTGAAAATCGTTCTCAATATAAAGAATAGCAGAGTCCACACTACAACTGTTCCTGTGGCTCAGTGGTAGAGCATTGCGTTAGCAGCGCAAAGGTTGTGGGTTCGATTCCCAGGGAACACACATACTGACAATACACGTATAACCTGAATGCACTGTAAGTCGCTTTGGATAAAAGCGTCTGCTAAATGCATAAATGTAAATGTACAACTATAACGGTAAATGCACAGAGAAATGATATCATTGGAATCACTTTCAGAACCATTTGTTTCCAGCTGATAAATGATACAAACATTGACATCCAATCAGAATCCGTCCTGCTGTAAAGAGCTCGAGGATTTAAAGCAGCAGACGCGCGTGCTATAAACGGATGATATCGTTTGCTGGTGTGGACGCTAACATCGTTATCTGTATAGTTACTGTCCTTGGTGTGAACGGGCCTTTAAGTCTAATTGTAGGTAAAATACACATTTAAAAATAAATACTAAAACTTAAATAAAATGAAAAGCTAAATAGAAGTAAAATAATTTGTATAAATTAATCTAGGATTGAAGAAGGCACTTACTTACAAAAGTTTTCCAATAAAAAAATAGGTCTTAAAGATTTTTAGTTTAATTTTTGTCTTGTTTTAAATTTTTAAATGTTTAAAATTGTAATAACTTAAATATGATTTACACCATGAAAATAGTCTAAGAAGCTAGCATTGCATCAATTTTCTTTCTGTAATCTATTATTAATGCAAAGAATAATTACTTCTAATAATAGTTACGAAGACATTTAGTGAATTCATGATTTATTTCTCTTTTGAGAAGTCAAAATACGATTTGAGACATTTAAGACATTTATCTCACAAATCTACACTAGGGTTGGGCCGATAAAAGCTAAATAAACGATGCCATCATTCATCGCCGATGGCTGACAGACATCATGATGTTGAGCCGGCATCGTGATTCCTCCCCCCCACCCCTCTTCCACAATCCGCCGCATCCCAATTCCGTGTTCGGAAATGAAATTAAGTGTACTACAGAACTCCTAAGGGGAATAAATAGCCTACGAGATGAGAGGATTAAAACTTTCTCTCTTAATTATATCGTTGGGTAATTATACTGTGTATAAATTGCGGGCATCAGGGAGCTGCTACTAATATGCAGGGCACTGAAACCGCTTTCGAATGCGCGCTCTTATTTCACTTTCGAGATTCGTGATCACACGGACTCTATACTACGGAGCGGCAGTACTTACCACACATTTTCCAAGATTAGATGTTTGTCAGTGGTGCTCAGTATCTGCAAATCATTCACCATTGTCCTATCAGTCATCTCTCCTTACTCTGTGTATGTGGTAAAGTGAAAGTGATGTGACCCATACTCTGGGTTTGTGCTCTGCATTTAACCCATCCAAAGTGCACACACACCCGGAGCTGTGGGCAGCCATATTGGGTTCGGTGCCTTGCTCAAGGGCGTGGTATTTAGGGTGGAGACAGCGCTGTACATTCACTCCCTCACTTACAATTCCTGCCGGACCTGAGACTCGAACCCACGACCTCTGGGTTACGAGTCCGACTCTCTAACCATTAGGCCACGACTAAGTACACGGCCCAAGTAAGTGGCTCCGTAGAACGCGTTATTTTGTTTTCCTTACATATGGATTCACAATTTTGGGCACACCCCTAACCCCGCCCCCTCGATTGCATCGTCCATCACAACGTTCGATGCCAATTTGGTAGACATCGCCCAACCCTAATCTACACACAAACAGCTTTATTGACTTTTACAGGCAAGACACATACACTTTTCTGTGTGGTAACTGAGTGTGTGTTGTGTTTCTCAGGTGATGTGCCCATCCTGAACGTGAGCTACAAACCACAGAAGATCAGCCCCAAATTTAAAGTGAGTTTGAGCTCTGTTAGTGAGCGTTGATGCATACGTTCATCAGTCTGCAGGAATCATGACGTTCGGTGTGTGTTTTCAGGGCAGCGTTCGAGCCCTGCTGCACGA
This sequence comes from Ptychobarbus kaznakovi, assembly GCA_027422405.1. NCBI lineage: Eukaryota > Metazoa > Chordata > Actinopteri > Cypriniformes > Cyprinidae > Ptychobarbus > Ptychobarbus kaznakovi. The sequence continues at coordinate 988,884 of CM049794.1, forward strand.
TAAGATCAGAGACGCGTACACACACCCTCAGTTCGTCACTGACGTTATGAAGCCCATGCAGATCGAAAGCATCATCGACCAGGACGTGAGTACGCCAGTCTTAGTACTATTCAGGAGTGTAATGAGTCGCTCGTTTTCTTGATGCATCACGTTTAGCTCTTAAGTATTGCATCACCACATTGCAATGTAATATTCCAAGTAGGCATTATGTACATGTGTGTAATGTTTACTTTCAAGTTGCTTGGTATGATAAACCGTCTTAAGGAGTTTGTCTCAGCCAAGATGCATTTAGGAAAAGCCTTTACATTTTAAAATAAGGAAATTAAGGGAGTCTCATTGATTGAATTGTTCTTAATTTGCACAAAAAAAACTCAATTATTATTTGTATATGTTTAGCTTTATTATATTTTATTTATTTCAGTTTTAGTAATTTTACAACTTGAACGTGTGTGTGTGTGTGTGTGTGTGTGTGTGTGTGTGTGTGTGTGTGTGTGTGTGTGTGTGTGTGTGTGTGTGTGTGTGTGTGTGTGTGTGTGTGTGTGTGTGTGTGTGTGTGTGTGTGTGTGTGTGTGTGTGTGTGTGTGTTAGTTGCCAAGGCAACATTTCTAAATTAAAATAATTAATAATAAACATAATTAAAATCTATAAATAAATAAACATTTCTAAAGTCTTTAATATTTATTTCAGCTCTATTTGAAATGTAACGCTATTATTATTTAACAGTTTTTTTAATAGTATTACACCTTTAAAACAGTTTAATCTAATATTTTGGAAATGTGTATATTTTCAATCTTTAATTTAATGTGAAGTTTTAGTATTTTTTGGTCATTTTATAGGTGTTTTTAATATTTTTGTAACATTTATTTTCAGTTTTTATAATTTTAGGACTCCAACACCATTAGTACTATTATAGCATTGATCAATATTTTGAATTAGCTTTTATTCTTATATTTTCAATTTTAGTAATTTAGTTGTTTTTTTACTGTATTTAGTATTACATTTGTTTTTTCATTTTAGAACTACAAAACCTTATATACTAATATAGTATTTATCAATATTTTGAATTTTTATTTTCATACTTTTTCTTTTAGTAATTTAGTTTTCTTGTAATTTTTGTAATTGTTCTATTTAACGCTTTTTTCTAATTTTAGGACTCCAACACCATTAGTACTATTATAGCATTTATCAATATTTTGAATAAGTTGTTTTTCATACTTTTTCTTTTAGTAATTTTTTTTTCTTGTAATTAGCTTTTTTCTAATTTTAGATCTTTAACTGTTTTTATTTGTTTTCTAGTTTTTGTGAATAATAACATGACTTCAGTACATGCCACAGTTTGACAGATTCAGACATGCTTGTTCAAACACTGATTGTGTCTCTGCAGGTGCAGAATCTGTCTGGGGGTGAGCTGCAGCGTGTGGCTTTGGCTCTGTGTTTAGGAAAGCCGGCGGACGTGTATCTGATCGACGAGCCATCAGCGTATCTGGACTCTGAGCAGCGTCTGGTGTCTGCCAGGGTCATCAAACGGTAACATTTACATTTTCATTTCAGTGGTTTTTATGCATATAGCGATATTATCGTAATTGATGGAATTTACAATAAGCCATTTTGCAAAAACATTATAAACAGGGAAATAGTACAGGAAGTGCTCGTCATACAATGTTTCAGGCATTGTTCAGAGCCTACGTGACAGTGATGAAGGGGTTAATCAGTGCAGCATTTAGAGCGTGTTCTTTCACTGCATGATTCAGTCGATTAAAATGCATTAAGAATGATCGCAAAATTCAAGATATGGGGGCAGAAAATGTATATATTTACGTTTATAGTTAAAATCGTGGAAAAGTGCTGTTTTTTCTTATAAGCATATTACAAATGTGATATCGATTTTATAGCTGCAACAGGTAGCCAGTAGGAACAATAGAGTTAATATTAAGATACTTCGTTATAGACACCATATTGCCGCTCCATTTGCTCGTGTTTTGCGTCTCTGAGCAACAGGACGGTGATTCGTTCTGAATGAATCAATGAATCGTTTAAATGACTCGGTTCAGTCGCAATGACTCACTTGGTACCAGTGACTTTCTTCCACCTACTGGTGATTATAATTGTCACATTTAAAGTCTATTTTCATTTTTAAAATAATTTTAAATATCAGTATTCAATGTTTTATGTTTAAAATGTCCCAAGATTTCTGACTGGTTTGAAGGGGTAATTGTAGAAGAACCTAGCTGAATTAATCATTTTGTAGAGTTGTAGTGGCCGGGAAGACATATAAATGCCATTCAGATGCAACTTCTGCAAAGTTGATAATAGACTGTGTTTCATTTGTAGGAGAACTGCCTAAATGTGTGTTATCTTATTGACTGATTAAAAGTTACAATTTGACTCAAAAGATGTAGAAGAAGCTTTATTAGAGAAAGGTAAAAATGCTGAGTAAACTTAAATGGAAATATCTATCAGTGATGTGAACTGAGCAGAATATGAAGAATATCATAAGACTGCAGCTGTGCACGGTATTCAGATATCAGCACAATAACACACTCGGCAAAATATCTCTAATTATCGTTATCGAAAATATCCCCCAAAATAGGTCGAGATAGAACGCAGGTGAGCATTTTCATTGGTTTGATGCTTATTTCACAGATGCCTTCCTTTATTTGCCATGCAGATTCATCCTTCACGCCAAGAAGACCGCATTTGTGGTGGAGCACGACTTCATCATGGCCACTTATCTGGCGGACCGAGTCATCGTCTTCGACGGAATTCCATCCAGAAACAGTAACGCCAATGCGTACGTACTTCATTTGCTCTGATAATGTGTCGTTCCCTTGCCAAATTTCCTTAAATGACAAATGCAAATGCATAGAAAAGACCATTACAATGTTTCAAATATTCAGTCATAACTCTATGAGCATGTTGATGATTATGAAACGGTTTCTCAACAGCCCACAGAACCTGCTAGGTGGCATGAATAAGTTTTTATCGCTGCTGGGGATCACGTTCAGAAGAGACCCAAACAACTTCAGACCAAGAATTAACAAACTCAATTCCATTAAGGTAAACATTCAAATTGAAACGGCTCTTTACAAACTAATTTGGCAGATCGTTTTCTTCGGATATGATTCATTCTGTGTTATTTTAGTATTACGATAATGTTTTATTCATATTTTGAACCAGTTGTATTTTTATATTGCATTTAGTCATTTGTGTTTTTGGCTTTTGTATAGTTTATTTATTTATTTAAAATAGTTTTTATTAATTTATATTAGTTTTACTTAGTTTACTTCAAGTTAAACTAAATGAAAATGAGACATTTTGACATGGCAACTATCTGAAAAAGTAAGTTTAATGTTTTTTTTTTTTTTATTGTTTTAGTCAACTATAACTCTACATTTAACCCAAAATTAATTGCACTTTTAAACTGATTTGACATTACAGGTATTTGTAAAATGAATACTGTGAAGCTGCTTTAAAACAATCTGTAATGTCATTATTCAGCTTGATTCAGTTTAATGTTGAATATTTAGTGTTTGGATTCCAACCATCTCAGAACTTGAGCTTCATAGCATTTTTTTGGCCTCATAATCTGTGACTTCCAAAAATGCTGTCTAAATAGGCTGCTGACTTGATGGTCTTGATGTTGTATCAAAGTGTGGCCAGTAGCTTTATACCGGTTTATTAAAAAAACAGTTTACTGTTTTCGCCTTTAAGGACGTGGAACAAAAGAAGAGTGGAAACTACTTCTTCCTGGATGACTGAAGATCCCAGAAATGTAGCCGCTCAATATCAGACCAGCAAGCGCTGGCACTGCGGACCTACATGTGTGACTGAATAACCATTACCACTTCAAACATACAGCTCTGCTACTCTCCTCTCGGCCATTGATGCGATTCAACAAAGAGAAGACGTATCTTCTGACATAAAGCCAAGCTTGTGAGGAGAGGACATTATTTGAAAATAAAACCTGGAGCGATGTATGTGTGTGAGTGAATTATCGTTATCATTAACAACTGAAGTTATTTCTGGTCACAAAGTGGTGCGAACCAATTCTGTTTGTTTCGAATAAAATATTTTAATCACGTTACAATGTTACATCATATTAAATAACCTGATTTCTCAAAATTAAGTTGTGAAGATGCAACTTGAAGCGGTTCAAAATGAACGCACTACCAGCTACACAAAACCTATTGTATCAATGACATTGGGTGACTCGTCTGTACAGTGAGATTGTTTTGGAATAAACAGACTTTAAATGGAAATACTGCAACAGAGAAAGGTGTTCTTTGGCTTATATTTGGTGTCAAAACTACTTTTTCCTCTGAAGACCATATTTGACAAATGAAAATAAGGCAGAGTCTGGTCAAGCTAAATATGTCACTGAAGGGAATTGCAACTGAGAAAGATATTCTTAATCTTTTATTTGTTTGGTGTTAAAACTACATCTTTGAATCAGATATGTAATTTATTACAGGCATTTGGCATCAACATTCATTCAGCAAACACCCTAGAACCCTATGAAGGAGGTTGATAGAGTGCAATAAAGGTGCAATGAGAAACTCAACGAAAACTACATTTTCCAAAACAAAAAAAGGCACTTTTCCTGTCATCTCCGATGAGATGCTGACACAGTTATGCTCACCTTGCAGCGCAAGCTGAATTGTTTACAAGTTTTTCAGGAAAATTCAGAAAAACAGTCCTCTGAGAACCAGTCTAAAAAAAAATACCCACATTAAAAGATTTCAGTGATTACAGGAAGTGCACATAGATATGAAAATGTTTATACATTCAAATCAATATAAAACCAACATTATTTCCCTTTTGATGTGCATGTAGGGGCAGTGCAACAAGGAAAATATTTATTAGGATTTTATTACCAATGCAAACACACACACACATTTACATTTCCACAGGGGTTTATAGTGAAATAGGAACAGTTGCTGTACTTTTAAATCAGGAATGTGGGGGGAGAAAAAGCCAGAAAACTTAAAAACATTGGATATATTCCTAATCAATACCATTTACCAGAAGCCACTCAAAACAACAGATTGTGTATCTGATATCATTGTAAACCAAAAAATAGTGTATATCCAGCATCACTGGTATGGTAACTGCGTCCCTATCCTTAGCCCTGCACCTCGTCTCCCATAATGTCTATAAGACGACTGTTCATCTTGTCTTCCACGGCCAGAATAATCTTTACGGTCACGATTGCCTCGATATCCTCCTCGGTCATCTTGGCCACGTCTTCCTCCACCCCTGTAGGACTGGCTGTAGAAGGACTGAGCTACTCTAAGATCTACATTGGGATACTCTATCTCTTCCACTGACCACTTATTATTGGGAGAATATAGGTGAATGGAGCGAGAAGGGTCTTCTGCGATGGGACCAGCATGAAGGCTCTGCGGGAAGACTCCCCCTTGTTTTCCTAAGTTGTTATTGGTTAAAGGGGACAATCCTACCATGTCTCCTTGCAGGGGGCCAATCTGAAAAGGTTGTCCAACAGAACACGCTCCACTAAAGGGTGGAGGTTCCATTGTGGCCATTGAAACGGGAATATCTACAGGATTGAAATCACCAGCACTCAAATGAGGTTGGCCTCCGGGAAAGCCAGCGGTCTTCTGCAAGGACCCAAACTGGAGGTTCACAGACCTCTGGCCATTCCCTTGACCTCGGTCCACTGTTGGAGGAACAAAGGGCAAGACATCCATCTGACCATGAGGGCCATGGTTAAAGGCTTCGAGATGCATTGGATGTGGCATACGGTGGTACCCAACGGATGATGGTGGATACATCTGATTCCCAGGGGGTGGATAGGGTGGTGCGGAAAACTGCATTGGAGGGCCAGCGGAGTATGACCCAGCATAGCTACTTGGACCAGAAGAAGCTTGCCAGTGCATTGTTGGCCTTGGTGGCTGTGGCATCGGAATGGATACAGGATGATCATTGTACCCTCCCAACTCTATGGGACCAACAGGACCACTACCAGGTGCAACAGGAGCATGGCTGTCCAATGAGGTATCAGGGATGGAGCTCAAATTTTGAGGAGAAGAAGGGTTTTCTGGTTGCCATGAAGTCACAGTGGGGTTAGCAAGAGAGTCAGAGGAAGAAGGAGGCCCTCTAAGGTGCATCTGATAGGCTTGGTTTAACGCACCCAGATATATGATGGGAGGAAACATCGGCTGAGAATATGCCTGAGGAAATTGGGAGTAATATATAATTCCATAAACAGTGATGGTCTTTAATAAAGCAATAAATGCAAAGAGTTCTCAAACCATGTACCTTGACACCGAGGTTGAAGAAGAACCTGAGGACATTCATATCTGAAATAATATGGAATGCGTTTCAAAGATTAAAATCATTATGAGGAAAACAGACTTGAATAATGGGCTATATTTGAAAGGGTATCTTACATGTCAAGTGCTGACTATAAAGGGTGGCATAGCAACAAGCAGCTTAAGTAACAATTTGCTTAAAAGTCTACATTTGGCTGCTTGAATCAACAATGTTGGGATAGAAGTGAAAGCTTGCTTTACATACGGAATAAAATGGATCACTAGGGTCTTCATTACCTTGTGGTAGGTCTTCTCCTTTTTGCGAGAAGGAATAGGGCGGCAGCGGTTCCACCTCTCCCTTCTCGTTCTTGGGGAATCCTGGATAAACTGGGTCCTGAAGGAGCTGGGACCATTGGACATGAGGATAGGGGAGTTGTTGGGGTTGAGATGGGGGGTCAGGAGCAGGTGTTACATCTGATGGACAAGAGATGGTTCTGTGAGAACTTTGATTGGCTGAGTCTACTAAAAGGTCAACATTTCAAACAATGCCATGTCCGAGATTGAACTTGGATGAAACTTACTAGAGGCAGGCATTGCTGATGTTTCACAGGGTTGTGGAACTGATTCATTGAGTGAAGACTGAGGTAAGTCTGGAGGTGGAGCATGGGCAGGACCAGAGGAAGGAGAGATGGAGGTAGGAGGAGCATAGGGATGAGGGATTGGTGTCACAGTAGTATGAGGGTTTACAGTTCTTTTGGGCAATTGGTGGACCACTGGTTCCATCAATGGGACGGGTGGTAGAAGACTGATCTGGGGCATCTAATATAGGGGCAGGAACCTGAGCTGGGGCAGAAACCGGTATTGCAGAGGCTGGTATAAATGGTGGGGCGAAAATAGAAGCTGGCGGGGCACTTTGAATGGACAGGGTTGGCTCTACAGAGGCACATGGGACTAAGCCAGAAGGGGCCGACGTAGGTTGAGTTTGGATAGCAGGAGCTACTTCGACAGAGGTGATCTGAGATGGTGTTTGAGTAGGCTGGGAATTAAGATCAGGTGTTGGGAGCACTAGGGTAGGCACTGGGACAGCTTGTGATGAGGGCTGGGTAGATTTTAGAGCAGGTGTAGACTGAATAATGGCAGGGGTGGTACCAGAGACTGCTCTTGCCACAGAGATGGACTGTGAAGGGGCTGAAGTGGACACCCGGACAAACTGACTGATGTATGGGCTTCGAGCAGGGCTAGTTTTGGGTGGGCGAGGGGTCTTTTTAATTGCTTCGGGAGCAAACTGATTAGGAGCGGGGACTTTAGCAGATTCAGAGGAAGATGGGACTGTTTTGGGGTTAGATGAGATGATAACAGCAGGAGGTGGAGAAGGAGAGGCAGGGGTGGGTTTCTCCTGTACTTTCTCTTTTATTGCTGAAGAAGGTTTCTGACGTGGCTCCTCAGAAAACTTTATCTAGAATGGAGTATAAACCAATGGCTGGTTAGTTCAAAGCAACTTAGATTAATATGGAAGGGGCAAAATACACTGCACGGGTTCTCAACTTTCTCAAGTTTTCCTCCAACCTTGATCAAACTCACCTGCCTGTAACTTTCTAGTAAGTCTGAAGAACTTGATTAGCTGGTTCAGGTGTGTTTGATTAGGTTTGGACTGGAGCTAAACTCTACCAGAAAGTGGACCTCAAGGTCCAGAGTTGAGAAACACTGATATATTGCTTGTTTTGTTGCCATGCACTTGGATATAGTGTGGCCCTTCAGGAACCGGATTAGGCACCTCTGGTCTACAGTTTAAATAAAGTCAAGTCTGAATTGGTTTATTTGACTGTTCTCTGTGTAACTCACCCCATGTTTTTCTTCAGTGGTGCTCTTCTGTCTCTGTACAGGCCTCTGGGCTGTTTCTGAATGCCAAAAAACAAAAACTGCAGGTTAACGATTAAACATGAATGAAAATGTCATTGGCTAAACTATTTATATAAAGGCAGAGCATTACGAGATTCATTTTAAATTTGGTTGAAAATGGCTATTTAAGCTCACGTATGAAGCATAAGTATATATCATAAAAACGCAAACACGTCAAGGTAATTCACGTTAGTCATAAGCTCAAAATTTCTTCAGCCTACCATGTTGTTACACCAGGCCTCTAACACTAGCTTGCTCTATTCTATCAATTTTCTTTTTTTAAATTATTATATAAAAAATGCAAATTAAAAAAAACTTTGCTACGTGGTTTTAAGCTATCTGAGACTTGTTATAGCACTTGCATATCATTGCTCTTTTGTTGATTTTGATTGCTTCCATTGTCCTCATTTGTAAGTCACTTTGGATAAAAGCATCTGCTAATTGACTAAATGTAAATGTGGATATAAAAGGGGTGGGGCTCCACCGCTCACCTGTCTCTGAGACATGTTCCTTTGGGTCCTTCCGGGAGCCTCTCTTTTCCCCTCCTTTCTTTATGACTTCACTAGAAGTGGCCTGAATTTAAAGGAAACATGCATTTGTATCTCTGTTATCAAAAGTAAAGCACTTTTTGTGTTTCAAATATAAATGCGTTTGCACTGGCTTCACCGTTTGGGGGCTTGTTCCCAGTGAGGGGAAGTTTTGCTCGTCTTTATGCAGAAGCTCCAAAATGGTGCTTTCCTCTTTCTCCTCTGGAAGCACACACACAGGACTGCTGCGCTGATCGGAGCGTCTGAACTTGTTTCTTGCATCATCTGGAGTGGCCTGCGGAGGCCAGGAGTGTTGCTTATGCACACGGCCGATAGGTGCCGACTGAGATGGCGTTTTGTTTGACCTCCGACTTCCTCTGCTCTCCCATTCTGCATAAAGAATCCGATGTGAACACTGTGTGAGTTGACATCAGTCGAATGCATTTTTGATTCGTAAAGAACGTACCAGAGGACGTCTGTGTGCTGTTGCTTGGTGCAGCGTGTCTTTTGCCCTTTTCTGCCACTGTCTGCCATGACTGAGTCTCTTCAGATGGAAGATGCAAACTCAACAATGGCACAGTTTCTCTAAACACACAAGCAAGAGTGTTAGATGGAGTATCAATTACATACTGCATATTTTATGTTAAATAAATGAATTAGGTCATACTGCCGTTCCTTTACAGAAAATTAACAAACTATGCGCAGTATACATACTGCATACCGACTTTTCGCAAAAATAGTAACTGGTAGAGTTTATGAAAACACCTACACATATGCATAAACACATAAAAAACACATACTGCTTGTTGAGTTCCCCAATAAACACAGTGACTGGGCCACTGTCAGGACTGACTTCCTGAACGGAAGCATTATAGAAGCGATTATTCAGCTGCACCTGAGAAATATCGACAAGAGAACACAATCAATACAGTTATTTTTTAGATAATAATTCATTTCATTTGGATAGTACTTTTGAGTAGCTCAAACTGAACAAAAATATTCAGTAATAAAAAATAAAAAATCACAAATATATATATAGCACAATATTGTAAGTGTCAAATTAATGAAAAATGGCAATAAATAATAATAACAACAATATAGACTACCGTTCAAAAGTTTGTGGTTGAAAGATCCCACATTTTTTAACAGTAGTGTACCTGTATTAATCAAATGCAACTTTTTAATAAAGTCTTCAAATGCTTAAAAATGTAAAAATGTCAGCACCTACTGCTAACCTTGCACTTATCTCCAACAGAATACTGCATTCTACGGCAATGCAGAAATCCCGCCGCTGCTGAACTAAATACACACATGGTTATTAAAAAATATTTTTCAAACAAAATATGAACTACATTTCCAAACAGTAACAAAAAAGTAGATGAAGTACGTCGTTTAGAACGGAGCCACACGTCATACTCCACGTTCCTGTAGAGGGCGGGGTTAAGGGACCTCTTCACCTTAGTGGAAAGGCCACGCCCCCTTCCTCGAGATTGGCCCCTCCCACGACCCTGAAGTGCAGAGATAGTTTTGTTACCACAATATATAAGAGTATCATCCATAAAACATAAACAACGTGATTTCAATCTTCAAGAGAGATATAAATGGAGAGAAAACCACCCTCTGCGGCGGTCTGACATTCATCCCATTGGAAGGCTTTTCTCTGGCTTCACTCGACCTAGAAAAACCAAAATATTGAGTTACATTAAAGTCAGTGATACATGTTTCTAGGTGAAGCAGAATTGGAAAGGAATAGTACTGAAATTTGCCTCATTGTTCCGAACTGACTGTTTCTTTACTGGAAGAGATTTGGAGAAATGTAGCATTACATCACTTGCTCAACAATGGATTCTCTGCAGTGAATGGGTGCCGTCAGAATGAGAGTCCAAACAGCTGATAAAAACATCACAATAATCCACACCACTCCAGTCCATCAGTTAACATCTTGAGAAGACAAAAGCTGCATGTTGGTAAGAAACAAATCCACCATCAAGACGTTTATAACTTCAAAATGTTGGTTCTCAAAATATCCATAATATTGCTATTTCCAGTGAAAAAAACATTTAGTCTGAATCAAGAGCGAAATTTGCACAGATCAAAACCGTTTACAAGCAAAAACAGCTATAAACGAATATGTGGGTGGATTTTGATGTGAGACAACAGGAGATGGATTTTTCACTGGAAGAGTTATTATGGATTAAGGACTCGTATTTTGGCCAGAAGTGATGGTTTAAAGTTAAAATCTCTGAATGATGGATTTGTTTCAGCTTTTGTCTTCTCAAGACATTCACTGATGGACTGGTGTGGATTATTGTGATGTTTTTATCAGCTGTTGGACTCTCATTCTGACGGCACCCATTCACTGCAGAGGATTTATTGGTCAGTAAGTGATGTCATGCTAAATTTCTCCAAATCTGAGGAAGAAAAAAACTCATCTACATCATGGATGGCCTGAGCACATTTTCAGCAAATTCTTTATATTTGGCTGAATTATTTCTTTAATCCAGGCAGGATTTGATTTTATCCATTGGGATGGATTGGATCATAAAACAGGATATAACATTGCACTAATGATACTATGAGAGAAAACGTCTCATGCTAATTCATACCAGAACTCGCCTTCCTCCAGGTCAGACTCTTCACTGCTCTTGCATTCCTCCGAATCCAGTTTATCTCGTCCTTTCCCTCCCTTCATACACGAACCTAAAACACTGCGTTCGACGCCACACACTCGATCATACAGCAGCTCATACAGGATCGCTAGAGATGGAGAGACGGTGTAGTAATAGGCTTAGTGTAATGCTGATATTGAACGTATACAGCAGCATTATATCTTTAAATAAAGGGCTCACATTGACACACAGCAGCACTTTCCTCAAAGGATTGTGGGTAAACACTGTCATAATGGTTTCTGTTGAGGAAGCACAGTCGCACCTGACAGAGAAAGAGTGTTATGGAAATCAACTGATTTACATTTTAAAATATAAAGATTACAAATCTTGCATGAAAGCATTTCGGCACCTTTTCAGCGAAGCCATTCTCGGTGATGTTAACCGGAGGCTGATCAGGCTCCTGGAAAATAATGAAATCATGCCTGGAGGAAAGAAGTATTACACCATCAGAAATCACTGGTAATAGAAACACACACGAACCATGTGAAGCCAGTCACAAATCTAGAAATACAAAGTCATTTAATTGAAACTTTAGACAAAACATTAAATAAAAGAAGTTTGCAAAGTGCTTTTTGTGGAGTATCATACTTCAACCATCAGGCTTTTATTTCTCATGTAGTCTGATATAGAGAGAATATGGAGAAAAACACAGCTCTGTTTTATTCAGAGACTCAAACTGAGCAATATCACTCAATATCTATAATAATGTCTTAGTAAGATGAGGTTTAAATGATCCAAACATATAATGCAATGCAATCCAATTATAATAAACACTTGATTTTGCTGAGGAACAGTAAAAGTGAAGCTTCTGGAAACACACGCTCCTCGAAAGCCTGACGATTAGATTTCAGACTCAAAAAAAAAATGATTCATGGATAATCAAGTAAACCTAAGCTGCTTCAGTCTAGTAAATGTTCATCTTGAAATATTATTAACATCTACTTTATAAAAATCTAATAAGATTTCACAGCAAAAAGACAAGTTAAGCATGAGCTGAAGGTGACTGTTTTTACAATTACACTTGCTAAAAAATACCAGTCAGACGACAGAAGTCATGTCGTAGATCGTGTGCTATGGGCTTTTCTGATCAAGCTGATCTTTTAGAGGCCTTTGCACAGCAAATATGATACAGTAGGCTTTATAGGATTAATGGTCTTTTATTCAAAGTAATCCAGCAACTGTCGTGGCATTAAAGGGACGTTTCAGAAATCGCTTGCATTCTATATGAGATAGTTTCATGCATTGATAATATGATGTATTTGCAATGTAATCACTTTCCCCTCAGGATCGTTATTTATAGGAGCAAGAAAACTGATTGCATGACAAATTCGAATGAGATGTTTATTTTACTGCCAATAAATCCCATTAGTGATCGAATTTATGTAAGAGAACAACATAATGCAGCACAACTGGCCACAGCTTTTCAAAAATCAATAATGACCGACAATAAAGCTCCTTCATGAAGACCGGCCATAAAATCACTGATCGAAGTGTAATAGTAGACAAGCCAGCAAACATCATCACAGTTCATGCCTCAAAATATGCAGCTTAAATAGATAACTGTACTATTCTCACTTATAGAGGTCAGCCAAAGCGGTGATCTCCACCTGTCCAACCCAGCTCTAAACAGATGGAGGAATAGAAGAGAAAAACAGCAGTAGTGTTAAAAAATATTGACGTTTTAAGTAATAAAATAGTGTGCAATCACAACCAAGCCAAAACTGAAAATGCTGTTTTTATGAGAAACTGAAGCGTATCTGTGAGACGAGAGCATCTGCATGAATGTACAAGTATTCGATTAGTTACCTGAGGATCCTGTAAATTCTCCAGGTATTTCTCAAAATTGCCTTCAATAAACTACCACACAGAGAAACAAACAAAGAAACTTACTTTAATGCCCTTATCATGTGATTGCGATGTAAATGTATGCATGCAAAATATGAATGTAAAATGCATTTCATGTGGTCTCACCAGCTCATAGTTAGATCTGTTCTGTCTCAGATAATTCACACAGGCCGCTCGCACTTCAGTGTGTAAGCCCTGACAGTTCAACACCTGTCAATCAAACACACACACACACACACACACACACACACACACACACACACACACACACACACACACACATCAGTCTGTGCACTTTATATGTGCTATGAAATGATTTATGAACATAATAAAAAAACGTGTCATGAGATGTCGGGCTGAGTCAGACATATTCAATGCATTAAACTTCTTCATTCAGCTGTTATAATCTGGAAAAACTGGTTTATCTAAACAAACTACTGCAGTCATTCAAGTTTTAAATGCAGACTACATGAGTGATGATTCATCAATACTTAACTCTTTAATACTAATGTTGAAAATAAATTGAAAAAAACATACATTGAGAGAGAGATTCAAGTCATCATTAACATTAATTCAAATGTATTTACAACAGTTTAATTCAAATTCATATCCAAAGTCAGTCGAACAAATTATCTATTATCCTACAAGTAAAAAAAATCTTGAAACTACAGAACTCAATATATGAATTAATATTATATATACATATATATATATACATACTTTGACCTCGCGTGATTTGATATTAACGACATAAAACTATTGTCTAAAAAAAAAAAAAATTGTTGCGAAGCATCTGAACACATACAATTATCATAAAACAATTTACATAATATCTTAATAAAGCGAACATTTCAATAATATTAACCATTAATATCACACACATAAATTAAGTAAAATCAAGACAATAGATCAGACCTAACCAAAACTTAATGATTACAGTTTATATATTTACTTGACACAGTTAACAGATTAAATTAATGATCATTGTGTTTTCTGTGGTAAATAAACGACGACTGTGTTTATATTAGTGCAAATGTTAGCATAAGCTGCTAGTATGCTAAAGCTAATTAGCCTCAGGCAAACTAAAAAGTGCTTTTGGCAAACCGTAGAAGATTACAAACCGTAACATTTAGATCACAAGTGAGAGAAAAACAGGGCAATAAGTTTTAATGCGGTGTGACATTTTAGATTTAATCACACGATGCGACACGAAGGCGGTTAAGGAAGTTTTTAAATGTATTTAAGTAACGTTGTGTTTCTGTTTATAAACATTAAAATCGTGACATTTATTTGGTATTCTAAAGATCAGGAGCAGTCTGACCTGTTCTGCCACGGCCCTGAACAGACATGACCCATCCTTGGCGATCTTTTTGCGGTAAAAGCCCAGCGAGCGCAGGTACTCATCCATGCGGCTCTCATGCGTCCTGTCAGCGGCCAGCTGCTGCTGCGCGTCCGCCGGTGCCTCCTGGAGCTCCATGATGATCCGCTCCAAACGATACAATCCCGATAGAAATCACACTATATCTGCAGACAGAGTTTCCTAACCATCCCTGCACTCCAGTCTCTCATGAATGCTCCCGGGGGACTGGATTTCCTGGATTCGCTCTGATGTAGTGCAAAGGAAAGTCGGATCTCCAGTTCAGTCTATGGCTTCCACCAACACACGCGTTCAATGCTGCAATATCTGCTTCCAAGTTATCACCAGGGCGTAAAGCAGGTAAATGTGTAGTTATCTGAAGGCATTAGGACACAATTGAGAAAACAATAAGGACCGAGCGAACGCTGGGAGATGTAGGCGAAAAAGAAAGTGAAACTACACGCCCCATGCTGCATCTATAAGTACAGGAGAAGAACTGAAAGAGAAAGTGGTAAGAAAGAGAGCAAACAAGTCAATAAATGCTTACTTATTTACATGTATTTATTTACATGAAAGAGGAGGAACAAATAGAGGCTAAATAAATTGGATTATTTATCTTGAATCGGATTTCTTCCATTTTAGAGTTTACTAGTTATATCATACATGAGCACACTCACAAAAAATAGATAATCTTAACCCTAAATCATATATTTCATATATAAAATATTTGAATATATAATGTGTGTGTGAGTATATGTATATATATTAGTGCTGTCAAACGATTAATTGCATCCAAAATAAAATATTTGTTTACATAATATATGTATGTGTACTGTGTATTTTTATTATGTATATATATATAAATACACACAAATACAGTATATATTTTGAAAATATTTACATGTATATACATTTATATATTATATTCTTATATTTTATATTATATATAAATATATTTATATATAAAGATAACATATTTTGGCTTAAATATATGCATGAATGTGTTTGTATTTATATATATACATAATAAATACACACAGTACACATACATATATTATGTAAACAAAAACTTTTATTTTGGATGCAATTAATCGTTTGACAGCACTATATATATATATATACACACACACACACGCATATAGGCCTACATACATATATATAAAAATATCTAAATATTTAATATATATAAATGTATATAATTTTATTATGAATACACTATATTTATTTTATTTTAATTTTTTTAATTATAATTTAATGCATTTTTATTTACAATTTAACATTTACAATTTTAATGATTATAGGCTATTTTTAAATAAATTGAAATGTTTTTTGTAGTGTGCGTGTGTGAGTGTGTGTTGTGTGTGTGAGTGTGTGTGTGTGTGTGTGTGGTGTGTGTGTGTGTGTGTGTGTGTGTGTGTGTGTGTGTGGGTGTGTGTGTGTGTGTGTGGTGTGTGTGTGTGTGTGGTGTGCGTGTGCGTGTGCGTGTGCGTGATGCGTGTGCGTGTGCGTGGCGTGTGCGTGGCGTGTGGCGTGCGTGTGCGTGTGCGTTGCGTGTGTGTGTGTGCTGTGCGCGTGAGTGTGCGTGTGAGTGTTGGTGTGCGTGTGGTGGTGTGTGTGTGTGAGAAGAGTTGTAGTGTGTGTGTGTGTGTGTGT